>JAJOZX010001819.1:0-600000 GCA_023014485.1 Bathynomus jamesi | reverse complement strand
TGTCGGTTTTGGTAGACGTCCCAATTTGGCATCCCCTGATGACGTTCCTTTGCAGCGAGAAACTTCATTACAGCTGGTCGAGGATCATAGTGTGCCATCCCCACACCATTCAGCGCCAACATCATTCTTGCATTGCGAGTTTCCTCACTCATTGATGTCTGATAATCCGAGATGATCATACTGTGGTAACTGACAATTCTCTCCATCTGCATTGAATGCGGACTTAGGCATGCAATCAATGTGAGAACTCGCTGGATGATTCCCTTGGTGCATGGAAGCAATTGACGCAATCGTGTCAACAGTCAACAGCCTCCATCTGAAGTTCTTGGGAGAATATCGACATCTTGTATATCATCCCATTGATTTGCCACATCTTCCAACAGTGCATCATCACCGAAAACCTGACAGACAATGGGCTTGCCAGCATCGATGAAATCGTTGAAAGTCTCTGCACTGACAAATTTCTTCATGTGTTTCATCATGTCATTTTGCTCAGAGTTCATCCGATTTTCCAGATATGTGTGTGCAGATTGCACAACTTATGTTCGCATAGCTGATTCATTGCGACAGTTGGTTGTCACTTGTGAATTGTGGGTTCTGCATCGAGCTAGACAATCAGGTTCATCTGGATCTGCATCTGCTATTTTGTGTTTAGCCTCGTGATGTCCCGGATATGGACTGGTAGTCATTAGCTCTAACTGTTGCAATGCCGCTGATTGGATTGTTTTGACATTGAACAATAAGAAATCAGTTCTCTGCAGATTCTTTTTGAGAGACTGATACACTTCTAGGACGTCACCCATGAGGGACATCAACCAAAGTTGTCTGACATTCCATGTTCGAAGGAAACCACTTGCCTCCTCTTTCTCCTTCCAATCACTTTCCGAGGAATTGACCAGATCATGCCATACTTGTACACATCCATCCATATTGTGGAGAATACTGTCGGCAACCAGTAACTGATGCTGAGCAAAGTGGACTTCGTGATGTCGCAGGAACTGCCTGCCATGCTCCATCTTCGCTTTTAGCAGTTTGGTTCTTCTGGGTATACAAAAAAACTGCAACACTCCTTGCATGGATGACTTCCAGATCATCAGGTCTGGGATTGATGACACTACGGATTCAATCGCCAGATCAGACTGATGAGCAATGCACCAAAACCTCAGTATATTTCGACCTAGTTGATCATGGAGAAATCTCCAAAGCTTTAATTATATTCAGACGTAGATTCACGATTCTCCGTAGATGAAGCAGATGCACGACTAGTAGAAGTAGATGACATGGTACCCATAGACTTCTTAGGTATTCTGATCATGTATCTATCCATAATTAAACTATTTTCAAAATCCAATCACCTGAAATTCATTGAACAAATCATAAAAATCTGTTGAAAAATGGCAAATAATATTGAACATACAAGCAGCCAGAGGTAAAAAAAATGAATTTACATTCTCCAACCAAACTAAGTTTGAGAGAACAAGCTCTATGTCAATTTGGGAATATAACAGTTACACACACACATATATGAAAATTATGTTTGTGTGTATGTATATTATTTATTTTTTTTTTCTTTCTGTAACCTATATATAGGCCGTAACCTTTTATGTACTTCAGTGTTCCTGAGGATGTCATTAGACGAAAGCGCTTGAGCACCTTTTTGTGTTTCCTTTCCTTCGTGGTTTTATTCATCACACACACATATATATATATATATATTCCTATGCCCTTATTTGGGACAAAATTTAACCTGGAGCCTACCAAGCATAAATAATATGCTCGCACTCAGAGCCTATTTCATAAACCACAATACTGAGTCAATAGGTTATAATACAAGGTGTTTTATATACCATATTACCCTAAAAAAATATTTATTTACAATCCCTATATGCAATTATTATAAATTCATAATGTTCTGTCAAAAGGCTTGGGCTACCAACCTAATTTAGTATTATTATAGTTTCAACCACAACTTGATTACTGCATATTTGATGTGTTGTTTAGCTGTATCTCTTCATTTCAGACAACTTTTTCTAATACCACTTCCGTCGCAAATGGATAATAACAGAGATAATAAATATAGTAATTTTTGGTCCGCCATATTGTCTCAGTCTAGCCATGGGTGCGGTGTGTGAAGGTTGTGCTCTTACTTCTCCGTTTGAAGTGATTCATAAATTTCTTAAGAATAACATTGACTCATTAGGTTAATTGAATGCCTGGTTAGGTCAACTGAATGCCCAGTTAGGGCAACTGTACACCCTTGACGATTGTTGTCATCATGATGTTTTCGTTAGTTTAACGATTTATTTTTTAAACCAGTTTATGGCCAGATTTTGAAGGAATTGTTTTGTGGAACCGATTCTGAAGGAATCATTTATCTTATCACTCCATCATAACCCAACCCAACTCAATCCAGTGGATTGGATTGAGTTGGGTTGGGTTATGAAATGGTAATTATTTGGTTTTTAACCCAGTCTCTTTTTATAACGAGAGCAAACTTTTCTGGTCAATTTTGAGGTATTCTGCATGAATCTGCCATCTGTTTCCTGTGCAAATGCGTAGTTTTCAAGATATTGTCATCTTGAAAACTATGCATTTGCACAGGAAATGGATGGCATTTTCGTACAAAACACCTCAAAATTAACCAGAAAAGTTTGCACTCATCATTTTCGTTTAAACTAACAAATTTAAATGAAAATATCATGACAACCTATCCAATCATCAAGGGCGCACAGTTGACCTAACCGGTGTCACGTACTGAACTGTCCACAAAATATTAGGACCAATCAGTTTGTGATGCGTGATCTTTATGGGGGCTCTACCCCCGTACCCCCGAGACCTAAATTATACAAATGATAATGTAATAACATGCGCCAACCTTCCATGGGTAGTCCGCTAAATTTCGCCTGCCCTTAAACTGAAATGACATGTTTATTTATAGGATTTTTTTTACGGCACCTAAAGACCTTCTGGTCTTTTCTTAAAATACAAGCACTATTGCATTTAGGGCAGGTCACGGATGTCTTAATTATTCCGTGATTGAAAAAAAGGTCTAAACTCTTGTCTTCATCAAGGGCAATATGGCAGATCACATCTTCAAAATCAAATATGCATAACTGACACATCATACTTCGTCACAAAAAAATTGAACTGAATAGACAAGCAATTGCTAAAAATGATTATTTGTAAAACATGACAAATTGAATTACGCAGAAGTAGCCAGAATCACCAAAAATAAGAAATATTCACCAAATAGTCGATATATATATATATATATATCGTAAAGAACGACGCTTGTATAGGAGATATTCCACGCAAGACGAGAAAGAGAAAACAACAAATGAAAAAATGAAGTACCACCTGGGAATCGAACCCGGGATCTTCCGATTGCCGGTCAGACGCGATAACCACTACACCATGGACTTCACTCTTCCAAATGTCGTAATTCCTCTACATACTCGCAGAAACCAATGCCCCAAGGGGGCACCTCCCGCTTGCCGTATCATTATATACATTCAACTGCAAAGAACACGCAGTATAAATAACGTAAAGAACGACGCTTGTATAGGAGATATTCCGCGCAAGACGAGAAAGAGAAAACAACAAATGAAGTATGCGAGTATGTAGAGGAATTACGACATTTGGAAGAGTGAAGTCCATGGTGTAGTGGTTATCGCGTCTGACCGGCAATCGGAAGATCCCGGGTTCGATTCCCAGGTGGTACTTCATTTTTTCATTTGTTGTTTTCTCTTTCTCGTCTTGCGCGGAATATCTCCTATACAAGCGTCGTTCTTTACGTTATTTACTGCGTGTTCTTTGCAGTTGAATGTATATAATGATACGGCAAGCGGGAGGTGCCCCCTTGGGCATTGGTTTCTGCGAGTATGTAGAGGAATTACGACATTTGGAAGAGTGAAGTCCATGGTGTAGTGGTTATCGCGTCTGACCGGCAATCGGAAGATCCCGGGTTCGATTCCCAGGTGGTACTTCATTTTTTCATTTGTTGTTTTCTCTTTCTCGTCTTGCGCGGAATATCTCCTATACAAGCGTCGTTCTTTACGTTATTTATACTGCGTGTTCTTTGCAGTTGAATGTATATAATGATACGGCAAGCGGGAGGTGCCCCCTTGGGGCATTGGTTTCTGCGAGTATGTAGAGGAATTACGACATTTGGAAGAGTGAAGTCCATGGTGTAGTGGTTATCGCGTCTGACCGGCAATCGGAAGATCCCGGGTTCGATTCCCAGGTGGTACTTCATTTTTTCATTTGTTGTTTTCTCTTTCTCGTCTTGCGCGGAATATCTCCTATACAAGCGTCGTTCTTTACGTTATTTATACTGCGTGTTCTTTGCAGTTGAATGTATATATATATATATATATATATATATATATATATAGAAAAAACACCAAAAATAGAAAATATATTTTAATAAAAAACATTTTATACAAATTTGCACAAGATAATATATATATATTTTCTTATTCAGTTTTGATTGGTTATTCAATATATATTGCTATTATAGCTGGGTGTGACTGGGTCAAAAAATGAATAATAACCTAGAAATGAATGTCATTTTCAGATGAATCACATCAGAAACCAATGGAAAACCTAGGAACCGAACCTGGTAAATTTGCAGTTTTGGCCCCAATCCGTTTTGAACATGAAACTTATGTTTTGGGGGGGGGGGGGGGGGGGGGGGGGGGGGGGGGGGGGGGGGGGGGGGGGGGGGGGGGGGGGGGGGGGGGGGGGGGGGAGATCTCAAAAACGAGTGATTTGTGATGGAGAGAGATGCCAAATTTGAATGAATCGCATCAAAAAACATAGGAAAAACATAAGTTTCACGTTCAAAATGGATTGGGGCCAAAACTGCAAATTTACCAGGTTTGGTTCCTAGGTTTTACATTGGTTTCTGATATGATTCATCTGAAAATGATATTCATTACAGGGTTATTATTCGTTTTTTGACCCAGTCATACCCAGCTATAACAGCAATATATATTGAATAACCAATCAAAACTGAATAAGAAAATATATATATTATCTTGTGCAAATTTGTATAAAATACATTTTTTTATTAAAATATATTTTCTATTTTTGGTGTTTTTTCAATATATATATCGACTATTTGGTGAATATTTCTTATTTTTGGTGATTCTGGCTACTTCTGCATAATTCAATTTGTCCTGTTTTACAAATAAATCATTTTTAGCAATTGCTCATCTGTTCAGTTCAATTTTTTTGTGACGAAGTATGATGTGTCAGTTATGCATATTTGATTTTGAAGACGTGATCTGCCATATTGCCCTTGATGAAGACAAAAGTTTAGACCTTTTTTTAAATCATGGAATAATTAAGACATCCGTGACCTGCCCTAAATGCAATACCGGTAGTGCTTGTATTTTAAGAAAAGACCAGAAGGTCTTTAGGTACAGTAAAAAAAAACTAAAAATAAACGTGTGTCGTTTCAGTTTAAGGGCAGGTGAAATTTAGTGGACTACCCATGCAAGGTTGGCACATGTTATTACATTATCATTTGTATAATTTAGGTCTCAAGGGTATGGGGGCAGAGCCCCCATAAAGATCACCCATCAGAAATTGATTGGTCCTAATGTTTTGCGGACAGTTCAGTATGTGACACCAGTTAGGTCAACTGTACGCCCTTGATGATTGGTTAGGTTAAGTCATGATATTTTTGTTTAAATTTGTTAGTTTAAATGAAAATGACGAGTACAAACTTTTCTGGTTAATTTTGAGGTGTTTTGTACGAAACTGCCATCCATTTCCTGTGCAAATGCGTAGTTTTCAAGATGACAATATCTCGAAAACTATGCATTTGGGTAAATTTATAGTATTATACCTGTCTCCCTTTGGAAGTGAAATTTATGTTTTTCCTATGATTTTTGATGTGTTTTGAATGAATCTGACCTTCAAAACCATCGGAAATGACTCATTTTTGAGATAAGATAACCCCCCTCCCCCTAGCCAGCAATCAAAAATGAGTCATTTCCGACAGTTTTGAAGGTCAGATTCATTCAAAACATCAAAAACTATAGGAAAAATAAATTTCACCTTCAAAATTGACCTAACCTATCCTAACCTAAAAGAAAAATAGGAATTACCTTATTCACGTGCAAGGGCAGGCTGAGGCTCTTCCTGGAGTAGATTTCGCTTATCTTTAACTGAAGAAATGAATAAATACCTTGCCAGGTATTGGTATAGATATTTTGACTGAATACCTGGCCTCTTAACCCATTCCTTTAAATCCTGCCAAAATCTTTCGATATTGTGTGTGAATTTCGATATTCTCGTTATCCACAAAATTTTTAGAATGATTAATAACAAAATGCTTGTAACCTAAATCACTTATAGTCAGAGCTAGGCAATATTTAAATACATTTGTATTTAAATACGTATTTAAATATATTTGTGTATTTAGAACTATTTATAAATACATTGTTTTTCATATATTTAAATACTTTAATAAGTATTTAAATACAATGTATTTAAATACTCAAAATATAAAAATGTAAATACTTTTACTAGTTTAATACACATTCTGTACTAGCACAGTATGACGCGTCGACAGTATAGTACAGCATGGTTCATGTTTCAAAGTGTCAGTTCAATCAGTTGTGTGCCACTCTTCGTCGAAAGCGGTTGATTTCTTTATCGTGTGCGTATCATGGCTTCAACAAGCAAATCCAGTGAATCAAACAGTGATATATCTGCAGATAACAATTTAGTACACCCTCTATTTCATGGAAAATACTTTAAAATTAAATCTAAAGATGGTAATAAGGTAAAGTGCACCTTCTTGCTGTGTAAACACGAAGTCTCTGCTGCAAGCAATGCTACAACGAATCTGTACACTCATCTGAAGGTAAGTATTTTTTTAGACATCAAAAAATATCTTAAAATTGACCGAATAATCGTACAAAAGGCTCTGCCTTAAGTGGGCCTGTGTAACTAACTCATTGCAATCAATCCAATTTGCGATGGAAAATTCATTGATGAAAACGTTTTTAAAATTGTCTGATCTATCGAGTGGTGTATTTATTTCGAAATTCACTGTGTCCCCTAAAGTAGAAATTTATCAAAACATGAATTAGTGAATGCATATGTTAAAATTTGTATGTATTTAAAATGTATTTACAAATATATTTAAATACAATTGATGTATTTTGTATTTAGTATCTAAATACATTCGTAAAATATATTTAGTATTTAGCATTTAAATATATTTCTCCCATATATTTAGTATTTAAATACATTAAATGTATTTATTGCCCAGCTCTGCTTATAGTCTTGTAGGCAGCCCAGGAATCATTATAAATCACAGAGCCAGGCCTAATGTACTTCTGAATGAGTGGAATGAGTGTTCCACTCCGGTAGCAAAGTAATTCAAATTCGAAATGGATGGAGCGCAGTGATTGGGTAGACATGTAACGGTCACACAAACGAACACACAAACGAACGTATGAACATACACTAGATACACACCAAAAAAATGTTTAGATCTCGAAAACGAAGCATTTGCGACGGAAATACTATAGAAGGAAAGTCTTAAAATTAAAAAATCTACTTAATGAACATATAATAATTGCTGGATGTTAGACGGGTATAATACTATAATAATACCTGCATTTGCACAGGAAATGGATGGCAGAGTCGTGCAGAACACCTCAAAATTGACCAGAAAAGTTTGCTCTCATTAAAAGAGAGACTGGGTCAAAAAACGGTTAATATATATTTTATCCCACTCAGACTATCAAAAGCAAATATAATTATAAAATATTAAAGCATAATTTTCTCATCATTTTCATATAAGTCACTATGCTCGCAGATGCGTACTTAACAAATTATGTACATTTGAATATTATGACATTTTTGTATTTTTTTTCCCACCCTTCCAATATTTTGATTGGTGACGTCATGAGAACATGATATATGAGCAAGATTTTTTAAGTTCTTAGGCCTTTTAAGTTGCTAGTCTACTTCTGTTAGTTTTTGATAGATGTTTGTGGCGATGACATGTGAACGGTGCGAATATTATTTTGAGGATTTAATATACTCTAGGCTAGGTTAGCCAGGGTTAGGCTAGTTTAGCCAGGGTTAGGCTAGTTTAGCCAGGGTTAGGCTAGGTTAGCCAGGGTTAGGCTAGGTTAGCCAGGGTTAGCTAGTTAGCCAGGGTTAGGCTAGGTTAGGTTAGCCAGGGTTAGGCTAGGTTAGGTTAATTAATACCAAAATATATTTTCCTAGTAATATTTGATGTGTTTTGCTTAGATTTTGACTTCCATTTCCCTTGAAAATGAGCCAAACTTCAAAGTACTATAACTTTGTTGGATCTCACTTCCGACGGAAATGGAGGTCATATTTGAACAAATCACGGTAATTATGTATTTTATCCCACTCAGTCATTTTACATACCAAAATACATTTTTCTAGTAGTATTTGATGTGATTTGTTCAAATATGACCTCCATTTCCGTCGGAAATGAGATCCAACAAAGTTATAATACTTTGAAATTTGGCTCATTTTCAAGGGAAATGGAAGTCAAAATCTAAGTAAAACACATCAAATATTACTAGGAAAATGTATTTTGGTATTAATTAACCTAACCTAACCTAACCTAACCTAACCGTGGCTAAATGAGCCTAACCCTGGCTAAACGATCCTAACCCTGGTTAAACGAGCTCTCGTCTGTATCCACCACCTAATCCATAATAAGGTAATACTCTAGGCTCGTTTAGCCAGGGTCAGGATCGTTTAGCCACGGTTAGGCTCGTTTAGCCATGGTTAGGCTCGTTCAGCCACGGTTAGGCTCATTTAGCCACGGTTAGGTTAGGTAAGGTTAGGTTAATTAATACCAAAATACATTTTTCTAGTAGTATTTGATGTTTATTCAAATATGACCTCCATTTCCGTCGAAATGAGATCCAACAAAGTTATAGTACTTTGAAGTTTGGCTCATTTTCAAGGGAAATGGAAGTCAAAATCTAAGCAAAATACATCAAATATTACTAGAAAAATGTATTTTGGTATTAATTAACCTAACCTAACCTAACCTACCTAACCTACCTAACCTAACTGTGGCTAAACGAGCCTAACCCTGGCTAAATGAGCTCTCGTCTGTATCCACCACCTAATCCATAATAAGGTAATACTCTAGGCTCATTTAGCCAGGGTTAGGCTCATTTAGCCATGGTTAGGTTAGGTTAGATTAGGTTAATTAATACCAAAATACATTTTTCTAGTAATATTTGATATGTTTTGCTTAGATTTTGACTTCCATTTCCCTTGAAAATGAGCCAAACTTCAAAGTACTATAACTTTGTTGGATCTCATTTCCGACAGAAATGGAGGTCATATCTGAACAAATCACATCAAATACTACTAGAAAAATGTATTTTGGTGTGTAAAATGACTGAGTGTGATAAAATACATAATAACCGATTTTGACTTCCATTTCCCTTGAAAATGAGCCAAACTTCAAAGTACTATAACTTTGTTGGATCTCATTTCCGACGGAAATGGAGGTCATATTTGAACAAATCACATCAAATACTACTAGAAAAATGTATTTTGGTGTGTAAAATGACTGAGTGTGATAAAATACATAATAACCGATTTTGACTTCCATTTCCCTTGAAAATGAGCCAAACTTCAAAGTACTATAACTTTGTTGGATCTCATTTCCGACGGAAATGGAGGTCATATTTGAACAAATCACATCAAATACTACTAGAAAAATGTATTTTGGTGTGTAAAATGACTGAGCGGGATAAAATACATAATAACCCAAATCACATCAAATACTACTAGAAAAATGTATTTTGGTGTGTAAAATGACTGACTTAATATACATAATTACCCAAAAAACGAATAATTACCCATTTCCGCCGCAAATCACTCATTTTTTATCCCCCCCCACCCAAAAAACCCGATTTCCCACGCATTCCCCCATATTGTGGGGGGAGAGAATCACAAAAACGAGTAATTCTAATTTGCGACGGAAAATGAATGTCATTTTTGGATGAATCACATCAGAAACCACCGGAAAACCTAATTTTTATTTTTCGAGTTGTGGTTGAAACTATAAATTTACCCCTAATTTCTAGCTACTAGTTGCACAAGTAGGCTACCATCCTTAGCCTACTTTAGGATAGGAGTCAACACTATGGCATATATTTACCATTTATAGCCTATATTCTATAATAAAAACAATGAACTGAACTTATTGTATATCTAACATATACTACAGTATATAACAATCTTCGTAAGTAGAAATACTAATAAACTTGAAAATTCGTACTCCAAAAATGCCAGCAAGTAACCCACCACGAAACAGTATACGTTAGGTCTCTTGTTTGTTTACTAGTGAGGCAGGGACACCAACATGTTCCATGCAGAAATAACACACAAAACGTTTTATCTTTGACGTCACAACTTTGAGAAATTGAAATTATTAATTTTTTATCAAATGCCAACTGATTTTGACTGGGTTTTCGGCTTTGTAGAGTAAAATTTGGGACTAGTATGTTTCATGGACTACTCTCGATTTTCCTACGAAATTGCAAACAAGGGCAGTCGATGACCCTGATTTTGTTTCTGCAATCGGTTTTCTTGAGAAATGATAAAGAAAAATATTATTGGATATTGAATAAATTTATTTTCTGAAACGACGCAATACACTCCATTAATACAAACATTACTCATTGTTCGGCAAAAAAAATGACAAGAATTAGTGAGATATCTTGCAAAAATGAATAGTATAAGAAACTCGATTAGGTCAGGTTGGATTAGGTTAGGTTAGGTTAGGTTAGGTTTCTCAAGAAAACCTATTGCAGAAACAAAATCAGGGTTATCGACCGTCCTTGTTTGCAATTTCGCAGAAAAATCGAGAGCAGTCCATGAAACATCTAGGTCCTAAAATTTTTGTTTTCCGTTCATTTTCCACTCTTCAAATAATCGGATCACTTTCAGACTTTTGGATCAGTGGGTGGGAAAACGAAATCACTGGGTGGGAATTTCCCACCCACTTTCTATGGTTAAAAATGCCTTGCAGTGTGGGGCGTGGTATAGAATGGAGTATTTGGTTATAATGTCTCTCTGGTGTTACCTTAATGGTGCGAGGTGTCGGTGCGTGATTGTACATGTAGTGGCAAGGGTATTGTGGGTTAGCTGTCGCTGCTGCCATGAATTGTGTTCCCCTCATGTATAGATGTTGTTCCCAATGTTGTTGTTGTTGCCAATGTACAGGCAGTTTTTATATAGTGGAGCCACCTCGATGGGCCGAAGTGGCCCCTAGTGTGCCCACTATAAAAATTTCTTATGTTCTTAATGTTCCCTAACTTTCAGTATTTTTTTGTCTGTGTGCAGGTGTTCTATTGGTGTTGTTTGAGTGCATCCTGTAATTATACGAAGTGCGTTGTTTTGTATTGTCTGTAAGGTGTTTATGTGTGTGTTTGAGATAATGGGTGCCCAGCATGGGCTAGCATAGTCCATAACTGAGCGAATATATTGGTTTGTATATGAGTGATGTTGTTTCCTGCTGGTGTATTTTGGTCCTGTGAGCGTGTGGAATGTTGGTGTTGTTTAGTGTAAGCTGTGGAGTTATCTGGTGTTCTTTTGTGTTGCTTGTTAGCAGGGCCGGTTTTAAGCCGATTAGACCGATTTGTTCAAATTGGGCCCCGCGCCCCGAGGGGACCCCGCGCACGCGCTCGAGTGGGGGACGCTATGATGAATTAATGAGGGTCCAGTGTGCACGAAGTTTCTTGTTACTGTGAAGGCAGTGAAACTATTCAGTCCGTCCTCGTATATCTATGTTTCAATGTTTTATTGCTAATCGTTTGTTTATTTGTTTTGTAATTTCAGTTTATCGTCACCGTTTAGCTTTTTTAAAAAAAAGGTAATTTGTGGACGATATTCAAACCCTCAACACAGAAAGAGCGCTGTTAATGAGATTATATAACATAAAGCTTGGAATGTAAAGTTGTGTTGTTTCTTAAATATGTCCAAATTGTTTATATGTCCAAACTGCAAACTTGAAGTGTCTTAAGCCTGCATGTAACAGAGAAACGTGGTGGTAAGTAGATCCTACATATTAAATTAACTAGTTTTTGCCTCATTATCATAGAGAGCATTTACATTTCTATTTACTAGAGCTTGTTCTTTTGCCCCCTGGGCTTTTCTTCTTACTCCCAGGCTTTTAAAAATCATGAAATCTTTTGCTTTAATCATTAGATGCATACATGCACATCTTTATTATTTTTCAGTGCCAGGGAGTCTTTATTGTGAATGATTTTGTTTTTTGTTTTGTAATTTCAGTTTATCGTCGCCGTTTAGCTTTTTTAAAAGAAAAGTAATTGAAAAAGCCCTTACATCATCGTCATCATGGCAAGCACAATCAGAGATAGAGACAAAGGGCGAAAGTATTTGAGCGACAATCAGAAACGAGCACTGGCCAAGGCTAAGGCAGCTGAAAATGAAAAACAAAGAGGTGCTCTAGCGAAATTTCTTGTCACTCCAACTTTGAAACGACAACGGGTAGAGGGCCCCGCTAGGCGCTAACAATTTTCTAATTGGGCCCCGCACTTCCTAGCGCCGGCCCTGCAAGTTGTTAGCAAGGTGATGGTTGATTTTGTGGGCGCTACTTTGAGTCTATTGTGTGTGATCCAGTCTTGTATACTGTTTATGTATGCTTGTAGGTTATTTGTAGCGGTGTCGATGTTGTTGTGGGTGGATGTTAGAGTGATGTCATCTGCATATGATGATAAAGTAAGCTTGTTATCTATGGGTGTTGGAATGTCATGCATGTATAAGTTGAACAGTGTTGGTGAGAGAACAGAGCCTTGAGGGACCCCGTTCGGAAAAAGCTTGTTTTTGGATGACTTGCCATTAAATGTGACATGTGAGTATCTTCCTGGAAGATAGTTGCTCAGCCACCTTTTGGTGTTATTGTGCATGTTTGTGTTGACTGCAAAAAACTTCATTTTTCTACGTGAAGGTCAAAATATGATAATAAAAACCCACTCTAATAGACAGAGTTTATTTCCACAAGTTTCGATGCCCACTGGCATCCTCTTCGGGTGGCTACAGAAATACGAATGAACCAAAAACAAGAGGGAAAATAGTCCAGGGACCATTAAGAAATTCGCACCTAGGTTAGATCCCGTTCACCCGACACCGGAAGGGCATTTTTTTTTTTATTAAAGGGACCCGCTTATAAGTACTTTCGCACAAATTTAAAAATATCTTCTTATTCAATACATACAGATTCTATTATTTTTTTTTTACATAATTATGACATTTATTACATTTAATATTGCATTATTATTTATTACAGAAATTATAAATTTATTATTACATTGATAATTACACTGTTGTTTATTATACAGAAATTATAAACCGAAAAAACGAATGAAAAGGCGAGGAGGAAACAATCCAGAGACCATTAAGAAATTCGCACCTAGGTTAGAGCCTGTTCCCCCGACACCAGAAGGGCATTTTATTAAAGGGTTCCGCTTATTAGTACGAATGAAAAAAAAACAAGAGGGAAAACAGTCCAGGGACTATTAAGAAATTCGCACCTACGTTAGATCCCGTTCACCCGACACCGGAAGGGCATTTTTTTTTTCATTAAAGGGACCCGCTTATAAGTACATTCGCACAAATTTAAAACTATTTTCTTGTTCAATACCTACAGGTTCTAACCTAAGTGTGAATTTCTTAAAGGTCTCTGGATTGTTTCCTTACTCGCTTTTGGTTCATTCGTTTTTTCGGTAAAATGTAAGTGGAATAATAAACGTAAATGTAAATGTAACAACGGAAGTAATAAATGTGGAAATAAATGTAAATGCAATAAATGTAATAACAAAGGTAATAAAATAAATGAAATAAAGGTAAAGGTAATAATAATAAATTTTTAAAAAACGTAAATGAAATAATAAATGCAGTAATTATGTCAAAATAATAGAATCTGTATGTATAGAACAAGAAGATGGTTTTAATTTGTGCGAATGTACTTATAAGCGGAACCCTTTAATAAAATGCCCTTCTGGTGTCGGGGGAATGGGCTCTAACCTAGGTGCGAATTTCTTAATGGTCTCTGGATTGTTTCCTCCTCGCCTTTTCATTCGTTTTTTCGGTTTATAATTTCTGTATAATAAACAACAATGTAATTATCAATGTAATAATAAATTTATAATTTCTGTAATAAATAATAATGCAATATTAAATGCAATAATAAATGTAATAATTATGTAAAAAAAATAAAATAATAGAATCTTTATGTACTGAACAAGAAGATAGTTTTAAATTTGTGCGAATGTACTTATAAGCGGGTCCCTTTAATAAAAAAAAAAAAATGCCCTTCCGGTGTCGGGTGAACGGAATCTAACCTAGGTGCGAATTTCTTAATGGTCCCTGGACTGTTTTCCCGCTTGTTTTGGGTTTATTCGTATTTCTGTAGCCACCCGAAGAGGATGCCAGTGGGCATCGAAACTGTTGTGGAAATAAACTCTGTGTATTGGAGTGGGTTTTTATTATCATATTTGTGTTGAGTATTTTGTTTATGAGAGGGAAGCGTGGGATAGCATCAAATGCTTTACTAATGTCTATTGTTGCTAATAGTGTACGTTGAGCTGGTAGTCTGGAGTTGATGCCATCCATGATGTGCTGCGTGAGGTTAGTTAGTGAGTAATGTCGTGGTTGAGTGGTGAGGTCTGAATCCATGTTGAGTAGGCGATAGTGGTATGTGTGGGTTGGTGATTTGTAAGATTAGTCTTTTTGTTACTTTGGAAGGTGTGCATAGTAAAGTAATGGGTCTATAGGAAGCTGGTTCTGTTGGATTTTTGTTTGGTTTGAGTAGCAAGGCCGTAGCCAGAGCTTGAAAACAGACGAGGTGAAATTAGCCTTACTAGGGGGTCCGGGGCCATGCTCCTTCAAAAGATTTTTTTAATCCTAGCACAAAATCATGCACTTTGAGCGTATGGTAACTGAGAGTGAATTGGGCAATAATAACTTTTGTCTAAAAAGCGCTGGATTTGTACGACTCTAAGTAAAATCGAATTTTTGTACTTAATAATTAATAATAATAATAAATTATTAATTATTTTATGTAATTTTATTAATTATAATTATTTATTACTAAATTAATAATAATTAATAATATAATTTGTACGAGACAGGTAAAATACTATTTCTGTCAATTTCCTCAGATTTCCTTGGAAATTCAATTTCCTCATTGATCCAAAAAGTCCATTAAGCCAGACGAGGCGGCCGCCTCGTCTGCCTCAACGTGGCTTCGGGTATGAGTAGTGTAATAATTTTACCTTGTTTCCATATGTCAGGAATAATAGTGTTGGTATGAATACTGTATGTTATAATGTTATAATAATGTTATGTTTCAGACCAACAAAGACCCTAGGATCCACTCATGGCTGCTCTACCTAACTGTGTTCGTAATTGTGTATTGTGCATGTCCTCCGTGGTGGCGGAGGGGACCTACAATTTTACGTGGGTTCCGAACCACAAAGCCTTAATTTTACTACCTTAAACTATACCCAATCTATCAACATATTCGTCTAATCGATTTTTAAACATGTTTATAGACGTGCTACTAATTACTTCTACCGGCAAACTATTCCAGCTATTTACTATTCTATGCGTAAAAAGTTTTTGGCAACTGCTGTCTCGAACCTTCTACTTGTCAACTTACACCCGTTATTTCTAGTCCTATTATATTGAGATATTTCGAAAAAGCTATCTCTGTCTACATTATCGAACCCATTCATAATTTTGAAAACATAGATTAGATCACTCCTTAGCCTCTTAATCTCGAGTGTAGTCAATTTTAACTCCTTAAGCCTATCCTTGTACGACTTCGACCTAAGCGACGGAATCATCTTAGTTGCTCGTCTTTGAACTCTTTCGAGTTTGTCTATATCTTTTCGCATATACGGATTCCAAAATTGGATCGCGTACTCCAAATGGGGTCTAACTAATGATTTATAAAGAGGAACTATAATATCGCGCAATTTGTACTCAAAATTCCGAGTATAAAACCTAACACTTTGTTCACTTTATTGACCGCTGCTGTACTTTGTTTCGCTACTTTTAAATCACCAATGACTATAACTCCTAAATCTTTTTCCTGCTCTACGCTTGCTAACTCCTTCCCTGACATTCTATACGCAAAATTACCGTTACGCGAACCTATATGTAAAATGTTGCACTTATCGACGTTAAATCTCATTTGCCATGTGACTGACCAATCAACGATTTTATTCAGATCTTCCTGGATTTTACCTCTATCTTCGTCATTAATCGCCCTACCACCCAGCTTCGTGTCACCCGCAAATTTTGAAACTGTACTGACTAGGCCGGCATCTAAATCGTTAATATATACAGTATATAAGAAAAAGCAAGGGGCCCAATACAGAACCCTGAGGGACGCCGCTCGCTACATTAGCCCAACACGACTCCGCTCCATCAACGACCACCCTCTGTTTCCTACCTCGCAACCACTCTTCTATCCAACTTATTACTACACCCCTGATTCCATGAGCCTCAGTTTTTTCAATGAGTCTTTTGTGGGGTACGGTGTCAAACGCTTTTTGAAAATCTAAATACACTACATCAACCGCCCGATGTTTGTGAGAGCTAGTACTTCCTGTGGACCCAAGTGTTTAAGGTGTATGTTAGATATGTTGTTTGGTCCAGTAGCCTTCGAATTCTTAATGTTTTTGATGATCTTGGTCGTCTGGTCTGTATTGAAGGGTGTAATTTGGTTGTTGTCTCAGTTTAAGTGACTTATCTTTGCGTAGTGATTAACTAGAATGTTAGCTTGTTGTGTATATATTGGGATATTATTTTGGCTGCAACAGATAGCCGTGTGTGAGGTGTGAATGCTGCTGTTAGAGTGGGTAATGCTGTTTATAGTCTTGTATAGCCTGGATGTATCTGTGGAGTGGTTTAGTGTTGTTATGAATTCCCTCAGTGTTTCTGTTTGTTTATCTTTGAGTTTGTTGTTTATTTCTGTGTTGAGCTGTTGTATCTACTGTTTTATGGCTTCTGTGTGTGGTGTTTGTGTGTTATGTTTGAGGTTGTTACGTTGCCTTATAAGGTGGGCTATTTCTCTAGTGTAATTTGGGTTGTATTTCCTAATGTTGCCCTTGGGCATGTATTTGTTTGCATTACTGATGATCTGATTAAATGTATTGAGTGTTGTATCGATGTTTATGATGGGTGTGCTGTTTAGTGATATTGCTGTTAAAATCACCAACCACAACAACACATGAAGAGTCTAGCTCCTCTAGCAGTATATTTAGTTTACAGAGTCTATCTAAAAATACCTCCTCATTTTCAGCACACTCATAAGGCATATAAACATTGAATATATACAGTATTTTGTTGTCAATAATTAGTTTTATGGCTACAACCCACTCATATTCATAACTAATGGGCTCTATAAACCTATCCAGCTGTGAGTGCCACATTATAGCTACACCTTCCTTCCTTTTCTGTCTGCCCACAGTAATAACTTCACTATCATCATTGGGTGAGTTAGCTATTCCCCTGTAGTTAGGCTTAATGTTGTTTAAATCTTTGCACTCTTGTTTAGAGAGCCAAGTTTCCTAACACTGAGTTTGTGAAACTGGGCGATTATTTTTATACACACTATCACTGTTCTCACTGGGTGTGTCCCTGGGATTGCATGGTAGAGTCTGCTTACGCGGATTTTTGTGGACTGAGTTTTTCCTAAAGTTCACGTTATACAAACTATAGTAGATTCCTTCAGGCCAGACTTCTGGACCCATAAATACTGAGGGGTCCTCACATTCTGCCTTAATGTAGAAAGAGTTGTAGGTATCTGGTCGTCTACTGGTTAATTTGGAGCAGGTAGTCCCAATTTTCGTCATTTCAAGCAGGTATTCTTCTAGTTCTGAAGCAGATTGGTCAGGTGGGAAACGGGAGGCAAATACATGGGCCTGCCAAAATATTTTCACTGCCTTAATTGTTGTATTCATTGCTAGCCCAAGCCGTGGTTCTCTTCTGGGTGGAGAGGGGTTCCCATAGTCCTGTTTCTGTTTCTGACGCAAACCCCTTTTATTAACTGTTGTCCACCCATGCCCTACATTCTGCTAACCAGGGTGACAAGCTGCCATGGAGGTTTGAATAGTCCCTTGAGACATGGCCACATTACTAATGGTCTCAGTAGCATTGCCTTCTGTTGCAGTTAATTTGTTGTTTGTTTGTGTTGGAGATTTATCAAATGACAGACTATGCAGTTCAGGGTAGATACGTACTACCTGCTGCCAACTGTTAGGATGGTTGGTCGTGTTCGTACAAGTTTTTATGTCATTGGACTTCTCTTTTAGAACTTGAGAGTAAAGTACCTAACCGTTTTCTCCCTCCTCTAGTTTGGATATATACCTCTGCTGAGCTGTGAGAGAAGATGGTGTGAGAATAAGAGCGGCAGGCCTCCTGTCCTGAGGATCACTATGCTGTGTCGTGGTGATGGCGATATTTCTGTCTGGCTGGGCTGTTTGCCTGGTGCTCATCTCAGCTTCCAAGTCTGAGATCCTAGAGGTCAGTTTTTTGTGTTCCGAGGTTATGCTGCTACATATATCTTTTAGCTCTCTGTTTTGGCCATGCTGGGTATGCAGGACACCTTTCAGTAGCTGCACCTCATCCTGAAGTGGTTCTATTTTACTTAAGAGTAGAGTCACATCAATAGAGTCGAAACGTATGGGTGGCAAGTCCAGGTTCTCACTTGCAAATATGGGCCTATCGTTAGTAGCCTCTATTTCTAAAATCGTTTTAACGATGTCCTCAAGGTTGTGCACATTTTTCTTTCCACCTTTGCGACGGATAAGCCTCTTGTCAGAGTTTGCATTGGTCGTGTATAATGTAAGTAATTCTGCTTTAGCAGTCTCTGTCTCTTCACCACTATAATGTTTTGCACATAATGTGATTATCGTGTCAGTGGGTAATAAGTCAGCCTTCACATTAATGAAACACAAAATGTTGTTGATAACAACACTTGCCCATCTGAAGATCCTTCCACTATTGTTTAGTTCCGAAATCCTAGCCTATGGTGATTCTGACGCAGCTGTGCAAGTTTTCCATGTTGGCCTTAGCCAACGTCACAGCAACTTTTATCCGTAAATAAAATGTTTAACTTTCACATTTATATATTAAGCTAATAGTAAAAGTTAACTAATACTTTTTAATACTTCCATAGCGCGTAAGTTTGTAGATACATCTCAAGTAATAAAAACTATTTATTTATTTGCTTGGTCTTTCATTTAAGATTTCAGAGCATTTACCTGGCCTTCTGAAACTATTTTGAACAATTTATGTAGTTAAAATTCACTCGCTCATTCGTTTCGTTCGTTCGTTCGTTCGTAATTTGGTATTTTAAGAATTTATATACTGTTTATGAAGCTAATCGTAAAAGTTAATTAATACTTTTCAACACTTCTAAAGCGCGTAAATTTGAAAATATATTTAAAATAATAAAACTAATAATTTATTTGCAAAGTCTTTCGTTTCAGATTTCAAAGCGTTTATCCAGTCTTTGGAAAATATTTTGACCAACTGAAATATATGGGAATAACACGAAAAGTAGGGGAATGGATATATAATTTCCTTAGTGAGCGGCGGCAAGTCGTTACAGTACAAGGGATATATTCATCAGAATCAGAGGTCCTCAGCTCAGTACCACAAGGAACAGTATTAGCTCCACTACTCTTCATAATCATGCTAACTGACATAGATGAGGACGTTACCAGAGACAGCACAGTAACATCCTTTGCTGATGACACAAAGATCAGTAGAAAAATAAGAAACCCAGAAGATATAGGATCTCTACAAACCGACATGAACAGAATCTACAAGTGGACGGAAGACACCAATTTGAAGTTTAACACTGATAAATTTCAACTGGGATGTATATAATTAAATGTTATAGTGCCTATAAACGCCTATTTTGATGGTTAGTGCCTAATTTTAAAATACGTGCCTATATATGCCTTTTTTAATTTTATTGTACTCAGTAAAGCAAAATAACTCGCATTTTTTTTAAACTTGTGGGCCTAAATAGGGCAGGGGATGGAAAAACCGAGGCTAGTCCTGAGGCAACCAGCACAGCCAATCAGATCACAATACGTCAGCCAAATACAGCCAATCAGATCACAATACGTCATTGTGACGCGTTCGGCCTCGATCATTTTGTTTGGTGCGTGCAACGTGGTGTCTTTGTTCAAGTGCTTTTGCTAAATAAAATCTCACGTTTGTGCTTACGGCTTTTTTTATAAGAGAAAAAATGCCGGTACTTTTGCATTATCCTCCCAACACTAATTTTTTTTTATAACGGCTAACGCCTGCGGCGGCCTGTTTTTACCGTAACCTAACCTAACCTAACCTAACCTAATACCAACGCTAATTTTTTTTATAATGGAAGGAAAATAAAGTACCATAACCAAACCAACATTATATAAAAAAATTAGTGTTGGGAGGATAATGCAAAAGAACCAAAATGCCTAAGGACAAGACAGCCAAAAGTGTTCTGTTCAGGCAGTGGATCAAGGAGGACCCAAACTTTACTACGGATGGTAGAGTTATTTTCTGCCAACCTTGTTCCAAAGAGGTACGTTGCAACATTTTTTATTCTCTATCCAAAATAACAAACCCACTCGATGTAAACAAATGCATGCGAGGGAATTTGACGCTCCAACAATGAGTGATAATGTGAGCTTTTCCGAATTTAATCGCATCCTAAAGATAAATTGGTAAAGAGTGGTGAAAAACAAATTGTTTTAAATTATTTTAATATTAATTAACCGAACAACCAACTTCGACGTTCGACTAATGCATTTTATAATTTAGTTACCCTAAAAATTGTCGTTTTCTGTAGTTTCTAAAAAAAAAAAGATTGGTATCTAAAGAAATTATTTAGTTAAGTTGGGTTCTTATAATGAATAGAGAATAATAGCTTTTTGTTTGTTGTTAATTTGATTTATTTTAATGCATGGCGCAGTAATTAAGTTTGTTTTTCAATAATACTTGTCATCTTTGCAGGTAAAATGCGAGAAAAAATGCCATTTTGACCAACACAAAAATACTGCTATGCATTTGATGAACTCTAAGAAGAAAACTGCAACATGCCAGCCCTTCTTTCCAAGTCCCACAGAGTCGGATAAGTTGCAGCAGCAGTTCCATGCTGATTTGTGTGCTTCAATGGTGGCGACAAACATACAAGCTGCAAAATGCGGCATACAAAGAATTTTTAGCAAAGTACACGAAAATGAAAATTCCCGATGAATCGACTTTGAGGAGAAACTACCTCCATCCAAAATAGGAATCTGTAAGTTTAAATATGTTGATTTAATTTACTTCATTTTAATTTTCATTTTACAGGTTCAAATTCATTTCACATTGATTTAAAATAATTTATATTTTAATTTATTTTGTTTAAATTTTGAGTTTTATTTCACTTCATTTCTTTAATTTTTGTCATTTCACTGTATTAAATTTTGATTATGTCAAATGTAAAAGAATAGCTAAACGAGCGTTCTGTTGATATCACTCTTTATCAAGTTATGCACATTGTGTGTATTTATTAACTTAAATACTACATGAAATTTCTAGGTTATTGAAGAGATCAGACAAGACGTCAATTATGCCAACTTCTGGGTGTCAGTTGACGAGACGACAGACACCTGTGGACGTCAAGTTGCCAATGTGGTAGTGGGTAAGCTCGACTGCTCTGGCCCAGAAAACCACACCTGATCCTCTCGAGATCACTCGAGGCAACTAATAATGCCACAGTAGCTCGAGTTGTGCGGGATGCTCTCCGTAAGTGTCGATGAATGTTATTCATATGCATTTAAAATGAGAGACAATTACATTTGAAGTTGTTAATTTTGTGCGCATATAAACTTATTTATTCATTTTTTAATTGCAGGAGTTCTGTGGCCAAGTGAGAACAATGATGATAAGTTTTTACTTCTTGTCACGGATGCAGCAGCATATATGTTGAAAGCAGCGCAAAATCTGAAGGTTTTCTATCCAAAAATGGTGCATGTGACTTGCCTGGCTCATGCTCTCCATCGGGTGGCAGAAAACATCCGGGGACATTTTCGGAACGTAAATGCACTTGTATCGTCGGTGAAGAAGGTCTTTCTCAAGGCACCTTCACGAATTGCTGCTTTCAAGGCAGCTCTTCCAGAAACACCCTTGCCACCTCAGCCAGTTTTGACTCGATGGGGTTCCTGGCTTCAAGCTGCCATGTATTATGCTGAAAATATCAGCGAAATTGCCAAGGTACGAAACATATTCAGTTTAATTAGTACATTCTTCTACAGCCATTTCAAAAGCAGCAAAGCAAATTTCATCTTAATTCTGTTTTTTGTTGCAGGTCGTTGAAAACTTAGACGAGCATGAGGCAGTCGTGATAGGAGAAGCGAAGGAGCCCTTATCGTGTCTAACCCTTCGAGGAGACCTGGCCTACATCATGGCCAATTTCGGACGGGTGCCAGGGACCATAACCAAGCTGGAGGAGAGAGGCCTGCCGTTTGTTGAAGCAGTGGAAATAGTTCAAAATTTAAGGAAGGAGCTGAGCCAGGTTCCTGGTAACGTAAGGAAAGAAGTGGTAGCAAAATTTGAAAATGTTCTCAGACGCAATCCTGGTTGGCAAACCATAGTGAACGTTTCAACAGTGTTCAAAGGAGAGTGTCAGGGGGTTCTGGACTTTGAGCTAAGCGAATTAGCATCTTTGAAGTTCGTACCAATTACGTCTTGCGATGTCGAAAGGTCGTTTTCTCGATATAAAAATGTGTTGAGTGACAGGCGATGTTAATTTACGCCACAGAACCTTGAAAAATTTTTAATCATCAATTGCCATTTCAATTTATAGTTTAGTTGAGTTTTTGTAAGAAGATAGTTTAAATGTTTGGATTTTACTTTGATGCAAATAAAATGTTTGATGGTTTTTGAGATGTTTAGTTTATTTTTTACAATAAAAATCCTGATATTCATCAGAACTGCAAATGGGTTTACTGTAAGTCAACAATAATAAGAGAAAAGTGGGAAAATAGAAATGCCTATTAAGTGCCTTTTTTAGCTTTTAGTGCCTATTTAAGCGACTTTTTTAGGGCTTCTTTAGTGCCTTTTTGCCTACCTATTATTGATTTTTTAGTGCCTATCAATCCTAACTCTAGACTGATAACATATAAACTAGGTTCAGTTAAATTAGGCCTACATTGTGGTCTAAAACCGAGCATCAACTCATAGCTTAACAAAGGCTAAGGTAAATTAGCCTAACCTAATTTGGCGAGGAATCCTACTGTGGACATCAATTTAAATTTACTCTGCCTGCTCTGGACCATTTCCGGAATCTCTAGGCTGACCCCTACAAGGCTAAACTTAACCTACTCTACAGTTAGACTGGAGATATTAGGGGTGGGTTAATTGGGGACTAATTCATACAGAGCATTTTTCACATTGGTGGCCCGTGCGGGGAATTTACATACTTTAGACTTAACCTTACTTAACAAAAATTGCATAATTAGGCTAAATGGTCAAGCCTAAACCTAACCAAGCGTAAAGTAACTTGCCTAATTAGGTCTACAACCTAGGGTCTAATTAGGAAACATTTACATTTACCGAGTCCGATTCTTTTATAAGCTTAAAACTGAGTGCCACATACAGATTAACCAGAATCAAACTTACTTTTTCTTTCAACCTTTACGGTACTTATTGGACTAAATCTTGACATTAATTAAATACTTTGGGGGATTTAACTAAATTTAAAACTTGACTGTTTGTCTGATTACTCAATTTATTTGATCTCTCATCTCTGATAATTTCTTCTCACCTTATATTTCATTACAATCCCTAGTTAAACTATTTTGACTTAACCATGGATAGTAGGGGGGAGCGAAAATGGCCGTTTTTTCAACTTTTTCTTGAAAACCAAATGGGTAGTGTGGAAAATATGCCAAATTGTCTTAAATGAAGGTATGCAAAGTTTGAAACCATTTGTACAAGTCTTTTAGGTGCCCCCAGGGCATAGAATTTATGTTTTTTTTTTTTTAAATTAGGTGATTTCAATATTTTTTCATTTTTTAAGAAACCCATCCCTTCTTTGCGGTAGCTTGTATTAGGTTCATTATAAGTCCAATCATCAAATAAAATTGACAGAATGAACAATTTTAATTATCTTGAGATGCCCCGAGGCGCTCGAAGAACCATTATTTTCCATACGGCTCTTTGCTTATTCTGACTTATATAGTATATAAGGTCAGAATAACCCAGAACTCACCACGAGGAGGTGGCTGTATATCGAATTCCACCCGTACCCAGCCCAACCACCCAACCTAGCAAGGCACTTCTAATCAACATTGCTGATAAGATGTCAACGAGTTCGGTTATATCTTACAACGAGTACTGAGACTTGGTGTCAAATTTAGGTATTAGTTTCCTTGAGGCAAGTCTGGCCCCTATGAATGCATCTCTAGGTTTCACTCCACAAACAGAAGATGATGCCTCAGTTACCAATTTAATTACTCTTTCCACTGCTCATGTGTGGCAGGGATACTTCTTGATTTCAAGCTTGCCTCGTTCAGTTAATGGTTTTTCTATTTCACTGTCTGTTAGGCTCATTGTCAAAGGAGGTTCAGTTACTTCAGTTCTTTGCCAATTGATCATCTCGGTGTAATCATTGCAGTCAAAATTCAGTTCGGGAATTTTAAAGTGACCAATTTCGCTTTTCTTTTCCTACCTGGCTTTCTTGATTCTCCGCCATCCAAGCTCTCGTACATATTCCCGTTCATCTTGCAGCACTGATAGAAGGATGTTTTCAGGATGAGCGAAATATGCGTTTCTTTGAATAACTGGACGAATTATATTCACAGTTTCTTTTTTCAGAGTTTTTGATAGTTGTATGGGTTTGAAAACATTCCTAGCGCCATAGACGACAGATGAATTTGATTTTATCTGAAACCACATCGGTGCGTACACTTCCATTATGAATTCAACAATGGCAATTAGATTCTCTGTTGGATCTTCTGTTGATATATATAAACGAAGTATTCGATTTGCTGTTGTTAACCATCGAGAGTGAGGCATGTTTCCTGGATTACGGGGACACAAATCTTCAGGAATATTTCCTGTCGAAACAGCTTTATGAATATCATATAGATATTTTTCGTCAGAACTTAATACCGCTGAATCGACTGACTGTATCTCTGAATCAGTTGGTAAGAATTCTTTCAAAGGGGGCTTGTGACAGTCTTGAAGTTTTTTGCCAATTACACCTGTAAAGCCGTGCGGACGCGTTGTTTTTCCATCCAGTTGTTGAATTAAATGACGCAATGGGAGCTCATTTGCATGTAGTTGGCAAACAATTCATTGTAAAGGTTTTCCAAGTTTTCCTTCAAGTAATGTGCAAACACCGCCCTTGGATCCTGTGTTGACGGCTGTTCCATCGCGTCCAACTACGGTAATATTTTCAGTCGATATTTTTTTCTCGTCTAGGAACATCAAAATACCTGTAGCTATGTTTTGTGCTGATCCTGTTGTTGGTGAGAAATGGCCAAGAAATTTTGATTCAGGTTCGGCAATAACAGCAATATGTTCTCCAAGAACATTTTTGCGGTAGAATTTGCAACCTTTCTTTTCCGATATAATTGTTGTATCTTTGCGACCATCGAAATAGATACTTTCGATGGCGGTTTCACTTTCTGTTGCTGCCTCTTTTTGTACTATTTCTCCTTTGCGTTTCCTCTCCCGTCGTATTTTGCTGCGATCTATGACTTTGGATGAATTTTCTTCAGAAATGATGCCAATATTTTGTAAGACGGAGGTTGATATCAAGGCAGCTGCGCAGTCAGACACTCCTGTTCTATCGCACGCCAGAGCTAAGGCAGGTAAAACCGATTTCTGTTCCGTAAGTTTCTGCTCCTTTTTCTGCCTTTTTTGGGAGGAATATAATTATCATCACATTCATCAGAGGACGTCTCAGTACTTGAGACCGACGTTTCTTCTGATAAATCAACTGCCTCTGATGTACCTTCTGCTAGGCTTCTCAGGCTGCGGGATTTTCTAATTGCCGTTTTTTGTAGCCTTCGTGTTGTTTCAATATCTGCTACTCCGATGAACATTTTTCGCTCTGTTCGCTGATCTATCAAGAAATCCCGTTCTAAAACAGGGACTTTGGAAGCCTTCGTACAAGAGCATCTTTCAAAACACTTGCACTTGCATGCAGCAATGTCAAATAATTTCTTAGCTTCATTTTTTAATTTATTTATTTTCTCTTTATAACTTTCATTTTCCCGCCGCCCCTTGAATCCTTTTAATATCGTTCGATACTTCTTATGGTGTACTTTTAACATATCCAAAATACGTTTCTCTTTCTCTGATAGCACTGCGATAGATGCTTTGGAGTAAATATCGATTATTTTCTTTGTAAGATTCTTCGCAATGACGTCTACAGAAGGATCTATATTTGACGTTTGCTTTAGTCGATACCTTTCCCAGAGAAAACACTTCATCACGTCTTCATAAGTTGGAAGTTGATTCTCATTTAAGTCGTTACCACTGCCGAAAATGGGGCACAAGTTTGCTTGCCTCATACGCGAGGTAGATGGTCTACTTGTCCTGCATCTTGAAAGAACAACGAATAGCACTGTCTTCTGTCACTGCCAGGCTAACACTGGCCTGTCAGGCTGTGAGTCAGTGAGAGAGTGAGTCCGTGAGAGAGAGAGAGAGTGGTGATGTTGATGTATCTATCTATATCTGATGTATCTATCATTACCGCTAAGTAACGACTGAAATATATTGACTTGTACAAATTCTTGTATATATATAATAAATGACATATTTTAGCATGCTTTACTGTCTCGGGGGCACCTGAAAATGAACTCCGATTGCAATGATGTTTTACAGTGATTATTTTTACACCAAATGGCACCTTTTCCCGACTACCCAAGTTCGATTTTTGAAAAAAGTGTATTTCGCTCCATCCTAATGGATAGTGATGAATTGCAACAATTAAAAAAGAAAAAGCGTGGGAAGTTGGGTGCTGTTACTAGGGCCATCAGTACGTTTAACAATATTACACAACCAAACAAAGAAGAGTTAAAGGATGTAATTCTTAAATTGGATAAACAAAAGAAGGATATACTAGCCATCGATGGGAGTATTTCAAAATTAGTTGAACCTGAAATGGATGACGAACAACTTACAGACCTTTTCTCTGATAATGATCAGCAGGCAGTGATGGGCATCGATACATGAAAATCGCTAAAGCGATACCGATACATGAAGAACGTTTTAGGCGATACCGATACGCCGATACTTTCTAGATGTCTTAAGCGATACCGATACCGATACATGCATCGTCGGTACATTTTTATAATTATTCATTTAATATGTAGGTATTAGATATTATTGTTTATACTAGTAATTTGTACGCACTGTAAGTAAAATCAACGACATTTTAATGGGTTTTATAGATGTAAATAAAAACAATTGCTTTATTTAATGAAAGTATGTTTTAATTTTGTAGGATACATGAATGACTGAAAATATTACACTAACAATTAAAAGTAATTACTATTACCCTTCAAAAATACCAGCTGGCTAAACATCTGGTCAGACAGTCTATTCCTTTTTGGAGCGTGAATGTGACCAGCCAAACTAAACAACCGTTCTACAGGAGCAGAGGATGGTAGTGGTGTGTTATACTTCAGGAAGACCCGTAGAATTCCTGGGTACTGCCTCAGAGATTGGAGAGAATGATTTCCGTCACCCAGATACTGTAAAACTTCCATCTCAGTGGAATCTTGGGTTGCAGAGACATTAGTGGAAGCAGACTCATAACAGAAGAAATCATCTGCACTTCCGTCAGATGCAGCATCACTTAGTTGTTGCTAAGGGGTCTGCTCGCTGAGGCTCTTAACAGCATTAACCAACATTTCTTGAACCCTCTTTTTGACAATGTTAGTATTAAATTTGCCTTTTATTGTCATCCACTTTAACTTGAACAGAGGATTTGAAGACGATGCCAGTATTGCTGCTTTACACTCATGCGACGCATCAAGGTACAGAAACTTTTCAAACCGCTTAGTGAACCCTACTGTGACTGCATTGAGAAGTGGCTGACAATGACGCAATGCCTCCGAATTCAAACGCTCTAGCTTCTTCTCTACAGCTAACAATGTCGGAAGCACAAGTACACAAGTACAAACGTGTTTAAACGTTGCGCCGTACTGTGTGACGTGACCAGTAGAGTAGTACTGTCATTAAATAAATATTTAATATTATTATTATTTATGTATATTCATAAATATAACTCAGTAGTGTCATATTATAACATCTATTTAAATATTTAAAAATTCTTATTAATGTATCGATGTATCGAAGTATCGATTTTTTTCGATACATTTAAGAAAATTGACCTTAGCGATACCAATAAATCGATACTTTTGTCAAGTAGCTAAAGCGATACCGATACAAAAGTATCGATCGATACATGTATCTAGATACTGTCCATCACTGTCAGCAGGTGATTTTAGTTGAAAAGCAAATAAGGAGACTACAGTCTCGTTTGAATAACTTAACACCAAATAAACCTAATTCTGATTTTAATCAAAGTAGAGTTAACCTTCAACAAAATTTAAGTGGCATGCCAAATTGCCAAATCCCGAGTCACAAGAATTTAGGGCTAAATTACCCATTTTGCTAGTGTCAACATTTGATGGGACATCGTACAATTCCCTTCTTTCATTGAAAAATTTGAGTTCAATTGGTAATAAACCTTATATTCCAACTGTTAATAAGTTTAGCTACTTAACTAGTTTCCTTAAAGGTCCAGCCTCTAACATGATAGCCTATTTACCAGCTGTGGGTGATTCATATGAAGTAGCTATTGATCTCTTGAAACGTAATTACATTAATAAAGATGAGATTATATTTAAATTAGCTCAACAAATTATTGATTTTGCGCCTGTAAAAGATGACCATAGTGATATGGAAATATTTCACTCAACATTAGAAGCTATTATGGGACAGCTGGTTAGCCATGATATATATATTAAGGCTTCATCTTGGATTATACAAGTCACAGTTCTTAGGTGCCTCCCTTTGAGGATTAAAGATCTTTTAGTTCAAAAGACAGGAGAAAATTATTATAATCTTCAAGGCATTAGAAAACACTTTCCAACTCTACTAACTAATTTCAACTTGAGAAATAGTTCAACACAAAATAAGACCCAGACTATGGATAAACCAAAGACTGTCCCCAGAGACCACTGGGGCGGATCCAGGATTTGCTGGAGGGGGGTTCGGTACGAGCGGCAAAGGCTTCTAGGGGGGTTCGGGGGCCTGCTCCACCAGAAAAATTTGAAAATTAAGGCTCTCAGAAACGCGTTTTTAAGCAACAGGAATTTTCTGACGCAACAGGGCACCAACGTCAATATCATGTACTGATGCGTGGCAAGCAGGGTTATCTGCAATAAAAACAAAATGCGGAGCTATTATAATTATATTAAGAAAATGAAATAAGATTTAGATTACTTTAGTTTTGTAATAGCTTGGGATTCGTGACCCTGCTAAGTTACTAGGTTTCTAAACAACAAACCAAACAAAGGTACTTACCGGTGCGTTGAATTAGATATTCTTTAGGGCCTACCATAGATTTCCTGCGTCCCACAAAGCAATCTACTTAACTCTCTAACTTTACTAATTTAGAAGCTATAGACATGACCCCTAACTATTAGTATTTACTGACAACTTTCTACCCCATTTGTCACCTTAGAAACATCACCAAATTTAACTTAGCACCAACGATTTAGTCAGATATGAATAACCATGCTCTCGTCTAGCCAAAACCAACGAACAGCCCGCGTTGCTCTAGTTTTTCCCTTCGTGTTGCCATTCAGCTTTCTTTTAGTGATTTTTCCCTTTAGTGACTTTTGATTATATACATATATATACACACACGTCACCTCAATTTTTTAGTCTTAACTGTAAAATATATCGAAACAAGAAAAATGGTTTTCTGAGTCAGCTTGTCGTACAACACGTGTTCCTACCGGTATCACTGGTGCTACTGCGAATCCTCTTTGCAGTCGGGGTAGATTGTCCTTCTTCATCACTATCAAAACGAGAGACAATGAATTTAATATGAGCAATCGATCAGTAACTGTAAGTAGTTTTTAAAGTCTTTGTTTTAGTTTACAATACAGTTACTAACCTTGCCACTGACGCGGGATGAACCAAACTTCATGGACCAAAAACTCGGTTAATTCTTGATTGCTGTTTAACTCTTCTTGACATTATAAACCGAAAATTCTATTGAATAAATACTTTGAATAAATATTGCTTTTTAGACTTTTGAGTATTAAAGTAAGACACAGGGTCGACTAACGATCTGAAACAAAAGGGTATATTACATGCTTTTAATGTTGTTTGTAAAATAACTTGTATGTTCAGTCAGTTAGCTTTGGGAGCAGGGCTTTCTGGTTTAGAGTGGTTCTAGTTTAGGGGAGTTCAATCGAACCCCCACTGGATCCGCCAAAGAGCCAAACATACAAAACTTGATACTATAGACTCAAATGTGACCAACTATAACACACGAACACGGACATTACAGAACTTTAATGTAACTGCTACCTCAACTTACACACCACATTGTAAATTTTGTTGAAGTGATGAACACAGTAGTATTGGGTGTGGCAAATATTCAGACTTTAACTCAAGATGTAGAAGATGTGAACAGTTGAACCTATGTAAAAAGTGTACTGGCGGAAGGGACATTATTGTAAATCTAGGTTAAGATTCAATTGTAAGTTTTGTAAAAGTTCAAAACATGTCTCATCAATGTGTGATTCACTGAAGTGTCCAAACCAGGGCCGTAACTAGGGTTTAGAAATTAGTGAGGTCCAGAATTTTTTCGAGCGCGGCGGGACGAGCAAAATTCAGACCAAAATGACATCTACAAACACAACCCAAGCTATACACTAAACACAAAACCCTTGTCTATAATTAAATACTGTACAAAGGGACCTGTTAGCAAAAATACTTTTATTAAAGCTGCACGGAGAACGGTTCAGTCTCTTTTTTTTTTTTAGGAAATAATTACCGAGGTCCGGACCTCGGTGACCTCATAGGTAGTTACGGCCATGGTCTAAACAACAGTGCTCAAACTCAAAAGATACCTCCTCCAAACAAAGATAATCAAGAAAATGCCACTTTCATGGGACATTGTTTGTTCAAACAACGTAGCAAAAAACATTAAGAACTTGCCGACTTTACCTTCACACAACATGACTGCATTGGAGCTTTTCTCCTTCATTCATCAGAAGCAACTGGAGGAACTATACCCCAATCTCTGGGTTGCACTAAGAATTGCCTGCACTCTACCTGTGACACAGGGCCGGATTAAGACCTTTAGAGGCCCTAAGCACTTAAAAGATTTTGGTGCCCCATATATATGTAATTCAAAATATAAACAAAAATAAACCATAAAATAAAATTTTATTTTTTGAAATGAAACAAAACTTACAGTAAGATGGAAAATAATGTTTATTTTTGTATACTTCCACTTCATTTATATTTGAAAAGTTTTCTCCTACTTTTTTTAATTGCAAAGTCTTTGATCAGATCCTCAAAACTAATCTTACGTAACACATCTGCTTCTATACTTAGTAGAGATAAGGCATCCAGCCTGCCTTGTTGCATAGTTGTTCTGTTGGTATTTTTAATATACTTCAACTGAGAAAATGAACGCTCAGCTGAGCAATTTGTGACCATTAATGTTAAAAATATACGAAAGGCGATTATAATAGTATAATAAATCCATGGTAAATCCGACAATGGAAAATTTCTGTGGTGCCCCCCTTCCCTTGATGCCCTAAGCACGGGCTTATTTTGCTTAATGGTTAATCCGGCCCTGCTGTGACAATAGCGTCAGCCGAGAGGAGCTTCTCTAAGATGAAGCTAATCAAGAACTACCTCAGATCATCAATGGGGCAGGATCGCCTCAGTGGCCTTGGCATCATAAGCATCAACCAGGACGTTGGCATGGAGATTTCATATGATGATGTTTATTGATGATTTCGCCCAGAAAAAATCTAGGAGGCAAAAACTTTGAAGATACAAACTGTTCTGTGTAACTGTTAGCTATTACATGATTGTATCATAGAGTTAGTAATTGTTTGGTAGTTGATAATTGCATTATTTTTTTATACATAGTTCTGTGTCATTTATTCTAAATAATGTATAAGCTAATTTTCATGAATTTCATGAAGAGTATATTTTGTTTGTCTTCTGAAAGTACATATTTGTTGTTCTGGACATAAATGTTGCATTAAAATTGTTTCATAATTGTTTTTTATTAACACAGCCATTTTTCGTATGAGTGTGCTGAGGTGATGTAGTAAGGCGTGAGTTGGTGGATGGAGGGGATGGGGCCTGAAATGGGTATACTGCTTAGGGCCCCCTAATGGCTAGAAACGGCCCTGTCTGTGTGAATTTGTGAAACAGTTTGTACCCTACGATATCAAATTGACAAATTCTCCTACAAAGTTCTTGATTCAAAATGAATCCAGGACACAGCTTAACATTAGATGTTAAGTTGATTTTGTTCAAAACTTTTTGTACTCCAATGTATACAGCTCATTTGTAATGGAACTACAGGATGTATAATTTCAGAAAATTATATGTTGCATATAATAATATTTTTAGGAGTTTATTAAGAACTCCAAGATTTATAAATGGTGCTCCTTCCAGTGTCAGTATGCTGTTTGTAGTCAATAAGGTGCCTAACTGTGCCAATGTCATTCGCAATTTTGTAGTTAGATTTATCACTAGTATGGAAAACTGATGAGTGGGTAGTTGGGAGGTAACGAAAATGGTTCACTGAGTAGGTAGGTAGTTAATCCAACAATTATTAAATTCCTTTTATGTCAATAACTGGGTGGATGAAACCAATTGGTTGCTCACCAGAGTTATTCTCCACACTAGTATTTATATACTGTGTGGCAAGAGCGTGCTCGGTAATAAATATACATTACCGATCAACCAACCGAGAAAAAAAGACCAAGGAGACGCTGGTAGAAAAAGCCCCGCGAAAAGGAGAACAAGGGAGAACGAAAACGAGGAACGGGGCGACAAGACGGAACGAGAGGAGGGAGAAGAACAGGCAACGAAAAAAGATCCCCACCAGCAAGTACGCTCTTAACAATTAAACAAGACAGGAAAAGGGACTCTCTAATAACTAGCAGTAAGTGACTAATTGTGCTTTAACCCAGTCTAAAGTAAACTCATTAAATTAAGCTCGGTCAGACAAATTAGGCCTACATTGTGGCCTAAGACCTAGTATCAACTCATAGCTTAACAAAGGTGAAGGTAGATTGCCCTAACCTAATTTGGTGAGGAATCCTACTGTGGACCTCAATTTGTCTGCCCGCTCTGGACCATTTCCGGAATCTCTAGGCTGACCCCTACAGGGCTAGACTTAATCTACTCTATAGTTAGACTGGAGATATAAGGGGTGGGTTAATTGTGGACCAATTCATACAGAGCATTTTTCACATTGGTGGTCCGTGTGGGGGGAATTTACAAACCTTAACCTTACTTAACAAAAATTGCAGAATTAGGCTAAATGGTCTAGCCTAAGCCTAACCTAATCAAGCCTAATTAGGTCTACAACCTAGGGCCTAACTAGGAAACATTTACATTTAAGGAGTCTCATTCTCTTATAAGCTTAGACCTGAGTGACACATAAGTACTTGGGGGGATTAAACCAAATTTAAAACTTGACTGTTTTGTCTGTGATCTCTCTTCTCTGGTAATTTCTTCTTGTCCTCTATTTCATTACGATCCCCAGCTAAACAATTTTGACTTAAACATGGACAGTGCGGAATTGAAAAAGTTAAAAAGAAAAGGGGGGGAAAGTTGGGTGCTGTTACAAAGGCCGTGAACACTTTTAACAATATTACACAACCAGGTAAGGAAGATTTAGAGTGTGTAATTCTTAAATTGGAAACTAAAAAGAAGGAAATAATAGCCATTGATGAGAGTATTTCAGAGTTAGTTGAATCCGAAATGGCTGAAGAACAATTGATAGACCTTTACGCTGATAATGATGTTCAGGTAATCTCAATTGAACAGCAAATAAGGAGACTACAGTCTCGTTTGACTGACTTAACACCACATAAACCTACTTCTGATTTTAATCAAAGTAGAGCTAACTTTCAACCAAATTTAAGTGGCATGCCAAATCCTGAGTCACAAGAATTTAGAGCTACTTTACCCACTTTGCTAGTACCAACATTTGAAGGGGACACGGTACAATTCCCATCTTTCATTGAAAAATTTGAGAGTTTAATAGGTAATAAACCTTATATTTCAACTGTTGATAAGTTTAGCTACTTAACTAGTTTCCTTAAAGGCCCAGCCTATAACCTGATAGCCTATTTACCAGCCGTAGGGAATTCATATGAAGTAGCTATTGATCTCTTAAAACGTAATTACATTAATAAAGATGAGATTGTATTTGAATTATCTCAACAAATTATTGATTTTGCACCCATAAAAGATAACCATAGTGATATGGAAAAATTTTATTCAAAATTAGAAGCTATTATAGGACAACTGGTTAGCAATGAGATAGATGTTAAAGCTTCATCTTGGATTATACAAGGCATAATTCTTAGGTGCCTTCCTTTGAGGGTTAAAGATGTTTTAGTTCTAAAGACGGGAGAAAATTATCCTACTCTTGAAAATATCAGAAAACACTTCCCAACTCTCCTAACTAATTACAAATTGAGAAATATTCCAACACAAAATAAGACCCAAACTATGGATAAACCAAAGACTGTTCCCAGAGACCAACTAGCTACAGCCAAACAGACAAAACTTGATACTGTAGAATCAAATGTGACCAACTGTAATACACGAACACCTACATTACAGAACTTTAATGTAACTGCGGCCTCAACTTACACACCACATTGCAAATTTTGTGAAAGTGATGAACATAGTAGTACTGGGTGTGACAAATATTCAGACTTTAACTCAAGAGCTAAAAGATGTGAACAGTTGAATCTATGTAAAAGGTGTACTGGCCAGGGACATTATAAGAAAGACTATAAATCTAGGTTAAGATTCAATTGTAAGTTTTGTAAAAGTTTACGACATGTCTCATCAATGTGTGATTCACCAAAGTGTCCAAACAATAGTACTCAAACTCAAAAGATACCTCCACCAAACAAAGGTAATCAAGAAAATGCCACTTTCATGGGACATTCTGTTTGCTCAAACAACGTAACAAGAAACACTGAGATTCTTTTACCAACTATTACTTTGGACTTAGTGAATAGTGAGGGTAGCACAACTCCAGTGAGATGTCTTATAGACTGTTGTTCTCAACAAACATTTGTTTCGCAAAATGTAGTTAATAAATTGGGTTTGACACCAAACCCGAATGAACAAAAACTCAATATTGCATCCTTTGTTAAGGATAACTCGGACAAAAATAGCTATAAGACAACTGACCTGGAACTACATTTAGAAAATAAATTAGAGAAAATTGAAGCAGTTATTATTTCTAAAGTAGGACAAAACAAACTGGTTATACCCAAACTAGAACAAACCATAAATCATTTGGGAAAACACTACAAAATAGCTGATAGACATATCACTAACAACACAGTAGCTAACATTGAAATGTTAATGGGGGCAGATTATATTAATCTTATTCATAAGGGCATAGTAGAGATAGGTAATGGTATAGCTATTCAGACTCCATCAGGGATAGCCCCTTTGGGTGATCTATCCAAATACAACCTAGACCTAAACCAAAATAGTTCATAACCAACAAATACTATGTCCCTCAACTCAGTGCTACATAACACCTGTAAGAATAGCAACACTTTGAATAATATTATATCAACTGAGAACATTAATTCATCACTATCAAATGAAACTCTGGATGAGGCAATTCAAACTTTATGGTTGCTAGAATCTGTGGGTATACATGACACAAATCAAACTTCAGAAGATCAGTTAATGGTAGAAAGATTTGAAGACACCATTCAGTGCAAAGACAATAGTTATTTTGTTGAGTTACCTTGGAAAATAAATTGTCCAACTTTAAGAGATAATCTCAAAGTAGCTAAAGGACATTTATATAAAGTAATGAAAAAACTCAAACAAGATAATAATATTCAAATGTACAGTGATGTCTTCAAAGAACAGCTACAGAAAGGCTTCATGGAAGAAGTAACAAATAACCCTTTTAAAAAAGATGGTTGTCATTATTTAACCCACAGGGGGGTTTATCGACAAGATGAACAACAAAACTCAGAGTAGTATATAACTGTAGCCTAAAAGACAGTGATAAACACAGTTTGAATGATTGTCTGATTGAGGGTCCTAATCTCATTTCTGACCTTGTGAAGATCTTACTGAGGTTCAGGTTAGATAAATATGCCGTACAAAGTGACATTTCAAAGGCATTTTTGAGAATAAATCTTAAAAATGAATATGATAAGAACCAACTTAGGTTCTTATGGTTCAAGGATCCATTTGATTTGAATAAAGGGTTCATAACCTATAGATTTAATGTTGTGTTGTTTGGAGCCAATTGCTCACCTAGCCTATTAGCATTGACAATTGGACATCATTTGAACCAGTTTAATAACTCTTTAACATTGAACTTCCTTAAGGAACATTTTTACGTAGACAATCTAATAGGCTCAACAACAACAAAATCTGAATTATCTGAAGTCTATGAACACTCTCAAAACATTATGCAACAAGGTAACTTTGAACTTAGAGAGTGGATTTCAAATGATGAGGATTTAAACAAAAAGATTTTAAAGGATAATAATGGTCTTACTGAGCCATCAGACAGAGTTAAAACTTTAGGTATGAACTGGTATTTGGATGCAACTTCTAACAGTCATGATTCAATCTGTACTAAAGGTTTTAAACTTGATGAGGAAGCAAATACTAAAAGACAAATATTATCAGAGGCTTCCAAAATTTTTGATCCCATGGGTCTATTCCTGCCTTCAACAATAAAATCAAAGATTCTCCTCCAAGAAATTTGGAGGACAAATGTTAAGTGGGATGATCCAATAACAAATAAAGATCAAAAATCTTGGAAGAAGTTAGCTGCTGATTTAACAAAAGTGCAGAACATTAAAATTCAAAGGTGCTGTGGGTTTAGGGATAAGCCCCAGAGACTTCATGTGTTTGCTGATGCAAGCACACAAGCTTATGGGTGCTGTGCGTATCTTGTGAGTCCTACAGAAAGTCATCTAATTTATGCAAAAGGGAAAGTTGCACCTCTCAAACCTACCCGAACCATACCTCAATTGGAACTATTGGCTGCTGCATTAGCCATTAAAACCATTTCATTGCTTAAGGATGCTTACCATGATGTGAACATAACTGATATCCACATCTGGCTTGACAGTCAGATTTGTCTTGCCTGGATACTGAATGATAGCATTAATAGTAAGAATATCTTTGTAAGAAATAGGCTAAAGGAAATAGCTGAAGCTAATGAAAGCCTACAAGTAAACTTTCACTATGTTCCAACTAAACAAAATCCAGCAGACTTTCTGACCAGAGGTTTATCCTACAAGTTGTTGAAGTCAAACAAAACTTGGTTCATGGGACCTAAGTGGCTCTGTAATACAGACCAATGGCCTGTGGAACAAGTTAACTTGATATTAAATTTAATCTTTTCAAATGAAAAGGTTGAACCAATCACTAATTATGAACAGTATTCTGATTTCAGCAAACTTGTCAGGGTCACAGCCTACTGTTTGAGGTTTGCTCACAACTGTTTAACTACAATAAACAAACAGCTAAATAAAAACAATCATAATTATACAGAAGTTGCAACCAAGTACTGGATAGGGCATGCACAACAAACGGAGTACAATAAAGAGTTAGAATTCTTGACTAATGGGAAACAAACAAAAGAACCTGTACCATCAGTAGTTGTGGAACTAAATTTGTTCAGAGATGAGGAAGGCCTTCTAAGGTGTAAAGGGAGATTAGACAAATCAAAACTGTCATACAAAAGCAAACATCCAATCCTTTTACCTAGATTTAGCTATTTGACCACATTAATCATCAGACAAACACACAATGATGTACATCATATGGGGGTACCACAGACACTAACTACATTAAGAAAAACTTATTGGATACCCAAGGGAAGGATCACTGTTAAAACAATCCTGAGTGAGTGTGTCACATGTAGGCGTATTCATGCTAGGCCCTATAGGAAACCAAATCCTCCTGCTTTGCCAGAGGAGAGAGTTACTCTCAACAGACCCTTTGAGACTGTAGGCATTGACTATACAGGAGCATTGACTGTAGGGGTGGTTGACACTGAACAAAAAATGTACATTGTACTGTTTACATGTGCTGCCTCACGAGCTGTTTATCTGTATGTTGTGGAGGACCTTACAGCAGAATCTTTTGTTGCTGTCTTTAAGAGATTCTGTGCACGACATTCAGTACCCAAGACAGTTTGGACTGACAATGCTACATATTTCAAGGCTGGTGAACAAGTCATCAACGACTTGTTAAGCAACGAACTCACACAATTATATATACAAAATTCAAACATAAAGTGGAAGTATATTCCAGTTGCCTCTCCTTGGTATGGTTCTGTTATTTTATTTATTTGTCGGGTTCGAAATCCCAGCTGAGCCGTGAACGGCCAAATTCTAAAGGGCAAGTTCTACCTAAAGCCCAAGTTAAGCTAAATTAAACTTTACAGATTTGAGATCCTATTAGGTCCTACCTCAGGGTAACCTCAGGGTTGCTGACTCGATGCGGGCCTACCTTAGACCTTAAATTACATGAACTTAAAAGGTAAACAAAAGGGTACTATTTGTGGTCTTCTTTATGAACCTTGCAACAACAACGCAACCTGGACTATTGCACGATGCAACAATCATGTATCTAAACAACCAAACTGAATTGCAAGAGAGCTCTCTATCAAACCACACCTTTACGTACGACCTTCCACAAACGAGTAGAAAGGACGCGCAGCATCCCAAAATGATGCCAACAATGTGACCAAACAACGATGCCACAAGAGCTCAAAAATGCTAGTTCTAAATTAATTTAATTTTTCACTAACCTTACAATTATGAGATGGATATATATACACCTTAACTTAATATATATACAAGCAATGCTGCATCAATCAGCTTAGTCATCGTATCGCCTTGGGACAACAATGGTTCTTCCTCTTCTAGATTTTCTAACAGGTTCTATCTGGGAGAGGAATATACAAACAGTAAAGAATTGCTTGAAGAAAGCAATTGGTAAAAAACAGATACACTTGTTTGAGTTGCTCACTCTCCTGGCTGAGATTGAGAACATCATTAACAATAGACCACTCACTTATGTGAGTGACAACATTAATGACCAGGAACCATTAACTCCAAATCATTTGATTCGGGGAGAACAAGTTAGTCTCCTGCCGGACTACAATATAGACTCTTCAGAAGACCCAAACTGGACTCAACGACACGATGAACTCCAGACTAAGTTACAACACTTAACTGGAGTTAAAGCTCATTTTATTAAACAGTGGAAAACTGAGTACTTGATGGGTCTAAGGGAGAGACATAAACAAATGACTAAGAAGGATTGGTCTGACACAATTAAGGTAGGGGACCTTGTTCTCATACATGACAGTACCCCAAGACAATACTGGCCTCTGGCTAGAGTTTTAGAACTCAGACCAGGGGCAGACAGGGTAACAAGAGTGGTCAAATTAAGGATTTCAACGGGTGACACAACAAGAGACATTTCTCTTTTGTACCCTTTAGAGTCTGGACCCAAAACAATGGACTTTGGAGAACCTTCTCCACTGACAGTAACAACTGGAGACACAGAACTTCCAGTAACTATTCCTTTGACAGTAGGAGTGGTAACGCATCCTACTACAACATTGACAGACACAAGACCTCAGCGACAAACAGCATTAAAGGCGCGACTAGTTTTACAACAAAAAATAGATGCTGGGGAATTGTAATTTTATCTTCTAACTTTCACTTTTTCTTTTCTTATGGTAAAGACCATAGACAGTTTCATCCTATGGATGTATATTTTCTCTTCTAATTAAATGCTACACCTTCTCCATGAGAAGGTGAGGATAGTCACTGTTAATCAGATTAACAGGCATTTACAGTCAAATAGTTAGCTAGTCTACACTCAGACATAAAAATTGGTGACAATGACACCAAAATTTTTATCTCCCGGGGCCCCCAGTATATGGAAAACTGATGAGTGGGTAGTTGGGAGGTAACGAAAATGGTTCACTGAGTAGGTAGGTAGTTAATCTAACAATTATTAAATTCCTTTTATGTCAATAACTGGGTGGATGAAACCAATTGGTTGCTCACCAGAGTTATTCTCCACACTAGTATTTATATACTGTGTGGCAAGAGCGTGCTCGGTAATAGATATACATTACCGATCAACCAACCGAGAAAAAAAGACCAAGGAGACGCTGGTGGAAAAAGCCCCGCGAAAAGGAGAACAAGGGAGAACGAAAACGAGGAACGGGGCGACAAGACGCAACGAGAGGAGGGAGAAGAACAGGCAACGAAAAAAGATCCCCACCAGCAAGTACGCTCTTAACAATTAAACAAGACAGGAAAAGGGACTCTCTAATAACTAGCAGTAAGTGACTAATTGTGCTTTAACCCAGTCTAAAGTAAACTCATTAAATTAAGCTCGGTCAGACAAATTAGGCCTACATTGTGGCCTAAGACCTAGTATCAACTCATAGCTTAACAAAGGTGAAGGTAGATTGCCCTAACCTAATTTGGTGAGGAATCCTACTGTGGACCTCAATTTATCTGCCCGCTCTGGACCATTTCCGGAATCTCTAGGCTGACCCCTACAGGGCTAGACTTAATCTACTCTATAGTTAGACTGGAGATATAAGGGGTGGGTTAATTGTGGACCAATTCATACAGAGCATTTTTCACAACTAGGCTTGGTGAGTCAGTCAATAAGATAATAGAAGTCATGGTTAGTGGACTGGTCTCCGATATATTTTATAAATCTCAAATATGGAAGCATTGGCGTAGGCAATTGTATGTTCATTATGCACGGTGATTCACTGGCCTACTTAGTCACTGCTCCAGAGAACTATCTCTTAGTCTTCTATGGAACCCTTGTATAATGTTTGTACCTGTTGAGTCTGAAATAAAGTGTTTGTTTGTTTGTTTATTCCTATGATGTCAAAGTGCTCAGTTTTGACTAACACTATAAATTCCACTACTTTGTTTCTGATTTACCTAGCACTGAATAGCACAATTTTAAGAGATTTTAAGTTCCTTCTCCTATCTGACCTGGGTCGTTTCCAGACGTAGGCGAATCAATTAATGCTAAGGTGGCAGCTTGGTCAGACAACGCACTAGTCGGATTAATGACTGGTATAGGAATAAGTACTGGTAAAGTAGGTTTGACAGTTGGTGGAGCAGGCTCGATTACTGATTGGGGGAGACCTAATTTAAAAAGATTATGCAAAAATGTTCAATCGATTGCTATAGTTCTCCTTAGCCTTATTGGTTAAAATGAATCCCATCTGAGACAAAGTACTCCCTGCTATCGTTCTTTTACTCTCGTAAATGCGTTTAACTCTATTGTTTATATTAACAGCTTTACTTAAGGTACACTTGTTAGCATGCATTTTTGTGAATTTCTACAACCATTTCCATGTATCTTTTTTTTAATCTTATCAGTTAGGCTTTTAAACTCGTTTACAATAGTCTCAGTCTGCCTTCCTGACCTTCTTTGAAAAATGTCAGTACCTCCTACTACATTTCTTGCAAAGGTGTGTGTATGTGTTTTACAAGAACTAAAGGAAGTGTGATAGCGTGGGGTAGACACCCCAGTTAGGTTACTTAGGTTCTAGCAAACAATCAAAAGCACTTACCGGTGCGTTGAATTAGGTATTCCTTGAAGCCTACCGTTTTATTCCTGTGTCCCACAACAGCCTACCTAACTCTCTCTTACATTACCAATTTAGAAGCTATAGACATTACCCCTAACTATACTTAAGTACGAACAACTTCCTACCCGATTTGTTACCTTAGATTCATCACCTAATTTTACTCAGCACCAAAGATTAGGTCAGATAGGAAAAAACATGTCTAGGCCAGACCAAAGCAATACGAACAACCCGTTGGTTCGTTTATGGCTTGTCTTGCCATTCAGCTTAGATTTAGTGATATTTACTCTTTAGTGACTTTTAGACTATATACATATATATACATACACGTCACCTCACTCCTCCCCTACAAGTTTAGTCTGTCAGGGGGATGAGGGACCCTAGACGACCTGCGGAGCGGGGTTGATGTAGTAGGATCAGGTGCAACCTGTATAGGCGGGCAAGTTGAACCATTTTCCGGAGGATCAGTTCTCTCTTCCGGAAGACTCTGGTCCTTCTGCACTTCCCGTTCCCATATCTGGTCCTGATGGCGTTTAATAGAACGACCATCTTCTAGTTGGCACTTGAAGGAAACAGGGCCCGTTCTCTCCTGCACAGTTGCAGGAACCCATTTTGGTCCAGCCCCATAGTTGCGAATCACAACTGGATCATTAGGTTTCGCTTCTAGAACTCTCCCTCTTTTAGTGTCGTGGTACAACTTCTGTTTTTCCTGATGGCGTAAAACTCGTTGTTGTAACATTTCGTTTGGACGTAACAAATCAAAAACTGAACGAATTCCCGGCCAATCAGAAGTTTAGAGGGAGACACCCCTGTCGTGGTGTGTGGTGTTATTCGATATTTAAACAAAAATTTATCCAACACCACTTGCATTTCCTCCCCACGAGAATGACGCAAGGCCGACTTGAAAGTACGGACCATGTTTTCCGCGAGACCGTTAGTAGATGGGTGGAAAACACTAGACCGGACATGTCTAATGCCATTTAGGTGGACGAAGGAACGAAATTCCTCACTGGTAAAACAAGTACCATTGTCGGAAACCAGGACTACGGGTAAACCCCATCGAGCGAAAACTGAACGGAGTAAGCGAATCGTTACACCCGAAGTCGTGGAAGTGGTTGGAAAAATTTCCACCCACTTAGAGTAGGCGTCCACCATGACTAGGAAATAAATATTATTTATAGGACCTGCATAGTCAACATGGATCCTATGCCACGGTATAGTAGGCCATTCCCAAGGATGAAGTGGACTTTTCCTTGGGAGATCTCTGTTCTCTAGGCAGCTTTGACAGGAACGAACCAATGATTCGAGTTCTCCATCTAAACCAGGCCACCAGAAATAAGCTCTCGCCAGCTCTTTCATTTTTGTTGCGCCCATGTGTTCAGCGTGAAGTTCCTTCACTAAATTCGACCTGCCTTTATTTGGAATAATCACTCTGTGGCCCCATAAGAGACAGCCATTTTGAATAGAGAGGCCAGACTGACGCTGAATAAAAGGCTGTAATTCACTCTCAACCTTAGTAGGCCAACCAACTGAGCAGAAATGGATGACCCTAGACAGAATAGGGTCTGATTTTGTCCACTGCTCTATTTGTACTGCAGATACTGGAGTGGATTCCAAAAACTCCACCAAGTGAACCCATTCTGTAGGTATAGGTACACAATCATTTGGATTTTCTAAGGGCAACCTACTTAGCGCATCAGCCGTACCTAGAAGTTTACCTGACCGATGTACTAAGTCAAATTTATAGGCTTGTAGAATCAGTGCCCATCGTTGAATCCTACCTGAGGCCATAACTGGAATATTTTTATTAGGTGAAAATAAACCTAAAAGAGGCTTATGGTCAGTAATTAGTTTAAATTCATGACCCCATAGATAGAAATGAATTTTTTTTACTGCAAATACTAAGGCTAATGCTTCACGTTCCACTTGTGCATATCGTCTTTCCGTCTCAGTTAGTGTTCTAGAAGCAAAACAGATAGGCCTATCTACACCATCAATGTGGTGAGATAACACTGCCCCAATTCCATAAGAACTGCTGTCTGCTGAAACTACGAGAGGAAGTTTAGGATCATAATGCACTAGGAGAGTGGACTTTAGTAGTACGTCCTTGGAAGCCTCAAATGTTTCCTTTTGAGTTTTCTCCCATCTCCACTGTTCCCCAGATCGTAATAGCTTATTTAGGGGTTCAAGGAAAGTCGATGCATTAGGCAAAAATTTCCTATAAAAATTTAGGAGAACTAAATAAGCTTGTAACTGTGTAATGTTTTGTGGAGGTGGTGCCTTTTCTATTGCTTCTAGTTTATCCACCGTTGGATGAATGCCTGAGGCATCTATGCGGAACCCTAAATATGAAACCTCGTTAGTGACCCATGAACACTTTTCTCTCTTTAGCTTAAGTCCAGCATCCCGGAGTCTTTTTAGAACCGTGGTTAATCTAGTTAGGTGTTCTTTTTTAGTCGAACCTGAAATGAGGACATCATCTAGAAAGCAAAGTACCCCTGGAATGTGACCTAGAACTTGGTCCATTGTCCTCTGAAAAATACCTGGAGCCGATGCTATTCCATAGCATAGCCTATTGTACTTATATAGGCCTCGGTGCGTATTTATGATAGTTAATTCTTTAGAGTTTTCATCTAAACTTAGTTGAGCATAGGCTTGGGACATATCGAGTTTTGTGAAATATTTTCCCCCAGCAAGAGAGCTAAATAATTCATCAGGCTTGGGTATAGGATAGCAATCTAGAAGGACGGCTCTATTTGCTGTTAAACGGTAATCCCCGCATAACCGCACGGACTTGTCCGGTTTTAGTACAGGAACTACTGGGGCAGCCCACTTAGCGTGTGTGACTGGTTCAATAATTTTATCTTTTAGCAGCCTGTCAATTTCTAAATCTACCTTCTCCCGCAGTGCATGCGCAATTGAACGAGCCTTACAAAATTTCGGAGTTACATTAGGATCTACTTCTATGCAGACCTGATGGCCTTTTAGGTTGCCTACTTCAGGCCCAAAAATAGAAGAAAACTCCCTTAACAATGAGTCTATGTCAGATGGATATGAAAGTGTATGCACATCTGCCTGACCCCTTGGCAAGATTTTGTCAATTGGCATTTCCAAAGCATCAATCCAATCACGGCCTAGTAGAGTAGGCCCTTGCTCATCCACCACTAAAAGGGTTAAGGGATGAGACAAAGTTTTCTGGTTAAGTGTAACTGTGACGTATGCTTCTCCACAAATAGGTATTTGTATGTCACCGTACTTCTTCAAAATCGTTTTAGATGCATGTAGTTTAGGTGTGTTTTTGAAAATCTTATCAAAAACTACCTTGGACATGACCGTCCGGGCAGCACCCGTATCCAATTCTAGAGGAACTGTAATTCCATCTAGGCCTACCTCTACAATATATGGGCCTGTATTTTCCCACTTTGCTGCTCATAGAATAGGTACTCCACTCCAATGTTCGAAGTATTTCCCTTTTGAGGATTTATACTAGAAATGTTAAAATTAGAATTTTCACCCTTTGTTTTCTTTGAATAACACACTTTAGCTATGTGGCCTATTTTACTACAGTTTCGGCAAACTGCTTCTTTAAAAGGGCAATCTTTCTTCCAATGGTGTTTTCCACACCCTGTACATGGCTTGGAAGGCTTAGTAGAATTAGTAGGCTTAGTCGTATTCGCCTCATACCTTTTATTTGCCTGTCTAGTAGGCTCGTTAGGTCTGCCAGGCCTAGAAGATTTAAAGCTATTTACGTGTTGGGCTTTACTACTATGATTTCCAAAAGCTCTAACATCTTTAGCAGCTGCTTCTCTAGCCGTAGCTATTTCTACAGCCTGACTAAAAGTTAGGTCCTGTATGGCTAATAGGGCTCTCTGGGTAGACTCCTCTTTGAGACCCATTACAAACCTATCTCTTAGCATTTCATCTAATTTGTCCCCAAATTTACACGTACGGCTATGGCTTTTTATTCCTGCAACAAACTCTGCAATGCTTTCATTTCCCGTCTGATGCCTTGAATAAAATTTGAAACGTTCATAGATGAGAACTACTCGGGGTTTGTAGTGATCGGTTAGGGCCTGTACCAATTCCTTATAGGTGCAAGTTTCCGGTGCTTTAGGAGAAACTAGGTCCATAACTAAACCAAACGTTTTAGGGCCTATTATAGTTAAAAAGGTAGGTACCTTCTTAGCATCCGGAATGGAATTTGCCTCGAAAAACAACCTCACCCTAGTGGCATAAGCTTCGAAGTCCTCCCCATTGTCTTCGTAGGGGCTTATATGGCCAATCACCGACATGCTAGAGCAAAACCGAATTAGACCAACTCACGTGAAGTAGGTTAGGTTAGGTTTAAATTTGGTCTAGTTACTGAATAGTGAATTTTATTAGAGTTAGGGCTGAATAGTGAATTGTATTAGAGTTAGGGCTGAGTAAGAATTTGTTTTAGAGTTAGGGCTGAGTAGGAATTAGTTTTAGAGTTAGGGCTGAGTAAGAATTAGTTTTAGAATTAGGGCGGCGGGACCTACGCTATAGTACGGTAGCTTCCCCACACAAACAAACCAAATCGGACGACCCACTAGTCTGCATCCAATTTTCCAAACAACCACTTGAACCCAATAAGCCAAATTAACCCAATAAGCCAAATTAACCCAATGAGCCAAATTTAACCCAATGAACAAAATTTAACCAAATGAGCCAAATCCCATCCTCGTCGCCAAATGTGATAGCGTGGGGTAGACACCCCAGTTAGGTTACTTAGGTTCTAGCAAACAATCAAAAGCACTTACCGGTGCGTTGAATTAGGTATTCCTTGAAGCCTACCGTTTTATTCCTGTGTCCCACAACAGCCTACCTAACTCTCTCTTACATTACCAATTTAGAAGCTATAGACATTACCCCTAACTATACTTAAGTACGAACAACTTCCTACCCGATTTGTTACCTTAGATTCATCACCTAATTTTACTCAGCACCAAAGATTAGGTCAGATAGGAAAAAACATGTCTAGGCCAGACCAAAGCAATACGAACAGCCCGTTGGTTCGTTTATGGCTTGTCTTGCCATTCAGCTTAGATTTAGTGATATTTACTCTTTAGTGACTTTTAGACTATATACATATATATACATACACGTCACCTCAGGAAGCCTCAAAGATCTTTCGGTCCACCCGAAGAGGTTTTTGTTATTATTAAACTGGCTCATTTTTAACCTATTCTAGTTGTAGATAAATGGAGAGAAAATCACAAGTATGGGAAAAAGTTGCTAAATTACCTTAACCCTGGAAAAGTAGCCAAGGAGGAAAGAGAATATATAATCTAACTCTACAATTACGCTATACACACAGAGTTCGTACGCTAGATACCACCGCTGTATAAACTAACCAATAATATACTAGTGCCGATCGCACATCAACCACTTGGTATCATCACAAAAACTTCGAACGTGTGGTTTTGATTTTATGCCAAATACTTACAGCTCTATTTACTGAGGTATCAGTCCAACAAAGAGTTCATGAGCCACTTCAGGTTGGCCCCAAAAGAATTAAGAAAAGTAAAGGTTAACTCTCCATGTTACAGAGTTACAGGCTAACAAAGACCCTAAGACCCACTCTGAGTTTGCCCAAAAAGGAAGTAAAAAAAAAATAGAAGTAACAAATGAAAATAAAGAATACTGTTTGAACCATCTAAAAGTATGATATTATATATATACACAAAGACAAGTGTATGTTCAAGTGTGGCTCATTTACATCATGACATCACAACATTGATTCCCGTTAGATTAGCGGTGTTAAGTGACCATGGGTCCGTTCTGCAGTTCGATGGGTGACTCTCCCTCGATATCCAGATGATGTAGCGACCCATAGTTGATCCCACATAAAGCTGTTCATTCTCTCTGTCATGTGACCTTTGCTGTTTTTGAAGAAGGTTAAACAACTCCAGAAATTATTACTGAAGTGTGCTGCAAATGAAGGACATCACAACATTTCTATCTTGCTTTAACATCCAGACGCAGAGGATGGTTCCCCATCCAGCAACACCCCAGACCCAATGTCGCTTAATTTTGCTGCTCTCCGGGAAGCAGTGTTGCCACGTATCCACAGCATAACCGCACCTTCATAAAGTAATAATTATCACAGTTGGGAACAGTATCTAAATTACAAATCAGTTTATGGTCAATGTTGATCTAATTTTATCGGATTTGTGGTAATGTTGTAACAGTGCCTTTTTATATACTCGTACTCAATATATTCTCAACATTTCTTAATTTTTTGTGGTGTCCGCTGATTACTAACTTACAAAACTAAATTTTTAATCTTTAAAAGACGCTTCTTTTCACAGGTTCAGAACGATGGCTACACTTTGTGAAACCTATGTATTAAATTTTACTGTAATCCAATCAAACTGATACTTAATGAAAAGTTATCTCTATTACTCGTAGGAAATCCAGCTGCCACACTTTTTAAATACATCAAACTTGGCTTGTGCTTTAATAGATCCTTAAAGATAGTAATGTCCAGAAAGTTCAGTCAAAGAATTCAAATAACCAATTGGAATGAAGATGGATACGAAAAACAGAATTCCCAAAGAACAAAAACAAAAATAGTTTAAAACGTTTATAAATTCTGAAAATAAATTCCTAAATGATTAATAATTACAAAGACTCTGAACAAATTTGAACATTTTACTTCTAATGTATTACTTTTGTACATTTAAAATAAATTTTCCTAAGAGACCGGGCTTATGGGACACCCTGTATTTTAATTTGACTTCTAAATAATATTTCAAGAAGAAAATAATCAACTCGGAGTAAATTTTAGATGATAAAAATTCCAAACAAACTAATTTTCCAAATAAATAGTATAATGAAAAAATAATTTAAAAAATAGTTTTTATACCGACAAACTATCAGAGACAAATCACCAGAAAAAAAGAAATAGAATCCAAGAAAGAGCTGAATAAAGTTTTGCTTTTCCTCTCATCTACTTTGGTTGTAAGTTCGTGCATTTGTGCATAGTTGGTTGTTTCTTAGTCCCATTATGTTAATCATCCATGTATTGATTCTAAAACTTATGTTGTACAATAACTTCCATACATTTTTTCTTACTCTTAAATATTCACTCATTATTCATGTTAATTCATTTCTAGTTGCTTCTTTAATTACACAATTTGATGAAAAACAAACTGAATAAAATAAATGAATGAATGAATGAATGAATGAATAGCAGTGCTTCAGCGGCGCTTCAACTGCCGAGGTCATATCGCGCCGATACTAAAATAGAGAGAGAACGCAAGGAAATGGGAAGAAAGAAACACTAGAGAAGGAGCAGTGGAAGAAAGACCGTGATAAAAGGGAGAGAAGGCAGCAGAAACAACAAAGAGAGGAAGAAATTATACCCGAGTTACATTAAAGAGAGAGTAGGAGACTGGTCTGATGGAGAAAGGAGAAAAGTGTGTCCTTCGGTACAGGCGTAGAGTCACCTAACAAACTAGGAAGAGTAAGAGTGGAGCCTGAAGGGCAGAAAAGGAGAAACTGGGAACAGGCGGCGGCATAAGCAGGGCAAACTAAAAGTAAATGTGAGACGGAGAGAAAACACCGCAAGGGCAAAAGGGGGCAAGATCCTCCGTCATAAGATGACCATGCGTAAGGCGGGTGGGACCGATACGCAGTCATACCAGAGCGGTCTCAAAACGTCGATCACGCTGACAGGAGGAAGACCACTGACGAATCATGGGCTTCAAGGCCCTCAGGAAATTCCCGGACACGTCCTCCCACTGGCGCTGCCACCGCCGAAGGAGTGCTTCCCGGAAAACCCTCATGAAATCCGACGCTGGGAGAGGTGTGTTAGGGTCGAAAGGTAGGGAGGACACCTCCCTCGCCGCAGCGTCCGCGCATTCATTGCCCGGAACACCGACGTGGGAAGGTATCCAACAAAAGGTGACCAATTTGTGACGTGATGAAAGAAGGATAAGCAAGTCTTGCATCTGTCGCACCAACGGGTGTCGGGAGACAAGAGAGGACAGGGCCTCAAGTGCGCTGCGAGAGTCGGAGTAGATGGTGAAAAACGTAAATGAAAGTTGAGAGAGAAATCGAAGGGCCAAGAGGATAGCTAAGAGTTGCGCCGTAAAAATGGAAGCCGCTGGGGGAGGGAATAACGATTGGACTATCGCCAGAAAGGCTACCGCACAATCCATTTCAAGTGGCGAGCGAGAGCCGTCAGTAAAACACCGGAATAAAATCAGAATGGTAAGAGGAGTGAGAGAAATAATTGACGGAGGGCAGAGAGGTGGAACTGTGACTTTGGGGCAGTAGAGAGGAAAGAGCAGATTTGGAGGGAAGGAAGGGTCCAAAGGGGGTGAAAGTAGAGGGAGGAGAAGGAAGAACTGGCCTTTCCATCCCCAAAGAAGACAGGACGGGAGCTATCCGTAGACCGTATACAGTCGAACCAGATGGGGCGACAGTCAAAGCAGGCCGAAGTGGAAGAGCCGAAGAAGAATTGGTAAACTGGGTTGGAAGAAAACTGCTGGACGCGAAAGAGGTATTTTAAGCCCTCTAAGGTACGGTGGACATCTAGCGGGAGATGACCACTTTCCGCATAAAGGATGACAATGGGAGAGGATCGGAATGCGCTGATGCTAATGCGTACACCCAGAAAACGGATTGGGTCCGGCATGCGCAGGGCGGAGGAATATGCTTTGGACGAGGGAGTGGTAGAGCCGACAAAGGGTATGGCGGTCAGTACCCCAATCGGTATGGGAAAGAAATTTGAGAAGGGTGCAAGTCTGAAGGCACGAAGTCCCCAGAACCTTCAGGTGGGGAATCCAAGTGAGGCGGGAATCAAGGAGGAAACCCAAAAATATACTTTCGGGGACTACGGGGAGTGGCGACCCATAAAGCGAGAGGAAAGGGAGGGAAGTGCAGTGGCGGCGGCGACAAAAATGCATCACCACGTCTTCGAGGGGGAAAAACGAAACCCGTGATCTGTGGCCCATCTAGAGACCGAATCCAGGGCTCGCTGGAGGAATTGGGGAACCCCTTCCTCCTGCGAGTGTACAGAGGAGAAGGAAGTAAGTACCCACCTGGACAAGAAAGGAGCGAAAAGATAAAAAGTTAGAGATGAAGGACGGGAGGAAGCCTTGGAAACCCAAGAGAGATAGTTTGCGGCAGACACACCACCGCCAGGTGGTGTCATATGCCTTCTCCAAATCAAAGAAAACTACATGGAGGTGACGTCGCTCTGCATAGGGCACACGGACCGCAGTCTTCAGTTGCGCAAAGATGTCAGTGGTGCTGTGGCCCCTACGAAAACCGGTGTGTGGAAGAAAGCAAATTGTGATGTTCGAGATGCTACACCAGCCGCCGATAAACCATCTTCTCAAGAAGTTTCGAGAAGCAGCTAGTGACGGCTATTGGACGGTAGTTAAGGGGAGATGTCGGGTCCTTACAGGACTTAGGAAAGGGGAGCACCACTGCTTCCCTCCAACAGGATGGGAAGGTGCTCTCCACCCAAACCCAATTATAGAATTATAGAGGGTGAGGAGAAAGAAAAAAGGATGTAGGTGGCGGAGCATATCAAATGAATGTCGTCGGGGGTCGGGAGCAGAGTTACCACAAGAAGCCAATGCCGAGCGCAGTTCCGATATAGAAAAAAGGCGGTTATAAGGAAAATTATTGGGAGTCTGGAAAAGGTGAGGGGAGCGAACAAGCAAAGCATTACGTGCGAGGAAAGCGGGATCACGGTGGTTATGTCGGGAGATGGAAGCAATGGTCGAGGCCAAAGCTTCGGCCACTGCAGTAGGGGACGACACTGAGCGTCCGTCTATCGTAAGGACATGAGGAGGGGATTTACCAGAAATTTTCCGAATCTTGCTCCAGATTCGGGAGGAAGGGGTGTGGGAAGTGAAAGAGGAGACGTAGGCTCGCCAGGAGAAGCGACGGGCTTCACGAACCGTGCGATGAGCCTGAGCTCGCGCATGTTTGAAGGCTATTGAATTAACAAGGAATGGGTTGCGTTGAAGACGGCGGAAAGCAGACTTCTTGGCTCGAATGGCTAGGGTACATTTTGGGGTCGACCATGGAACCAAAGGGGCAGAGCGGGAAAATGTTGGCTTGAACTTGAATCTTGGAACCGCATGACCATCTTCAGGAACGGAGGGAGGTGGGGGAACTCAGAGAAGCCGGCAAAACAAGAGGGATCATTGGAGGCGCGAAGGGTATGGGGGCTGGAGAAAGAGAACTGGAAGGGAGGGAAAGGGGAGTGAGAGGACGAGGAGACGGGGGACCTGAGCAAGGAAACTTGGCAGAGGGACCCAAACGCCGGGGGCTGGCGATGGGTCGTTTAATAGAAGAGCGAGAAGGAGAGGAGGGACCAGAATACTGAGCGGTTTTTGATATGCTGAAATGTCAGCAATGGTTTCGGGGGGATGAGCGGATGGAGAGAACACGGGGTACAAAGACAATAAAAAGGTCAATATAGAGGCCGGGATAGGGGAACGGGTGGGTGAGGCCTGATCAGGCCTAGAACGATAAGGTGAGGAAGAGGACGGTACGGGGATGACCGAAGTTCGAGGTAAACGGGAGGTAAGGGGGAGAAGGACACAGAGGTTGAGTGAAGGTAAGGCCTGGACGAACGAATCAGGATCTAACGCGGACCCTCGCTTCCTGGAAGCTGACCTTGTCAGATTCTCGAACTGACATGACCTCGCGCTCAAATAAGTAGGTCGGACAGAAAGAAGAGGAGACGGCGCGGTCATCTGCACAGTTGGCGCAGCGGGAAGGATTGGAGCAGAGGAACCATGCGTTGAAGACGCGCAATTAACACAAATGCCAGAGGAACTTCGACGTCTTACTGACGTGTCCGAACCTTTGGCAAGTAAAACACCGGCGTGGTCTGGGAATATAACGGCGAACCGGAAATCGGAGATACCTGAAAAAATTAGGGGCGGTTAACTAGGAACTAGCAAAAGTCAGATCAATAAGGGGGTGGAGTCCTTGCCCCCTGGACCATACGAGGGGGACGATAAACACGGGTCACCTTCTGAGAAGAGAGACGAGTGAGAAGATCCGATTCCGAGTATTCCAAAAGACGGGGTGCATGAACAGGGGAGCAGAAACCAGGGTCGAAAGGGACGAAACCTTCTGGTACTGGGCCTTGGAGACTTCCACCATAAGAGAGCCATCGTTCTGGGGCCACATCGGTCGGGGATCGCCACAGCGGGAAGTGAAATCATCATAGACTTCAAAAACATCCAACTATGATGTGATAGCGTGGGGTAGACACCCCAGTTAGGTTACTTAGGTTCTAGCAAACAATCAAAAGCACTTACCGGTGCGTTGAATTAGGTATTCCTTGAAGCCTACGTTTTTTCCTGTGTCCCACAACAGCCTACCTAACTCTCTCTTACATTACCAATTTAGAAGCTATAGACATTACCCTAACTATACTTAAGTACGAACAACTTCCTACCCGATTTGTTACCTTAGATTCATCACCTAATTTTACTCAGCACCAAGATTAGGTCAGATAGGAAAAACATGTCTAGGCAGACCGAAGCAATACGAACAGCCGTTCGTTGTTTATGGCTTCGTCTGCCATTCAGCTAGATTTAGTGATATTTACTCTGTTGACTTTTAGACTATATACATATATATACATACACGTCACCTCACTCCTCCCCTACAAGTTTAGTCTGTCAGGGGGATGAGGGACCCTAGACGACCTGCGGAGCGGGGTGATGTAGTAGGATCAGGTGCAACTTGTATAGGCGGGCAAGTTGAACCATTTTCCGGAGGATCAGTTCTCTCTTCCGGAAGACTCTGGTCCTTCTGCACTTCCCGTTCCCATATCTGGTCCTGATGGCGTTTAATAGAACGACCATCTTCTAGTTGGCACTTGAAGGAAACAGGGCCCGTTCTCTCCTGCACAGTTGCAGGAACCCATTTTGGTCCAGCCCCATAGTTGCGAATCACAACTGGATCATTAGGTTTCGCTTCTAGAACTCTCCCTCTTTTAGTGTCGTGGTACAACTTCTGTTTTTCCTGATGGCGTAAAACTCGTTGTTGTAACATTTCGTTGGACGTAACAAATCAAAAAACTGAACGAATTCCCGGCCAATCAGAAGTTTAGAGGGAGACACCCCTGTCGTGGTGTGTGGTGTTATTCGATATTTAAACAAAATTATCCAACACCACTTGCATTTCCTCCCACGAGAATGACGCAAGGCCGACTTGAAAGTACGGACCATGTTTTCCCCGAGACCGTTTAGTAGACGGGTGGAAAACACTAGACCGGACATGTCTAATGCCATTTAGGTGGACGAAGGAACGAAATTCCTCACTGGTAAAACAAGTACCATTGTCGGACACCAGGACTACGGGTAAACCCCATCGAGCGAAAACTGAACGGAGTAAGCGAATCGTTTACACCCGAAGTCGTGAAGTGGTTGGAAAAATTTCCACCCACTTAGAGTAGGCGTCCACCATGACTAGGAAATAAATATTATTTATAGGACCTGCATAGTCAACATGGATCCTATGCCACGGTATAGTAGGCCATTCCCAGGATGAAGTGGACTTTTCCTGGGAGATCTCTGTTCTCTAGGCAGCTTTGACAGGAACGAACCAATGATTCGAGTTCTCCATCTAAACCAGGCCACCAGAAATAGCTCTCGCCAGCTCTTTCATTTTTGTTGCGCCCATGTGTTCAGCGTGAAGTTCCTTCACTAAATTCGACCTGCCTTTATTTGGAATAATCACTCTGTGGCCCCATAAGAGACAGCCATTTTGAATAGAGAGGCCAGACTGACGCTGAATAAAAGGCTGTAATTCACTCTCAACCTTAGTAGGCCAACCAAACTGAGCAGAAATGGATGACCCTAGACAGAATAGGGTCTGATTTTGTCCACTGCTCTATTTGTACTGCAGATACTGGAGTGGATTCCAAAAACTCCACCAAGTGAACCCATTCTGTAGGTATAGGTACACAATCATTTGGATTTTCTAAGGCAACCTACTTAGCGCATCAGCCGTACCTAGAAGTTTACCTGACCGATGTACTAAGTCAAATTATAGGCTTGTAGAATCAGTGCCCATCGTTGAATCCTACCTGAGGCCATAACTGGAATATTTTTTTAGGTGCAAATAAACCTAAAAGAGGCTTATGGTCAGTAATTAGTTTAAATTCATGACCCCATAGATAGAAATGAAATTTTTTTACTGCAAATACTAAGGCTAATGCTTCACGTTCCACTTGTGCATATCGTCTTTCCGTCTCAGTTAGTGTTCTAGAAGCAAAAAGATAGGCCTATCTACACCATCAATGTGGTGAGATAACACTGCCCCAATTCCATAAGAACTGCTGTCTGCTGAAACTACGAGAGGAAGTTTAGGATCATAATGCACTAGGAGAGTGGACTTTAGTAGTACGTCCTTGGAAGCCTCAAATGCTTCCTTTTGAGTTTTCTCCCATCTCCACTGTTCCCCAGATCGTAATAGCTTATTTAGGGGTTCAAGGAAAGTCGATGCATTAGGCAAAAATTTCCTATAAAAATTTAGGAGACCTAAATAAGCTTGTAACTGTGTGATGTTTTGTGGAGGTGGTGCCTTTTCTATTGCTTCTAGTTTATCCACCGTTGGATGAATGCCTGAGGCATCTATGCGGAACCCTAAATATGAAACCTCGTTAGTGACCCATGAACACTTTTCTCTCTTTAGCTTAGTCCAGCATCCCGGAGTCTTTTTAGAACCGTGGTTAATCTAGTTAGGTGTTCTTTTTTAGTCGAACCTGAAATGAGGACATCATCTAGAAAGCAAAGTACCCCTGGAATGTGACCTAGAACTTGGTCCATTGTCCTCTGAAAAATACCTGGAGCCGATGCTATTCCATAGCATAGCCTATTGTACTTATATAGGCCTCGGTGCGTATTTATGATAGTTAATTCTTAGAGTTTTCATCTAAACTTAGTTGAGCATAGGCTTGGGACATATCGAGTTTTGTGAAATATTTTCCCCCAGCAAGAGAGCTAAATAATTCATCAGGCTTGGGTATAGGATAGCAATCTAGAAGGACGGCTCTATTTGCTGTTAAACGGTAATCCCCGCATAACCGCACGGACTTGTCCGGTTTTAGTACAGGAACTACTGGGGCAGCCCACTTAGCGTGTGTGACTGGTTCAATAATTTTATCTTTTAGCAGCCTGTCAATTTCTAAATCTACCTTCTCCCGCAGTGCCTGCGCAATTGAACGAGCCTTACAAAATTTCGGAGTTACATTAGGATCTACTTCTATGCAGACCTGATGGCCTTTTAGGTTGCCTACTTCAGGCCCAAAAATAGAAGAAAACTCCCTTAACAATGAGTCTATGTCAGATGGATATGAAAGTGTATGCACATCTGCCTGACCCCTTGGCAAGATTTTGTCAATTGGCATTTCCAAAGCATCAATCCAATCACGGCCTAGTAGAGTAGGCCCTTGCTCATCCACCACTAAAAGGGTTAAGGGATGAGACAAAGTTTTCTGGTTAAGTGTAACTGTGACGTATGCTTCTCCACAAATAGGTATTTGTGTGTCACCGTACTTCTTCAAAATTGTTTTAGATGCATGTAGTTTAGGTGTGTTTTTGAAAATCTTATCAAAAACTACCTTGGACATGACCGTCCGGGCAGCACCCGTATCCAATTCTAGAGGAACTGTAATTCCATCTAGGCCTACCTCTACAATATATGGGCCTGTATTTTCCCCACTTTGCTGCTCATAGAATAGGTACTCCACTCCAATGTTCGAAGTATTTCCCTTTTGAGGATTTATACTAGAAATGTTAAAATTAGAATTTTCACCCTTTGTTTTCTTTGAAAAACACACTTTAGCTATGTGGCCTATTTTACTACAGTTTTCGGCAAACTGCTTCTTTAAAAGGGCAATCTTTCTTCCAATGGTGTTTTCCACACCCTGTACATGGCTTGGAAGGCTTAGTAGAATTAGTAGGCTTAGTCGTATTCGCCTCATACCTTTTTTTGCCTGTCTAGTAGGCTCGTTAGGTCTGCCAGGCCTAGAAGATTTAAAGCTATTTACGTGTTGGGCTTTACTACTATGATTTCCAAAAGCTCTAACATCTTTAGCAGCTGCTTCTCTAGCCGTAGCTATTTCTACAGCCTGACTAAAAGTTAGGTCCTGTATGGCTAATAGGGCTCTCTGGGTAGACTCCCTTTGAGACCCATTACAAACCTATCTCTTAGCATTTCATCTAATTTGTCCCCAAATTACACGTACGGCTATGGCTTTTTATTCCTGCAACAAACTCTGCAATGCTTTCATTTCCCATCTGATGCCTTGAATAAAATTTGAAACGTTCATAGATGAGAACTACTCGGGGTTTGTAGTGATCGGTTAGGGCCTGTACCAATTCATTATAGGTGCAAGTTTCCGGTGCTTTAGGAGAAACTAGGTCCATAACTAAACCAAACGTTTTAGGGCCTATTATAGTTAAAAAGGTAGGTACTTTCTTAGCATCCGGAATGGAATTTGCCTCGAAAACAACCTCACCCTAGTGGCATAAGCTTCGAAGTCCTCCCCATTGTCTTCGTAGGGGCTTATATGGCCAATCACCGACATGCTAGAGCAAAACCGAATTAGGCCAACTCACGTGAAGTAGGTTAGGTTAGGTTTAAATTTGGTCTAGTTACTGAATAGTGAATTTTATTAGAGTTAGGGCTGAATAGTGAATTGTATTAGAGTTAGGGCTGAGTAAGAATTAGTTTTAGAGTTAGGGCTGAGTAGGAATTAGTTTTAGAATTAGGGCGGCGGGACCTACGCTATAGTACGGTAGCTTCCCCACACAAACAAACCAAATCGGACGACCCACTAGTCTGCATCCAATTTTCCAAACAACCACTTGAACCCAATAAGCCAAATTAACCCAATAAGCAAATTAACCCAATGAGCCAAATTTAACCCAATGAACAAAATTTAACCAAATGAGCCAAATCCCATCCTCGTCGCCAAATGTGATAGCGTGGGTGACACCCAGTTAGGTTACTTAGGTTCTAGCAAACAATCAAAAGCACTTACCGGTGCGTTGAATTAGGTATTCCTTGAAGCCTACCGTTTTATTCCTGTGTCCCACAACAGCCTACCTAACTCTCTCTTACATTACCAATTTAGAAGCTATAGACATTACCCCTAACTATACTTAAGTACGAACAACTTCCTACCCGATTTGTTACCTTAGATTCATCACCTAATTTTACTCAGCACCAAAGATTAGGTCAGATAGGAAAAAACATGTCTAGGCCAGACCGAAGCAATACGAACAGCCCGTTCGTTGTTTATGGCTTCGTCTTGCCATTCAGCTTAGATTTAGTGATATTTACTCTTTAGTGACTTTTAGACTATATACATATATATACATACACGTCACCTCATATGAGATACTGTGAGAGGAGGGAAGAACCGAGAACAAGAAACCGAGGGTAGTCAGGGTCAGAGCCGTCGGCCCCTACGAAGAGGTCATGAGATTTGCGAGAATAAGACGTACGAACAGTGTTCGAACGAGGAGGACGCGAATTTTCAGCAGCCAGAGGGGGAACAATCCTTTCAAGACGCGGTCTTCCAGTGGTAGAGGACTCGCGAATCTGGTCGCCACCACCTAAATGCTAGAAGAGTTAATTTTATTAATAAAACTGACGAGTAAAGAAAACGGACCCAGGGGACGAGATAACCTGCCTACCAGTGAGAAAAGGAGGCCGAGTATAAACCGCAGGGAGCGGGGTACCCCCAATCCCACCGTCCCGGACACTCAATCAGCCAATATGGTGACGCCCTAAGGGCGCCACCTCCGGAGACCCGTACTGGGAGCCAAGGACCTTGGTGGCTCTTAGCTCGGTCTCCACAGTAGCCTGTCCGGGCATGGGTGACCCTTCGGGGGCTAAGCCCCCGCCAACGTAGCCCACTAGGTTAGAACACGAGAGCCCACCCACCATGACAAGTTGGCCATCGCCAGTCGGTGAATAAAATAAAGATGAATAATGAAAAAAAAATGGTTTTCCGAATTCTATTCAGACTTGTATACAGTGGCGGACCTACATTTTTGGGACCCTGAAGCTTGAACTGTTATGGGGGCCCCTTCGCAACCAGCAACAATAGGGCCCCCGAGAAAATTTTGAAATTTGACCAATTACAGGGGCATTTTGAGGCCATATGGAATGGGTATTAGAGCATATTCTAAGGTCAATATTAAGTACTTCAACCCATTGGCTTATGATTCTATCACTAAAATAGCCTTATTTTAATAACAAACACTTAAAAAAACTCCATCGATTTTGTTGAAAAATTCACTCATTAAAAAAAAAGTTGCTTTAGGGGCCCTGAAGCTTAAGCTTAAGCTTCATTAGTTTCATAGTAGATCCGCCACTGCTTGTATACTCATAGAAATGGGTCAATGACCCCATTACAATATATAAGCGAAACATATCTCAGGGCAGGTATGGGGACGAGACCTTCAGAAATCCACGAGGCCGAGGCCTTTTCAGAGGCGGCCTCACGAAGACTTAAGATTGTTGGACTGAAGATATTTGCACACAGAGGTGTGATATTCGGATGCAAATAACGAATGCGGTATTTGCACCTCTGGGTGCAGATACTCATTTGAAATCTTTTACGAATAAGCTCCTCCATGGTTTGGGAAGGCTCAACAATCTAGCCTTGCCTAGGCCTAAAGCCCTTCCAAAGGTAACCAACAGTAGCCTGTATCTCTTCTTTTTTTAAAATCCATAAAGAAAAGCAAGATTCTACTCAAAATTAATAAACAAAGACATAGCTCACTTCACTTACCTAATAAAATGGAATTATTAAGCATGTTCACCTATCACACGCAGCCACACCACAACACTGACACGCTGTGTTTACACTTGCCTAGTCACACAGTTGCCAGAACAAGATTTCCTGGGCACCATACATTAGCTCAATAACTTTTTATTTCTCATTTCATGCAGTTCTTATTTCTCATTTTAATATACCCGCAATATTTCAAGTATTTATGATAACATGGAAAGTTATGATGTGAACATGATCTAGCAAAATATTTCAAGATTATACTAACTCACTGGCTTCAGTTACAGTATTAGCAACTTTAGCGAGCATTGCAAACAGAGCTACATTTGGAAATGCCTTATTTTTTTAAAGTTTTGCATGTATAATACTTCATATTATTAAAGTAAATGAAAAAGACTGAAAAAATTATTTGCAAACAATATAACAATTTACATCTCGGTTATAATGCCGATATTAGCAAAATTATCGTTTGCATCCGATATTATATATTCATTTCAAATCATATGTACAGGGTGACCTGTTTGGGTATGGATAAAAAAATTGATGTGAAATGGAAACAGTGACATTGTATAGTTTAACATATGGCAAACAATGCCCACAAAGATGGTAGATTGTGACAAGCCTAACTAATCCTCAACATCATTCCCCTTTCGGACACGACAAGAGGTCATAACGAGAGGCTAATTCTTACGCCCACTGGATGTGGTTTAGTGATAAACCCAGTTTCTTCAAATGTGCAGTACCACTGCACTATGGAGTCATATTTAGGAGCTTTTCGAACACCATACACACGGCGAAGCTCAGGCTGTACCGCTGTCACTCTCTCAAACTTAGCAAACCAAATGACAACTTCGCACGTTGTTGTGCATTCGCCGCCATCTTCGACATTGGCATGTCTCATAAGTCTGACAGCAGATGGCGCTCGTACGCCTGGCAGCGGATAGCATAGCCTATTACAACCTCCCACAGTTTATGACTACACGTGCAACAGATAAGCGTTGTATCACTTCTCGGTAGATTCTCCCAGCGCTTTTATTTTAAGTTTTTAACCATACCCAAACGGATCACCCTGTATTATCTAGTTTATGTTACAATTTACGAGGGCGGAAAACAAAATTATCGACACTAGTAGCTAGTTATCAGTATACCAGGTGGTATTCTTCTCTAGTTCGGCCTATTTTTTGTTATAGAAATAGATACAGTACAATAGTTTGTACACATAAATAACAAACACTATGTGAGCTCAGTTCAACTGATGACCAACTGATAGATTGCTCTCCCACACTAGTTTTGTTGCATTAAGTCAATTGGTTTACTACTGACGGACTGAATAATATTTGTGTACCTAACATCACAGTGACCTGTCACTAATCCATTGGTCACCTAACTGAATTATATTTATCAAAGACTGCCGCCTGACTAGTCACCTGTCTGAATAATATTTATCAAAATATGCCGCCACATTACAGTTTGGTTGATTAGAAGCCGATCCTTGACTCCAAGGCACCTTCTACACCCCTTCTGCTCTTGTTCAATGTAATTGTTCTCTTTAAGGTGGCTGAATATGTGATCTGCTATTATTGCTGTAAATAATTTATATGCAGTGGGTAAACAACAAATAGGCCTATACTTTTGGGGGGAGGAGAGTTTTTTGCGACTTCAGTATCAGAATGGTATTCCCTGTCATCATCCATTCTGGGGCATCCTCTTCACCATTTATCATTTGTTGAAAGATGTTTGTATTACCTATGTAGTGGAGCAGTCTATTTGATCCAAAAGTTTGACAGTTGATCTATTCATAGACTTTTGAAATTGGTAAAGTGCCAGTTTTGATTTAAGTTATCTTCTGCTGTGGTAGTGTTTTCCATTTGTTGTTTGTCTTTATTAGTGATGTACCGATTCCAAAATTTAGCCGATGCCAATGCCGATTACATGAAAAACTGCCAGTGTCGATACCAATTCTTTGCCCGGATTTTAAAAAATCAATTCCCTTCATAAATTTTACTAATGAACGTTGGAAGTTTTCACATTAGATATTTTTTACATTTTAAATTTAATTGCTTTTCGTTAGCTCACTCCACAATATACAGTACCAGAATTTGTTACACATACATTGTAGCTAAAATTATGTTAAATAGGTAGTTTTATTCCTCAGTAAAACGATAAAATAAATTTATTTTAGTTTCATAAATTGAATACCAATATTTAAAGTAATTATTCTTCCTTACGTTGACGGTATTTTCTTTCTTCAACAATGTAAACAACAACAAAATTTTTCATCAAAATTTGAAGGTCCCGGTGGCCAATTTGAATAAAAAAATGGATACACAATTTGGGTTTATAAAATTATTAAAATACTTAAAATAAAGTCAACATGATAAGATTGTTTAAAATATAAATTATAAAGTACAACTTAAAATAGAATTATTATTAACAGAGTAGGGGGTTACAACAGTTTATAATATTTACAGATTAGCTAGTTAGAGAATATGTAAATTTATGGGTAACTTAATTTATGAAGCTCTGCCTTTTTCGTGAATGTGAAATATTTTTATATACTGTAATTACACTTTGAAATGAGTGTAAATTATCATAAGTGTACTTTTTGTATGTTCACTTTTCTATAAATTAAGATTTTGTTTTATAATGAAAATTTTAAAATTTCAAAGAATCGGTAAGAGAATTGGCTAAGTTTAGCCAATGCCGATGCCCCAAAAATGGCCGATTCTGCCGATGCTAATTAATCGGCACACCACTAGTCTCTATTGACTTCTCACTTTCTTCATCTAATCAGCCCCTCATTGTGGTGTTGCACACGGTGTTGGAAAAGTTGCCGCCTCCAGTAATTATCTAGTGCATTTTGGTTTGCTTAGTTTGTATTGTTTATTGTATTAGATTTTTATGAAGAGCACTCGAGATCTTTGCAAATAATTTTGTTCTTTAGCTTTTTCTGTCTGCTCTATTCTTTAATTGTTGAGCTAATGCTTTAATGTGTACCTAGTGTTCATGGAATTTTTGTTGCATCTGCTCATGATTACTCAAGTTATATTTCAACTTAATGTTCCTAACCCTTGTTGCTAGGTTTCTGATTGATGGGTTTCTTAAACAAACACTTTATTTCAGACTCAACAGGTACAAACATTATACAAGATGTCCAATGTCCATAGAAGATTAAATGTGCTTCCTTCCATTTGTGAGACTTCCCTTCTGAGCTGTAATATTCTTATTTGCTTTTTCCTCTTCCATTTGGGATCTTTGGTGCCCTGTTTGGTCATTCCCTGGGTCTCCTCTCTAGTCGGGTATCATCTTTTCTTGGATGTATAATCCAACTGCATAATTTATGACACTATGATGCAAATTTCAGAAATCTGGGCCCCCCTGAGGTATTAATTTTAAAATTTATATTAACTTTCCTCATTAGTTGTTGAAACTGGTTGTTGGTATTCAGCTTTATCAATTTTGGTCTATCTCCAAACTCCAAAGGATCTTACTTCCTCTATTTTGGTGGGAAGGTCCTCTTCCTTTTGCATCTACTCCCAAATCAACTTGCCCTTTTGCAGATGGTGGGTTAACTGATTTTGATGTAGGCGCACGGCTGCCAAATAATTTTCATCAAAAGTACCAAAATGACCAAGCAAAAAGTACCAAATATTCCAAAAAAGTACCAAATTAATAAAGTTAAATATTTATCCACTGTTCTCCGAACATGACTATCATAATACCTTGCCAACAGGACAAGTTGCTTAATGGTTGCTATATCAGTTGTTTCATCAATAATTAGTGAAAATTTAATGTTCTTTAACTGAGAAACAAGATTGTTAAAGTAAGTATCACCAATAATACTGCGAAAAATACCTGTTCCTTTGGTTCTTGCACATTTAATGTCTTTAGCAATTTTAGAGTCTGGACATGCATTCGAAATAAGGCCAGGCAAGTGATCCAGTATTGCAACAGGTAAATTATGCTCTGCAACAAAGGTACATAGTTTTAACTCTGATGCAGCTACTCGAGTTTTCACTTTTCACTCATTATCTAGAGGGGTTTCATTTATTAGTAAAGAAAAAGCACAATTTTGAAGATTGGAACACTAACGTACCACAATGCTGCCACTGCTAACAGAAGTTCAGAACTGACAAATGAGACTGAGAGACGACGTGACTGTAAGCACGGTGAGCGTCAGATTTTCGAACGATGCCAAACATCACTAAAGTAGTGACTAAAAAGCGCTAAAGAGCCTGTTTGGAGAAGTTGTAAGCTATAGTGAACTGTCTAACATTCGATCGCTTCTGCATAGTCATAGTAGTATATCACTTAATAAAATGTTCAAATAGTACCAAATTTCATGAAAGTCGTACCAAACGTACCAAAGGGGTAAAACGTATCATTGGCAGCCCTGTGTAGGCGATGATGGTGATGGGTGGTGATGGGTGAGGATGGTGGTGGGTTCCCTGCTTGAACCAATGGTGGGTTTGGTTGTATGCTCTCTCTCAGAATATGCTCCTCCTAGTATAAGTCAGGGTTCAAGAGGGGATACAGGTTATATTCAATCAGCTATTCTACTCTCATCTCCATTTATTGCACTTCATTATTACTAAAGATGGTCTGTGTTTTTATATTACATTTTTGTGTGGTACGTCTTGTTACTGGCACTTCTGTTTTGTAAGGACAATGGGGGTAGAATATCTGATGCCATGTCCCTGCGATATCTTTAGATGAGTTGTTTTTTCTCTTGCATATTTCAGTTGCCCAAATGAGTGTCCACTACTCCTTTGTCCAGTTTTTCCATTTAATTTCTTCTCTCCTTTGGCACTTTCTTTGATCATTCTCATTTCCTCTTGTGTTAAGTACTTGTGCATCTGTGAGACAAGTGAATTTATTTTTTGTAGCTGTTGTTACTCTTTTCTTCTGTGGTGGTAAATCTGCTTTACTGATGTGTGTATGCCTCGAAGGAAATGGTCTGTAAATACCAAACTCTAGACGCTAATGTATTTTTGTGTTTCCTGGATGCCTCTAAGGCAGTGATGGCAAATCACTGACCCACGAGCTCTTATTTAAATAAAATATGACTAACTTTTAATATTTTCTGCCTTACAGTTTTAAAATTATTTTATTCTCTCACCGAAATAAACAGCTGATACACACTGAAACGTTTTTAATAGTATACGTTTAAAAACGTGTATGTACTGTATGTATGACAACTTACAATTCATCCAATTCTCACATACTATTCATTTTGAAGATCTTCAGTTATCAGCTTTTCATTGGCTTGACATTGGTAATTTAGAAATGGAATTAGTTGACTTCCAAGAAAGTGCAGTATGGAAGACTAAATTTATCGATCTTAATCCGAAGTTACAAGAAAAGGAATTGGAGTCGTCAATTTTGGGTGTAACCAGAGAACAATAATCAATAGAAAGAGTAGAGAATCTTATTCTTGCAGAATGGAACTCTTTACCAAATTCTTTTGCATCAATTAAAAAAACTAGCATTAGCTCTACTAACAATGTTTGGTTCATCTTATTCATGTGAAAAGTTGTTTTCCTCCCTGAATTTCTTCAAATCCACCACTAGGAATCACCTTGGCACAGATATGAGTGCTGCATGTGTGAGAATAAAGACAACTAAATATAAATCTCGGATTAGCAGCAAAAATCCAACAAGTTTCTCACTAAAAATAGTAAGTAAATAAATTATTGTGACCCAATTTCGTTTTTTTTTTAAATCAAAAGTAACAAAAATGACCCGCCAGCAAAAAAGGTTCGCCACCACTGCTCTAAGGCATTTGATCATGTTAATTAATTATTAAAAAATTATTCATGAAACTCTTAAATCGTAATGTACTTGGTTACTTGGTCCATATATCAATATTCTGGTATAATCACCAGACAATGATTGTAAGATGGAGTGGGGTTAATTCAGAGCCATTCTCTGTGACCAGTGGTGTCAGGCAAGGAGGGATATTATCCCCCTACTTATTCAATGTTTATATGGATAACACTAGTACACATTTGAAAACTTGTCGATCGATTTTTACAAACTAGTTGGTGATTCTATATAAATTTGAGTGCGCTGATCTCAAAAAATAGTTAGTTTTTCCCTATCACGTATGGTTTTCTTACTACAGGGTGTGTTATAAATCCCCCATTTATCCCCAAATGTGAACCATCTTATCGAGACCAACATTGGATTGCACATGCTAAACCATAAATTTTGTTGTTATAGACTACAGTAACGCTTACATAATAATGTAGGGTAAATATATATATAACAACCAGTCCCGTTCCCAGCAAAATACTCTCTCCCCTCCCATCAATGGGTGGTTAACATTTGGGGACAGATGAGGTATTACAACACCCCTTGTAGCACGAAATCTTTAGGTGATAGAGTAAAACCTAATTAAAGCAGAATTAAATAGCTCCTAGCTCTTGGACAAGCATATTGCTTGTTTATGAAAGAATAAAAATATAACTGAAAGAAACAAAATATATTTACCTTCTTTACTTGCAAACATTTCAGGACTTATTCCAAAGACTTAAAACTACGAAGGTAGATCTGACTAATGACGACTAAACCGGTGCTTCATTGATGTTTTCTTATGCTGTGCGTTAGGCTGATCTCGTTGCAGACACCAGCAGTAATCCGCCATCATATTTGTATGCCATCTTCCTTGATATCTTCTTTCCATGGTTTTGATGTCCTGGTGAAATCGTTCCCCTTGCTCCTCACTGACATCTCCGAAATTTTCGGGAAAACGGTCAAAATGCGAAAATAAGAAGTGAACTTTCGGGCTCATGTTGCAGCCTAAGGCGCAAAACTTTTTAAGCATATTTTCCACCAGTCTTTCATAATTTTGGCTTTTGTAGTTTCCCAAGAAGTTTTCAACAACATCTTTGAAACCAAGCCATGCTTCTTTTTCTTTATTGGTCATTGTGTTCAGCAGGGTTGGCAGAAAACCCACTTTTTTTTTGAAAAAGCCCACCCCAGGTGGGTTTTTTTGGTTTTTTTCACCTAAAACCCGAAAAAACCCGGGTAAAATTGGGTTTTTTCATATGTCCATATGGTAGTTCATATTAGACCTACCTATTCTTATTTTTATAATACTGTACTGTACCGTACACTATTAATATAACATTTGTCTTGTTTTTAGCAAAAAGGTTGCCTTCCAGGCAATTAAGCATAAAAAGTTATTATTTTCTCAAATTGAGCTTCACAACAAAATTTGGAAAACATGGACCAATTTGAACTAAATTTGGTGTGGTAAATTATCCTATTTGTTAGGCTATACTTCCTATGGAAGACAGGCCCCTGTGTCTTCTGCTGGAAGTAGATGAATTACAGCTCCCAAAGGGAACTTAATTCAGCTAGTTATATCTATTTAATTCATATTACTGAATATTTTTTCTTTTATTTCACAGTTAAATAAAACAAACTGGCAACAGCATATTTATCTTTACTGCTAGCCTACAGAATTAGTCTGTTTGAAGTTATAACTGCATTAAATAATGCCAAAGACCTTTGGATCAGGAAGAAAATCAGGGCATGAATGGAGTGAAGTCAATATTATTGATGGGACTAGTAAAGTTAGATGCAAACATTGCAATAATGAAATAAGTAATAAAATAGAGCGAATAAAAATGCATTTAATGAAATGTTTGAAACACATGGAATCAAGAAACAAGACTGACAATACTGCCAGTACATCATCTTCATACTGCCATGACATAGACCTCTCAGATGATCCAGACTCATCCTCACCACCACTGACACAATTACAGATGAAAAAAGAAAAATTCAAAAGAAAGTAAGCGATTTTGGCATGACAACAACAACTTTGCAGAAAAATGTCATTGATAACAAAATAGCCAAACTCTTTTATGCAAATAATATTCCATTTCTATGTGCAGAGTCTAAGTATTTTATTGAAATGATAGAGACTCTAAGACCAGGCTACACTCCACTTTCCCGTCGAAATTTGTCTGGTCCACTTTTAAATACAATCCATGAAGAAGTAGAAAATTCCTTGAAGATGCAGTTGACTGAAGAATCAGGATGTATAACACCCTGATTGGCTGATGTCTACACTCTATAACCTGCTACCTCACCCAAAGAGTTATACCTGTAGGTCTATTTGTTGACTCATGTTTGCTTGCTTTGCATGTAAAATCATTATAGGCGCCTATATGACAATTTTTAAAAATAATTGCATATGCACTTCTTAAGTTTCATGAAAAAACCCACAAGTGGGTAAAATAATGTTTTTTTTCATGTGTTTTTTTTTTTTAAAAACCCGGGTGGGTTTTTTCGGGCTGGGCCCACTAGTGCCAACCCTGGTGTTCAGGAAATGATCGTCTGTCAATAACTTTCTAATCTGAGGACCTATAAAAAAACTTTCCTTTATTTTCTCGTAGCTAATCTTTGGATATTTTGAACAAATGTACTTGAAACACTCACCTTCTCTATTCAATGCTTTGACATACTGCTTCATCAAGCCTAACTTAATGTGCAAGGGTGGTAGGAGAATTTTATTTGGTTCAACTAGATGTTCATGTAAAATGTTCTTTGATCCTGGGGTAAGATTCTCTCTAGGAGGCCAAGTTTTCCTCTTCCAGTGCTGGTCACGTGCTCGACTATCACATTTGCAGATGAAACATGGCATCTTAGTGTATCCTGATTGCTGCCCAAGTAACATGCAAAGGATTTTGAGATCCCCACACAATATCCATCTGTGATTTTGATACTGAATTTTTTCCAGAAGCAGTTTCATGTTATCATAGGTCTCTTTTAAACGAGTAGAATGGGCCACTGGGATTGATGCATATTTGTTACCGTTGTGCAGTAACACTCCTTTTAGACTGGTTTTAGAGGAATCTATAAACAACCTCCAGTCACTGGTTTGGTATTCGATGCCTAGCTTGCACACTAATCCTGTGATGTCCTTGCAAAATACCAAGGGACCATCTTCTTCGAAAAAAGGCATGAAGTCTTTCTCACGATTTCTGTACCAAGCGAAGTATGTGTCGGATGCCAATAAATTGTTCTCCTGCAATCTAGACCCCAAAAGTTCTGCAGAGTCCTTAGGCAGATTCAAATCCCTGACTAAGTCATTTAGTTCGGCTTGGGTTAATGGTTTAGGATCTCGGTCAGCTGTTGGCTGTTCATAAACATCATCATTGTCTGGATTTGGAGCTGAATCAGAATCTGAATTGTATTGATCCAGACTCTCGGGTGGGTGGGGAATAGGAACTTCTGGACCATGGGGTACCAGCCTTATTGCAGATGGAAGACTTGGGTATTGAAGGCTCTCTTTATTCTTTGCATTATAACCTTTAACATTGCAAGAACAGAAGTAGCAGTCGTCGGTATGATTTCTAGGCTCGCGCCATACCATAGGGATCCCAAATGGCAAACTTTTCTTTTTACCTTTGCTCCAATTCCTTAGTGCCGCAACACACGTAAGACAAACCTTGTGTGGAGCCCAACTTTTGTCTTGATCTCCTAATTTAATTCCAAAATAAGCATGATAAGCTCTCTTAATGAAGGTCGTTACATTTGTCCTTTGTTTTACGACAACATACCGACCACAAATATAACAAAATATGTCTGGACTATGGGTACATCCTCTACAAGCCATTATTAAAATTCTAAAGACGTAATGTTAGAATTATCTATCTGAAAAATATGAAAAAACGAAATTAATTAAAGATAAAAAAGGTAAAAAATTACAAAACGCCCCAAAATTGTTTTGCTAATAACTTTAAAACTGTGGGTAACAGAAAAAAACTGGTAGCATTTTTTGATTTAGCGCAGCAAACTGCTTCAGAATCACAACTCAAAATAAAGAAATCAATTTTCATGCAGACTGGTGTAATCTATCTGTTGTGCTGAACACCTGTAAAATAGACTGCTATATTGGTACAATGATTGTTAATCATCTGATGTATGCAGATGATCTAGTTCTTATTTCTCCATCTGTAAAAGGGCTCAGCACACTTTTGAAAGGTATGGGAAGGTTAAAGACAAAGTATAATCCTGCTAAAAGTCATGTTATGGTCATGAGGACCAAGGCCTACAAATATATAAAATTTCCTGAATTTCAATTGAATGGTATGGTGCTGTCAGAGGTAACTCAGACTAAGTATCCTGGCCACATACTAACTGATAGTCTTTCAGATGACTGTGATATTCTAAGGCAATATAGACAATTGTATGCTCAGGGAAATACTTTGGTTAGAAAATTTCAAATGTGTGTATTAGATGTTAAGTTGATTTTGTTCAAAACTTTTTGTACTCCAATGTGTACAGCTCATTTGTGGTGGAACTACAGGATGTATAAGTTGAGGAAATTATATGTTGCATATAATAATATTTTTAGGAGTTTATTAAGAACTCCAAGATTTATAAATGGTGCTCCTTTTAGTGCCAGTATGCTGTTTGTAGTCAATAAGGTGCCTAACTGTGCCAGTGTCATTCGCAATTTTGTATTTAGATTTATCACTAGGCTTGTTGAGTCACTCAATAAGATAATAGAAGTCATGGTTAGTGGACTGGACTTCAATATATCTTATAAATCTCAAATCTGGAAGCATTGGCGTAGGCAATTGTATGTTCATTATGCACAGTTATTCACTGGCCTACTTCGTCAGTGCTCCAGACAACTATCTTTTAATCTTCTATGGACCACTTGTATAATGTTTGTACCTGTTGAGTCTGAAATAAAGGGTCATTCAAAAACCATGTGGTCCTTAAAGGGGGTAGGGGTTCTTTATTTTACCACCAAGGGCCACATGGGGGATGGGGGATCTTGACGTTTATCCACGGGGCCAATACTAAGCATTAAAATATCCTGTTTATAATATTGTTTATTATATATATTTTGTAAACTCCAGAAAATTCCAGAAGACTCAAATCTTTATAAACACAAATTTACTGTACCTTTATTTCAGAAAATTCTAGAAGATTCGAATCTTTAATGTTCATGAAACACAAATTTGCCATACTTTTAATTTTATTATTTTTAATTTGCATTTTAATTGACATAGGATTAAAAAGGGGGGGGGGACATCAGAAGACCATGTGGTTTTGGAGGGGGGTTTAAGTCACTGGCCACAAATGACCACAAGGGGGGGGAGATGGGTTTGAAAACAACCCAAAAAAGGACCACGTGGTTTTTGAATGACCCCTAAAGTGTGTTTGTTTGTTTGTTCCTCAAGAATTTTGCATTTCTGCATGCTCCAGCCCTCAAAGCTAAAGTACTTGAAGCAGGACAGAAATGTTCTTTTCTCTGTGGTCCATATACTGTTCTTGTAGTTTTTGAGATTTTTTCTGTTCCTCATAAGTTGGTGTTTGTACTGAAGTTCAGAGGGCCAGTGTTTATCTGGCCTCGTGAGTCTCTCTGCAGGGCTTCCAGTTGGGAGAAATTTATCCCACTACCAGAGGTCATAGTAGTTGTAGAGCTAGTCACTTGATAACCCTCCAGTATGGATTGTTAAATGTCTTTTAAGGTTAGAGCTTGTTGTGGCACTAAATGAACACTCCCCACATTTAAAAGGTTTTTCTCTTTTTGGTTTATATTCTTTTAGCTTTTGTTTTCTCTTCACATACTGGGGACCCCAACCCAGAGTCTAACCAGATCTGTGTTTAATCGCTGATGATACTTCCAAGGGCTCTTTTCAACATAGTGATACTATCCCAGATTGTTTCCAGTTGTATCTCTGAGGCTGTTGGGTTGTTGGGTATCTTCTCAAGATATGAGTTTAAGTTCTTTTTGAGTAGCCCACTTGCTCCCATTATCACTGGTATTACTTTAATTTCATGCAATGACCACATTCTTTTCAGGTCATTCTTTAGATCTTGGTATTTGGTTATTTTTTCCCTTTCTGCTCGGTTTAGATCAGCATTTCTTAACCTGGAAGAAATTTCAGGAATCCAGGGGGGATTTACAGCAGAATTTTGTTTGGTGATCATATAATTAGTGTGCATTATAAGTCTGCTAATGTTATTAAATTTTGTCTTTGAGGCTACTTTTTTCCATATCCTAATGGAGGGGGAAATCAGGTAGGGCGAACTGGTCAAAAGGGGAAATGACACGAAAAAGGTTAAGAACCGCTGGTTTAGACCGTAATCATTGGGGATACTTACTTCAAAAAACTGACCCTTTCTATTCTCTCTGTCCCATATTACTATATCCGGTTTGATGGCCCTGTTTTGGATATATCTTCCTGTAGGGATGATTTTGTCGTAATATATGGTGACAGACTGACAGTAGCATTCCCTACCACATCTTCTGGTTCGTACTCCCAGTGGTGGGGAGGCACTTCTATTTTGTAGTGCTGGCAGATTTTCCAGTGTGTAAGCCTGCACACTTTGTTGTCTCTCATAGTGTAATGCCCCTCAGTCAGGACTCAGGAGGGTCTGGCATCCAGATAGAAGATGTGCTACACTTTCAACCTCAGCTCTACAAAATCTGCATTTATCATCATTACTAATGCCAGCTATTTTTTTAAATCCTTTGGTATACAGTGCTTGGTCTTGTGCCCCAAGAATCAACCTTTCACTGTCTCATTTCAGCTATTCCAGGGATCTTTCCTTATCTATGTAGTCCATTTCTAGCTCTCTGATGTATCTTCCTGCCCTAGCATGTTGTCTCCACGTTTCTTTATGACACTGCTATACTCCTTGGGTATATTTATTTCTTGTTTTTTTGGCTGTTACTGTAGCTGGACTCTGGTGTTTCTATTTCTTCAGCCAGTGCATTGTTAGTGAATAATTGTAAGCTAGCTTTGTGATGGAAGTTTGTTGGCTTAAGATTTGCTGGTGTGCTCTGACCAATTGTATATACTTATCGTTAGAGCTTGCAATATATTGGCCTAGGTTTACAATTGTTGCCCTATGCACTTGATTAACCTCCACGCGACCCATACCACCACCTTTTTTAGATAGCTAGATTATCTCAATGCACTGGTTTCCGTATGTGATCTTATTAATGGTTAGGCTCTTTCTTGTTTTCATATCAAGCTTGTTAATGTCTCCCTGAGGCCAATCTATGATCCCAACACTACTGGAAACATGGTATGGCTAGTTGATTGATATGGCTGTAATCTTATTCTTGTTGGTGAGTTGTGATTTGCAGATCATCTTTGTTCTTCGGATGTATTCCTTGCCGATTTTTTCTCTCATTCTCTTCTGCTCCACATTTGTATTTTCCTCCACTCCAAGGTATTTATATACTGCGTCCTCCTCCAGGTCTGCAATCCTGGTACCCTCACCAACATCCATATCCTCCACTAACACCTTTCTTCCTGCTCTTATAGTGCATTTGGAGCACTTGTCTAGGCCGAACTGCATTTGGATGGTGCGTGAGTACCTGTGCATTATGTTGAGTTGGTATTGCAGGTTTGTATCATTGTTTGCATATAGCTTCAGGTCATCCATAAACAGCAGATGTGTGACTGTTTTCTGGGGTTCCCTTCTCCTGCCATGTGTTAGATTATACCCCCTGTCCCCATTCTTCAGTTAGTTTGCAAAGAGGGTCCAGTGTTAAGCAGAACAGTAGTGGTGACAGGCTGTCTCCTTGGAAGATGCCCCTTTGAATTTTTACATTTTCAATTTTTAGCTGGCCTTTTTCATGGTTGAGTATAATGTTAGTTCTCCAGTTTTGCATTTGATTCCGAAGGAATGCTGTAATATTTCCATGGATATTATACAGTTTCATGTATTTAATTATCCAAGAATGGGGAACATGCTGTCAAATGCTTTCTGATAATCTATCCAGGCCATACTAAGATTTTTTTGTCTCCTCTTGCAACTGGGTGTTTCTTCTCCTTGATTTAAGATTCTATTAAATGATGTCTTATGGTATGGATGCAGAGAGGGTACCTTCTTAATCCAGAAGTTTGGTAGCTTGTCCAGGCCTAGGCTTTTGAAATTTAGGAATATTTTCTTGCACAATGTTTATCCATTCTGCATCATTATTATGGACCTTTGGTTCTTCAAACATTGCTCTCCAATATCTTTCTGCATCTTCCTTTGGTGGGAGACTTTTTACCTGAATGGTGTTACGGATGAGTTCTTGGTACAGCTATCTGGGGTTCTCTGAAATTTGTTTATTTTGTGCTATGGACTTTTGTTGCAGCTCTTTATTCTTAATTTGCTGGGCAAATGATTGTTACAGGTCTTTTAAGGTTAGAGCTTGTTGTGGCACTAAATGAACACATCCTACATTTAAAAGTCTTTTCTCTTTTTTGGTTTATACTCCTTTTAGTATTTTTAATAGCTGTAAGTGGGGCTTCCACCCGAAGCCAAACACTTCAACTATATCTGAACTTGGCTTAGCATTGAATTGCCGCTAGGATTACGTTCTTTTCTTTTCTCCAATGGTCCAGTTTATTGTGTCATACTGACATACTGTATGTTTTTGTTGAGCCCATTGTCTGATGGAAAAGCTGGGGTCCAAGGTCAATACCTTGACCTGATGGGATTCCCTGCATTGATCCCTTTGGTGAAGAATCTTCTCCTCTGGGACTGAGAAAAGTTGCACCATTGTTCACCTCACCTACCCTGGTGCCTAAATGGGTTGAGGGGACATTTTTATTCTAGGTGATGTCCTGCCAGTGTGTGAGCTTTCCTTAGTAGACATTGCCAGTGGTGTAGTGCTGTGGGAACGTGTGGGAATGGCGTTCCCTTACTTTTTTTGGTAGACGGAACGGCATTCCCTCACTATTTCAAATAAATCCGAACTTACAAATCTCTAGCGTCATGAAATTTTAATTCCCACCCCTAGAAGAAATATGAGAAAGAATCATTAACTGTTTTATTTCTTTTAGCTTCGACTGAGGCAATGCTAGCCTATAAAGATCTGGTGAAACAGTCACCACGGCGTACCAGTTAACTTTTTTTTAGTTAATCATTCCAGTTGTTAGCTATTTTCATTGATTGTACTGGATGTCATATATCTAATGACACTGGAAATACTGCATCTTCAACCTTGGAATATATCCTAATATCCAGTGCATATGACCTCAAAATATCCCTGAAATTGGTCAGATTTCAAAAGATTTCCCGGGGGGCTTACAGTGCCCCCGGACCCCCAGCTGTATGGGCTCACTGCGCTCGCCATTGTCCCCCCCTGCATCTGAGTAACACTTTCAAAATGCGTTCCCTCACTTCTTTATTTAGCACTACACCACTGGACATTGCATCCCATTCTTGTTTGTGGAAAGCTACATACAGTTGGGAGGGGTTTACCCTGCAACCATCCCTTATTTTTAGTTGCCTTTTACAACACGCTGGGACCACGTGGGAAGTATTCTTTCAAATCCCCTATCCCCAGTGGATTTTTAAATGTCTCATCAAATTGTTTTTACCTTTGTTTCATAGTTTGCACCCAATGCATATTAACTTTCTTTCTTTGTCATTAGCCAAAGACTTGCTCTTCTCTAAGTTTGATTTTACTGTTGTTGTCAAGTTATGCTTGAAATGCTCCTGGAAGGGAAATAAGAATTAATTGTTTTACTCTTAGTTAATGTGAAAAGCATATTCCATGCTGAATTTTTATACCTATACTGAGCATACACACTAGGGATAGCCACAACATATCAAAGTTAAAAATTTTGAATTTTCTTATGTTTTTCCCATTATTTAAATAATTTTCAAGCTGTCTTTATTAAATTTTAGAAACAAGTTTCAGGGGTCACTTAAAAGCAATGAAAATCTGTAAATATTTTTACCCATTTTTGATGCTAAAATATGTAAATAATACACAATCAAAAATTATTCTGTGAATGTTATTTTACTTTACTAAAGTCCTGATACTTCCTGAGATATTTTTCAGCAACTTTAAGGAGGTAGGCATGCTGGTCAGAATTATTAGTGATGATGGAACCATAGTCCATGTTCATTTTGATGGCTTGCTTGGCTCAATCATTAAAAATTTAAAAAATCTCTGGATCATGTTGCCAGGACCAATTACATCAACAAGAGTTCATCTCAACTTCTTCAAAGAGAGGTTTTCCCCATTCAGTAGCTTTCTGACTGTTGACTTTTCAAGAATTTACTGGCCATTTCATGTTTGACTTCAGTGCTCACATTGTGGTTAGAACTAAATAGAGTAAGCATAACCTCCTCAGTCATATACCACCTGCTGTTATTTATCTTGTTTGAAGCTGTTTCTGCCACCTCTGAATTTTTCAAATGGTAGGCCATCATATAAGCTGAGACATGCATAGCTTTCAACCACAGTAGTGCATAAAACAAACCAAGAAACTGGTTCATGCAATACACATTCTTAATTTTCTCTTGGCCATAATGAAGCTGACCAAAAAAAAGTGTTCATCCAGCATGATGTACTGCTCTCAGTTTGTGGTGGTGATACCAACAATGTGGAATAACCATATAACAGAGTATTTTCAATACATTCTTTATAATCATGCTTATCATCATCATTTAGCTCCTGCACTACCTTCACTTGTTTTTCAGAAGGTCAGGGATGTTAAAATGTCCAGTGTTTTGAGTGGTAATGTCTTGTCAAGGTTTGGCCAGATATCCTTCATCTCAGTAAACTGAAGACTGGTGGGCCTTTCATCCTACGATCTACTGTAACAATCTTTATTTCTTAAATACCCTATTGTTCAACCTTCCCTTCAGAGTTTATTCTTCCCAGAGAGCTCTCTCTTTTTCTGTATTAGCTCTATGGCATCATGGGGCCCAGTATCCCAAAGCTTTCCCTAGTTTCTCAACAAACTTGGACTTTTCTTTGTGTAGGGTCAGTTGGTCTGTCTTTATTCCTTATCAACCCATCCCACTCACTCCAAAGTGCTCTAGTTGTACAATGCAGTTATGTTTTGTATTAGTTTTTTATACCTGCCATTTGCCAAAGGTTCTAACTTTTTCAACAATACTATTAAACAATTCACGATTGCTGTGTCCACAAATCATGTCAGAGTTCTTAAGGTAGAACAAATACTTGATCACTTGACTACCTACAGGCAATTTAACACTAGTAATTGAAGACTTAGGTTACCCAATGAGAAAACCATCAATTCTTTGTCTTGTCAAAGGTCCTCCTGCAGTTTTCAATTATCTTTTGTCACAGGTTTCCCACCTAGAGACTACTTCAAGTGTCTTCCCACTTCTTGTCAGTGGCAACATGAACACCTGAAATCAAATCCATAATCATAATATATTGGTGGATACACAGTCTTCAGATATATTATTAGTGATTTAATTTGGTTTGTATTGTGATGGTGTAGGGTGTCAAGCTCAGGCCCAGATTGGAAAATAGGCTTGGATTGTTGCCACCTTCAGTGTTTCCACAAGTACTGAATTAATTCAAGTAAGAATTAGTTGGGTAAGGTTAGGAATATTACAGTAAGTATTAATTTGGGTTTCTTTTCTCATAATTAAAGTTATTAATTAATATAGTGTACATATTTATATCGATGATTAAAATATATATATATACAGGGTGATTCAGCAGAGAGTAAATTAAATTGGAGGATGAAATCCTTGGATAATTCTAAACCACAATGTCTCTATGGCAGGGGTGCAGTGCTGCCGGAGCTCACTGGAGCGCCGCTCCGGCACCTCTGCAAGAGGAAGTTTGGAGGAATTACCATAACAAGCAACAAAAAAATTGTCTCCATGAAAGGTTCTCAAACTTCTGAACCTCAAAGTATGTATAAATCACTGCTAAATGAAATGTATGTCCTTGAAAAAGACAACTGGCCTGATGAAATACCACCTAATTACGGAGAAGCTGAAATCTCATCTCTCTGTAAGAGGTTTAAGCTTTCTTCTTACTCTGTACTAAATGCCTTTAGAGACTATGTGGAAGATCATGGGCGCCGCATCCCCCAAGATTTACACCCATTACTGAGCTGTTCACAAGTTATTCCTATTAGTACTGCTGAGTGTGAGAGGGGATTCAGTCACATGAACTTGATAATAACAACAACACGCTCAAGAATTCTCATAAATCATGTATCAGCGCTTATGTTTGTTAAACTACATGGACCTCCTCTAGTTCAGTGGAATCCTGAGCCATATGCCATATCATGGCTGCGGTACCACAGATCGGCAGATGACACCAGGACAAGAGTTGCTTCAGACCCCCGAAAACATATCACGCCTGACCCTTTGTGGAAATTATTGTGAAACTTCCCACTGGTGGTATTTGGTAAGCACTAAGTAGTTTTAACTTCTTAAATTGATAAAATACATGATTGCTCTTTTTTCTTTATTTGCTTGATAATTATATTTATTTCATGATAATTAGTGAGTGCAAACATGAAATACTTAGTCATCGTGTGGCATATATAGAAACAGGATAGGAAATGGCAGGCTTTTGTCAGGCCCACCAGAGCTCCGGCACCTATAAAATTGGCACTGCACCCCTGCTCTATGGTAAATGTCAGATTCTGCATAGTTTCCATGTTACACTAGATTTAAGATGTATTAATTAGAGTGAATATGAAATGAAACCCCCCGTAGGTTTTTGTAATAATTTATTCACAGATCTTTACAGTGTGACCCCTCTTTGTTACAACCTAAAGGAAATGTTCAAAGTTGCCCCCTTCTGCCTCAATGCAGGCCTGTACACATTGTACCATTGAATGTCTGACTTGTTCCAGAAGAGAAGATTTTGCCTGAGCGTCAAGGGAAAATCTGGATACTGTTTATCCCAACAGGTGGATAGGGCATGGTGGCCCCATTCCCTGGCCACCCCGCTCCCGAGATCTTAACCCTTTGGATTTCTACCTGTGGGGCCATTTAAAGACGTTGGTGTATGATACAGAGGTTCAAACAAGAGAGGAATTATGGCCACGTGTTCGTGACAGGTGCGAGCAAATTAAACATAGTCCAGGCATTCTGGAATGCATCAGACATTCAATGGTATGATGTGCACAGGCCTGCATTGAGGCAGAAGGGGGCAACTTTGAACATTTCCTTTAGGTTATAACAAAGAGGGGTCACACTGTAGAGATCTGTGAATAAATTATTACGAAAACCTACTGGGGTTTCACTTCATATTCACTCTCATTAATACATCTTAAATCTATTGTAACATGGAAACTATGCAGAATCTGACATTTTACCATAGAGACATTGTGGTTTAGAATTATCCAAGGATTTCATTCTCCAATTTAATGTACTCTTTGCTGAATCACCCTGTATACATATATATATATATATATTGGCAAAGCCAGAAATTTTTTTTTGTGAGGGCTGAACTTTCTTTTCAATTGCTATTTTATTTGTTAAGTTATAATATTAAGTTATAACTGATGTTTTATTTGTCCCAGATACACTGATTCATTAGTCTTAATTTGAATCAGTCAACCAGTTCAAAACCACAATGCTGATTAACCAAATAATTCAAATCACAAATCTGTGATTTTTTTTTTAGGTGTTTTGGAACCCTTAACCTTTCCCCCAACTTCAACATTTTGGGGAGCTTTAGCCCTCTCAGCCCTCCCCCTGCCTACGCCCCTGTATATATATATATATATATATATATATATATATATATATATATATATATATACACAGGGTGTCCCATAAGTCCAGCATCATAGGAAAAATAAAAAAAGGCAAAACAAAAGCTTTTATTTACAGAACGTGCTCAATATGTCCACCATTGTTTTCAATACACAAATTCAGACGTGATACCCAGTCAGCAAGCACATGGTGAATGATGTCAGGAGTAATGGTGTTACATGCCCCAATAATGCACTGTCGCAAATGTTCAACACTCCTAATTTTCTCTGCATATACCAGTGCTTTCAAGTGGCCCCAGAGATAAAAATCTATTGGCGTGAGATCTGGGCTTCTAGCTGGCCATTCCACAGGCCCTCAACATCCTATCCAATGACCAGGAAATTGTTGGTACAGGTATTCCCTTACTTGGGTGCTGTAATGTGCAGGAGCGCCATCTTGCTGGTACCATGTTGGGAAATTTCCTTCTTCGTTCAAAGCACTGGGAAATGTTTCTTCCTTGAGCATACGTAGGTAGGTGCCTCCAGTGACATGTTCATCGAAAAAGAGGTGGCCTATGATGCGATCCTTCCAAATGCCACACCATACCATCACCTGAGATGCACCTTGTTCCTTTGAAGAGGTACACCAGTGAGGGTTGTTTTGAGACCAGTAGCAGGTGTTCTGTCAATTTACCTCACCATGTCCATAAAAAACAGCCTCGTCACTGAACAGAATGGTGGATGGGAAATTGGCATCCCGAGCATATTGTTCCGTAGCCCATTCACAAAATTCCATCCGCCAGTCGGGATCATCTTCGCTTAATTTCTGTAGGATCTGAAGTTTATATGGATGCCATTTGTGAGCCTGAAGAATGCGATGGATGCTACTTTTCAACATTCCTGTCTCGGCGGACAATCGCTGAAGAGACTTATTGGGACTTCTGTTAAAATGAGCCAGGATAGCAGTCACTGTATCATCATCAGTGGACCTCCTTGAAGGTCCACTGTGTGGTTTATCTTCTTTGGATCGTGTTTCCTTAAACTTTGCAACAAGTCTGCTAACACAACTCTGTTATTAGCTCACGGTCTGGATGCAGTCTGTTAAATTCAGCAGCAGCCTCTCTTTGACTCCGATTTCCTATGAGTAGAATTATCTAGATTCGTTCTTCCTTGCTCACAGACATTATGGCCTGTAGAAAGAGAAAAATATGAATTATGGTTTGTAGAAATAGAAAAATATGAATTTCTCCTATGATGCCGGACTTATGGGACACCCTATATATATATATATATATACAGGGTGGCACAAAAGTGGCACAAATTGATGAATCAGTACAGAATTTAAATTCTCATCTTCTCATCTATTGTTAATTTCGCAGCCATCCCCAACCTAAAAGAAAAAATAATATAGTCAACATAAATGTAAAAAACCACTTTTTTTCTATGTGATTGTGAAGGTGAAAATATGATAATTAAAACCCACTCTAATAGACAGAGTTTATTTCCACAACAGTTTCGATGCCCACTGGCATCCTCTTCGGGTGGATACAGTGGGCATCGAAACTGTTGTGGAAATAAACTCTGTCTATTAGAGTGGGTTTTAATTATCATAAATATAGTCAACACTGAAAATTCCTATGATGCACGACTTTTGCACCAGTGTGTGTTATATATATATATATATATATATATATATATATATATATATATATATATATATATATATATACAGGGTGGGCCGTAAGTTTCCATACATAGGAAAAATAAAAAATTTTATGGACAACCATTTTTATTTATATAATATGCTCTACATGGTTGCCATTGTTTTGAAAACACATTTCAATACGTGTTCCCCACTGTTGATGAACACGCATTAGCACAGTTGACGTTATGCTTGTAATGGCGTTGGTGATACGTTCCTTTAGATGATTTATGTCTCGTATCTTTTCCTGATACACCATGGCCTTCAAGTGCCCCCAAAGATAGAAATCAAGGGGGGTGAGATCTGGGGATCTGGGAGGCCACTCCACAGGACCACGCCGACCAATCCAAGCATCTGGAAACTGCTGATCCAAATACCGACGCACGTGAAGACCATAATGAGGTGGAGCTCCATCTTGCTGGAAGTAAACTGGGAAGTTACCTTCCTCGTTTAGCAGGGATGGGAAAATCTCTTCTTGCAACATGTTAAGATACCTTTCGGCATTAAGATTTCCACTGACAAAAATTGGTCCAATAATTCTGTCACCCCATATCCCGGCCCACACCATCACTTTACCGGCACCTTGCATCTTCGTCGGACTCAGCCAGTTAGGGTTAGCATTACTCCAATAACGTATGTTTTGCCGATTAACCTCTCCATTGACGTAAAAATTTGCTTCATCAGTAAACAAGATCTTATTTGAAAAGTTTGCATCCTCATTCACTTTGGTTAATGCCCATTCACAGAATTCCATCCGTCTATCCGGGTCATCTTCACTCAAATGCTGTGCCATATGCAATTTGTATGGATGCCATTTGTTTGCTTTCAAAATGCGCCTGATACTTGATCTGCTGACACCACTTTCTGCAGACAACCGTCGTGTACTTTTTCTGGGACTCCGTGTAAGCGCTGTAAGTATCGTAGCTGTTGTGTCTTCATCGGTGGCTGTACGTCTTGGACCACTTCGCGGTTGATCTGCAACATTTCCAGTTTTCTGAAACTTGTTAATAAGTTTTGCCACAGTGTCGTGTGTGATGTTCGTTCCATGTTGTCTGTTAAAGTTCATTGCAACCATGCAACTGCTTCCCGACCCAGCCATCAGTATGATTTCAATTCGTTGCTCTTTCATCAAACGCATATTCTTAGGGTATCTGAAACATAAAAACAAATGTTTAATTTTTCCTATGTATGGAAACTTACGGCCCACCCTGTATATATATTATAATTAGTCAGTAGAGACTTGAGAATGTATTAAGAACATTCTGAAGTTCTCTGAGATCACTTTGACAGGTATTTGATTTTCATTTCTGTCTTGCTGTGCATTAACGCGTGTGTCAATTTGAATTTAATTAGTTTGTTTAATCATTTGTCACTTTCACTTTAATTTTTTTTTTTTTTTCTGTTTTCAAGTCTCTCTACTGTGTATACTTACATTCATTCCAGATTTCTCTTGAAATACTGATTTTAATATTTTCACAAATAGGATAACACTTGCAGATCTGAGGCCATACTACAGGTTGCCTTCCCCTTTTCATATACTTTTCATATAAGGGAAGGGCAACCTGTAGTATGGCCTAGGACCTGAGATCTGAACTAGATAATGGAAATTTCCATGATATAAAATAAAAGTCAGTGGGGAGGGCTGTAATAGTCTAGCCTAGGCAGGGGCATACCACATGTGGGGAGGGGGGCGACAGAGGCGATCGCCCCCCCCCCCCCCCTTGGGCTTTGTACCATTGTCTATTGATGTACTTATCTCTATAACTATGTACTAAAGTTTGTACATACAGTTACAGATACAAGCAGGTTTTGTTTTAGTTTGTTTATTTTATAGTAAGAATACATTCTAAATTATTAGACATTTTTTCTATATGCATTAATATAAAATATTAATACTAAACCTATCATCCCAGGCCAGAATCTGCGAAGACTGAAAACCTGGTTACGCAGTACTATGAAGGAAGACAGGTTGTCTGGTTTGGCTGTAATGGCAATGAGCAGAGACAAAGTAAGTCTTGATGATGCGCCTGCAATACTTGATAGGTTTACAAGAAAAAAAGCTAGATGACTTAATCTGTTGCTGGAATAGTCGATCATGTAGACAGACCATATCTGTTTCTCCAACTTGTTGCTTTTCTCTCAGTTGTCTGTCTTGTGCACAATGAAAGCTCAAAAATGTTTCAGTATTCTCTATGTTAAATCCTGTCTGTACACACATAGTAATGTAACTATAATTTTTGACATGGTATTTTTCGCATGAAAAATGTGTGGTAAATCTATTCATTTATCCAATTTAGTTTACACTTGCTGTAAATAAGGCTTTGTTAATACATGAATATTGGCTCTAGTAAATATTTATGTATATACACCTTTGTTTTAGTTACTCACATGCACCCCCCTTGACCAAATCCTGGATACGCCCCTAAGCCTAGGGGTTCCCAAATAGGAGTATGTGGCATCCTGCTTTGGAACTAACTTTCATATGGAAAAGTACTCTCAAAAGACAGTGTAACAGCTACACTGTCTTTTAAACAATTTTGAGTAGGGGAGTGGTATAGGGCACTTGCTGAAGCCATCAAGGGGTACACAGCCAAAAAAAAAGGTTGGGAACCCCTGGTCTAGCCTATCATTAGACTAGACTAGTGATGTAAAATTCTTGGGAATAATCTTTCAGAGAATATTCTCGAGAATATTCCCATGTAAGTAAAATTTCAAGAATTTTCGACCAAAACAAATAAAAATATAAAATGTAATTTTTATTTGTAAAGTGGTCAGAAGCTGAGCAGTAATGATTACATGATATATATACTGACTGTTAAAATACACTAATGAAGCACAAGAAAATTAGTTTTCAACTTTTTATTTCCTAATGCAAAATACTGTAGTTGCAAAATGGTATTTAACAAATACTAATATCATTCACATTAGTTATATTCATATTATGTTAATATACAATTACAGTAGGGACAGTCTTATGAATAAAATAATACATGCACTGGTAGTAACTGGTTTGTTTATGTAGTTTTTGTAAGCTAACAAAAATACAGATAAAAAATATATCTGGTACTTCTTGATCAGTAAACATTGTAAACATTTTCAAGTACAGTAATCCCCTGATTTATGCAGTAGATGCATTCCTGAACCTTCGACATAAAATGAATTCCATGTAAATTAAGGGAACTATAACATATGTGGTAAGTACAGGCACCCCCAACCCCAAAAATTAAAAAATTAAATAATAGTAATAATAATCTGCCCCCAAAAATAATAGTAATTAAATAAATAAATACATTAACTCATCTGTGAAAAAAGTAAAAATTACACCAATGCCTTTTTATTTTTTTATAAAATTTTTATATATTTTTTGGACTGCATTAATTCGAAACCACACAAATAGTGAGGGGGGGGATTTGGGAGTTACTGTACCTTGAATTATTTTGGGAGGAGCAGGTAAAATATATAAATATATATGATACACACAGACCATGCCTGGAACAAGGAACTCTTCTGGGAAAATTAAATTCATTCTGAGTTCAATCCCATATATATATATATATATATACACAGGGTGTCCCATAAGTCTGGCATCATAGGATAAATTCATATTTTTCTATTTCTACAAACCATAATTCATATTTTTCTCTTTCTACAGGCCATAATGTCTGTGAGCAAGGAAGAACGAATCCAGATAATTCTACTCATAGGAAATCGGAGTCAAAGAGAGGCCACTGCTGAATTTAACAGACTGCATCCAGACCGCAAGCCATTAACACAGAGTTGTGTTAGCAGACTTGTTGCAAAGTTTAAGGAAACAGAACCCATAGAAGATAAACCACGCAGTGGACCTTCAAGGAGGTCCACTGACGATGATACAGCGACTGCTATCCTGGCTCATTTTAACATTAGTCCCAATAAGTCTCTCTGGTGATTGTCCACCAAGACAGGAGTGTTGAAAAGTAGCATCCATCACATTCTTCAGGCTCACAAATGGCATCCATATAAACTTCAGATCCTACAGAAATTAAGCGAAGATGATCCTGACCAGCGGATGGAATTTTGTGAATGGGATATGGAACAATATGCTCAGGATGCCAATTTCCCATCCACCATTCTGTTCAGTGACGAGGCTGTTTTTTATAGAAATGGTGAGGTAAATCGACAGAACACCCACTACTGGTCTCAAAACAACCCTCACTGGTATACCTCTTCAAAGGAACAAGGTGCATCTTGGGTGATGGTATGGTGTGGCATTTGGAAGGATCGCATCATAGGCCCCCCCCCTCTTTTTTGATGAACATGTCACTGGAGGCACCTACCTACGTATGCTCAAGGAAGAAGCAAATTTCCCAACATGGTTCCAGCAAGACGGCGCTCCTGCACATTACAGCACCCAAGTAAGGGAATACCTGTACCAACAATTCCCTGGTCATTGGATAGGACATCGAGGGCCTGTGGAGTGGCCAGCTAGAAGCCCGGATCTCATGCCACTTGAAAGCGCTGGTATACACAGAGAAAATTAGGAGTGTTGAACATTTGCGGCAGCGCATTATTGGGACATGTAACACCATTATTCCTGATATCATTCACTGTGTGCTTGCTGACTGGGTATCACATCTGAATTTGTGTATTTGAAAACAATGGTGGACATATTGAGCATGTTCTGTAAATAAAAGCTTTTGTTTTGCCTTTTTTTATTATTTTTCCTATGATGCCAGACTTATGGGACACCCTGTATATATATATATATATGAAAATGAAAACGTTTATTGGCAGACTATAGTCCATATGACAAATAATATTAATACAATGACAGTTCACATACTAAGGATAGAAATATATACAATTTATTAGAAATAATACTGTAATGTCCAAGTTAAGTGGAGCTACAGACAGGCATTTTCGTACCAAGAATTCCATAGCTTAGAGGATCAATGGCAAGACTCATGGATAGCTTGGATAATCGGGTTGGTTGATTTTTTAATTCTTTGCATTAGACTCTATTAAGCACATCTTGTTACCTCCAGGAAGCTCGGGACATTGCGGGTAGCAAACATTTGTGATGCTGAGCATCTCAGGGGTAATTTATACAAGAGTCTAAAAGACCTGTTGTACATTAAATTTAGGGTTCTGCCAGAACCTTTTTTATAATTCACTCAGAGTTGCTGTCCGTATATATTACTGCAGAAAGTACGAAAGAGTGTGTCTTTAGCATCACTTGTACAGAATCAAAAGTTCCTTATGGTCATATTTGCTTTAGCACAAAGGCTTCGAGATTGTTTTCTTATATCTGAGTCATCACTCAAGGAGCTGGTAATAGTTTGACCCAAATACTTAAAACTCTTGTACTTCCTCAATTACTTCACCATTCACTTTAAACCTTATATCAGCTGGCTAATTACAGCTTTTAGGATGAAATTGCATAACCTTAGTTTTTGTAACATTAAAAAGAACATCATGTTTCTGTGAATGCACTTCATAGACTTTTAGTAGCCAATCCAGACCTTTAACAGAGGGACTTATTAACACCATATCATCAGCATAAGCTAAGTTATTTATCCTTGTGTTATCTATACAACATCCCACTGTTGCCTCATTAAGTAAATAATTAATCCATCAATATACACATTAAACAGCATAGGGAAGAGCAAGGAGCCTTGTCTCACCCCACAAGAGGAGCCAAAACACTCAGATAGTACCAAAATTTCAATGCATTTAATATGTACATGGGAACCTTCCTGTCTTCTAGTTTTTCAAATAAAATATTGTGATTCACCCTATCATATGCCTTACTTATATCTAAGAAACAGCTATAAATAGTTGAATTACTGTCAATGTATTTAGATATTGTTTCTTTAAGTATCAGGTTGTAACATAAATTCTGCTCGATTAGAAAATGGATGATAGATAATAAATAGAATAACTTCAAGATAATGTGAAATAGTTTTAGAAATGTTGCAAAATACATGCAGTGACAGGTTCGCACAGGTTTTATCATGATACAGAATGATACCAAATGACTTAGGCTAGTGTAGGATTAGGCTAATGAATATTTTCTTTGGTGTTTTTCATACAGTTACAATGCCACCCCAACGATATTACAGTAATTGAAAAAAATGTGGAGCTCACAAAAGAGCATATTCAACATGTGATGCTGTATGAGTTCCATAAAGGATCTAACGCTAGTGAATCTGCAAAAAACATTCAGAGAGTTTATGGCACAAAAAGTTTAAAAATGGAGAAACATTTGCTCATACTAGAAATTGAATCTGTTGGACATTTTCAGCCATACAAGAAGTGGAAGGTCAGCCACTGCATTCCTTGTCTTCAAGCAATGTTTCTCCATTTTTAAACTTTTTGTGTCATTTGTAAACGTTAGCTATACTGAGAGCATCATTTCCAAAAGCTGTTTTAATCATTTCCTTCATCTCCAATGCAGATTTTCCAAGTTTGGCACAAAATATAATGCATGCATGTTGCTCCATTTCCGAGATTTAGACATATTGCAAAAAAACACCCTCCCTTTAAGCGCTCCAACCAACTACTGACTCATGGTAGCAGATTTTGCTTCAGACTGCAGATGCCAGAGGGCAGGAAGACTCACATATGTAAACAGTTATTTCTTATTTGCATTCATTTGTCTATAGCAATAAAATTATTGATACTTTTTGATCACTCCTTATATATATATTGAAAACTGAGCCCCCAGTTGATTTAATTTTTTGGTATGCAAACTTCTACAAAGTTGTATTTCACTTATATGATATTCTTAATGAAAGGAATGTTTTTATTTTTGAGGTTCTCATCCAATCTCCTTAAAGTAAACAAAACAATGGCTACCAGATAAATAGTATTTTATTTGGAATGTTAGTTGTATACATTTGCTGCTTTGCAACACATTTTCATTATTACTGTATTTTGTAAAATTCTCAATTTTCTCAGAATAATTTATCAGAGAATGTTCTGAGAATATTCTCATTTTCCAAGAATATTCTCAGCTCACATCACTAGGCTAGACCACTAGCACATTATACACAATTTATACTGTACATATTTTACACATATCATAGTAAATAAAATGGATAAATAAGCAGGATGTATCACTAAATAATGAATAATAAATAAAATAAAAGCCATTATGTAATATGTATTAAGGGTAAAATAAAGGTTTAATGAAGAAATACACACAACACCAATACCAACAGCTGCTGTTTCCTGATGTAAATAAACAAGTTCATGGTGGGAGTGATTTTTGATTGGCACACCACCAACACCAAGTGGCCAGCTGGACAACTACATGCTACTGCAGACTGCCATTACTTGGGAATTTTGCTGGATAATGCTTTTTCTATAACAGTGCCATTATTTGGGAGTTTCTGGATGATGGAATCACAGAAAAGGTGGGGTTCAACCTGTAGTGTCCTTTCAGCTCTTTTATTTATAATTTTTTCTTCTTTAAACCAAATTTTTTATATTTATTTTTATTCAAAACAAAATATTTCAGTAACTTGTCACTTGAATCACAAAAATTTTGGGTTCCTTTTCTGACACCAAAACTAAACCTATATCAGATACTTGGAAGTATTTGTAGAAATGTTGCATTTTAATACAGTAAATATTTTTTTTTTATGGGACCTGAGTTTCTGACTGTAACTGAAAGGGTTAAATGAATTGGCCAAAAGAGTTGCAGAAACTAAAGTGGCTTCAAAGATTTTAACACCTGAGCCAATAATTCCCATTTCTTACGAAAAACTATAAGAAAGGGGAGAAAGAATTGGTGACCAAAGAACAAAATGCACAGTCAACCAATTTAGGCAGTTGCCAATGCAAAATCACTTATGACAGAGCTGAATAGTTGGTTCTCCATACTCCTGCTAATTGATGAGAAGGATGCTGTCAGATCACTATTACAAGAGATAACAGGGAAATGCAATCTTGCAATGCACCAATTTACTGTACATAAAATGAAACCTCCATGCTGCCCAATTGTGGAAAAATAATGAAACACCTCGACTACACAGGGTCAAAATTATGCACCCAAACAGTTTAGAACCTTAAGTTTGATTCTTACAAGGTATCCCTAGTAGACAAAGAGTACAAGCCTTATCAACTTGTGTGCTTTATGGAACTAACTGCCTGACTACCAGAATCACCACCAAAGGGAGATGACTAATTTTTTTTATGCAGGAAGGAGGGGCCAAGGGCAAATGCCCACAAAAATGCCCCTCCCATAGAGGAAGAGGAGAGTCAAATCAAGGTCCAAGGCTTTCAAGATGCCTAAACACTCTATATTGTAAAGATTGAAGGTCAAAGACAGGGGAAAAGATGGATTGAGGAAAATTGTTCAAGAGTTGACTAGCTGAGTAGATGAAAGATTGAAAACACTGATTAATCCTTGCATTAGAGAGTTGTACAGAAAAGGAATGAGAATGTGTTGAAAGTTGGGTACTCCATGCTCTCCTTAAAAGAGGAAGCATGCAGTTAGAGTGTACAGAAGAGTATAGTGTCCATTATAGTAGCAATAATAAAGAGTGTGTGAGGCAACATTGCAGTGAAGAGAGAGAGAGAGATTGAAGATAGTCAGTAAGAGGCAGGGAATTGATGAGATGAAAAGCCTTTGATTCCACCTGGTCATGTAGAGCAGTGAGGATTGAGCCACCCCACATATGAAAAGCATACTCCATTCAGTGGTGAACAAGATCTCTGTAAAGAGACAGCAGAGGTGGTACAGCACACCTAACCTCTTAGAAGCTGTTTTAGAGTGTGTGTGTGTGTGATCTTTCCAGGAAAGATCGCAAGAAAAGGAAATGCCAAGAAAGTTAAAAGAAGAAGGATTGAGTTGTATATTGTTAAAGGTAAGAGGACAGTTGTGTGGAAGATTGTGATGAGTAGACAGATGGAGGAACTGAGTTTATGAAGCATTGAAAGCCACAAGGTTTTCTTTGCTCCACTCAGAGAATAAGGGGTTAAGTAGCAAAACCTATCATTCATGGGCTAACATTCATTCAGAAAAAGAGAGAAAAAGACTCACCATCATCATCCACCAGCCACTGCTGACAAGTCATAAAAATAGTCAAAGAGAACAGGAAAGGGGTGAAAGATGAAAAGAAGTAAAATAAGAACACTTACAAACCATGCAAACAGTGTTAACTCAAACACTGTCATACATGCAAACTGCAGACATGCAAGTAAAGATTGTGAGAAAAGAGGTGTTTAAGAATCTTCCTATTAAGGATGGATGAAAAAATTTGTAAAGGTAAGAAATCAAAGCAAGTGGATGATAGTTGGAGGGTTGTGAGCAGCCATCCTTCTTTGGGATAGGCTGAATGAAAGCAAACTTCCAACAGGAATAAAAAGTACCAGATGAAAGACAAAGATGAACGAGTTTGCCTGGGCAGGGTGTCAGCACAGAAGCACAGTTTTTGAGAACAGGAAGGACACTATCAGGACTGACTTCCTGGAGTTGAGCCCAGATAAGTCAGAAAAAACACCTTTGGAAGAGAGACTAATTTCAGACATTATTTAATCAGAGGGAGATGATGAAGGAATAGCACTGGAATTGTCCAGGGTCGAGTTGGAAGCAAAAATTTGACTGAAAAAATTCAGCTTTATCAGGAGAAGAGACAGCAACTGAGCCACTGGAATGGAGAAGAGGGGGCATAGATGTAGTACAGTAGGTGCATGATATTTTATGATTCGTTATAATGATTTTTGTATTTTGCAAATCCCTAAATTACTACTTTTTTTAAAAAATAATTTGAGTGAAGCTTGCCAAGTATTTATAAAAAATTAGTAATTTAGGGGTTTGTGCAGTACAAAAATTGTGAAAACAAATCGTGAAATATCGTGAGCCTACTGCAGTAAAATTGTTGGAGAGGTTCTCAGCTAAATGCCAGAATGAGTGAGAAGAATAAGAATTGGAAAGGTTTTCACATTTTTGTCTGATGGAACAGATTTTGCACAATTCTAAGCAGAAATATAAGCTAAGTGAGAGTCAGGAGTTGGATGGTGATGGTACCTTCTAAAAGCCTCTTCTCTGTTGCAAATAGTGTTCGAAGTAGTAAAGTTAAACCAAGATTTTTTTGCATTAGTAGTAGGAATAGAAAATGGAATGTAGAATGCACACCTCCATGCCCAAGCGAATCATCTCCATGAGGTACTCAGCACACTCAGAGGCATCCTGGCTACCAGAGCAGTAATCATATGATGGGAAATCAAAAGTACTGCCTAAGGGCCCCCCAATCAGCAGCACAAAAATGTCAAAGGTCTCCTCTTGTGAGGATCCAAAGGCCAAATTTTTGAGACAGGACAGGAAAGAGGTTTATTGTGGTTGGAGGAGCCCAATGGAGAAAAAGTTTGACAGAGTAAGGAGGAGGTGGAGAGGTGAGAAATAAACCCAGAATGTTGCGACTATTTTCAAGGTGATCAGGGATACAAGTCAAGTGCTGTACAACCTGCTCTAGGTTATTCAAGCTAGAAAAGTTGTAAACTAGTTCACCAGGAATGTTAGTGAAATGGGAGGAAAGCCAAAGGTGGTGAACACAAAAATCACCTAAAATGGATATTTCAGCAAAATGAAAGTGGGATAGAATATATTCCACTTTGGAAGAGAGGTAGTGAAAGAATTTGGATAGTCAGAGGCATTAGGAGAAATGTAGAAGTGTAGATGTATTCAGTTTGAGACTGGCATGTAAGCCATAGCCAGAAAGTATAGAATTCAGAGGATTCAAGTTTGGGAATACAAAAGCAAGTTAGATTATTGCATACATATATGCCAACATCCACCTTTCGAATGAAATTGAGTATAAAGAAGGTTGGAGGGTACCGAAAAGGGGTTGCTGTCAGTCATCCCAGACACGAGTTTCAGTGCTCAGGAAGAGAAGGTGAGGTTCAGAGGAGAGGTGATGTTGAACAGATTGAAAATTTAAGGAGAGGCCATGAATGTCATTTACTGTCAGAACCCACTTTTTTACTCCTTTTTCTTTCTTTTTGGTTCTTTTTATTTTTTTAGTTTAGTCTAGATGTCAGGGGAATTGGCCAACTAATGTCCTGAGTTCTGGCTCATTGTGTCCATCTGATTGTAAAATAAATGACCCAAATAATGGGGAAAAGCATCAGTGCTATAATTTTCTTTTACTCTAATGCTTATGGACATACTCATAATTCTTAGTAGTTCTTCTTAAACTAGAATTGAGGAAGAGCTTGAGAAGGACTGTTATTCCTTGAAAACTTTTGGGAGAATGCCCAGTGTTGAAACAAAAACTGTCAATAAAAATATCCAATAACTAAAGCAAGAAAAATTTAATACATTGTGAAATTGAAGGTGGAAATTATTTTACCATGAGTTGAACACTTCTTGTGTTGAGGAAGCAAGGTAGACAGAAAACTGCAGAGAAATGCTTTTCCAGTTGAGAGAAGCAAAGTGTAAAGGGAAAATACTAACAGTTTTGCCAAAGCCCTGGTCAATTTGTGAAGCAGCAGAATCATTTACAGCAACTTATCACATGGGCCATACTGCTAGACAGCTTCAGGAAGAGGAAAGTTTTCTTGTAGATCCAAAAACCCAATGTTGGTAAAAATCTTAATAAGGAGACAGCAAAAACCTTCAGAAAGTTCTGTGCCTGAGGATATTAGTAAGCTTATGCCTAGATAAAAACTGAATGTCATATCTGAATAACTTTAAAAAAAGAACATGCTCAAAGAAAACCCTAATGTTTAAGTTGAATTCTCCACATTTGCACAGCTATGATCTAAATAATGCAGCCTTGGAGGGATCAGTGGAACACACATTATATATGTATGCACTTTAATCAGAATGCAAGTTAGTGATGTGAAAAAACTGTCAATCTATCGTGACTGCCTATCATACAAGCAATCCATTGAAAATTTCCAACAGAGCTAATGCCTACACAATAAACAAGTGATTGATGCTTTTCAATGATTTTTACCCTCAGTTTTCAGTAAAACCTACATTTGTGGTATAAATTAGCCTATATACCTTGTGTTTTGTTGATTTTGATGCACTGGTGAGGTTTTACAATCCTTCGCTGTTGTCAATAGATTAATGCCTACTTTGGTGTCTGTTGATGTCATATTGTGCCTATTCATTTTGTCATTCAATACAAGCAGGCCATTGTGCCTAATTGTGTTTTGTGATAAGCCTACCAAATTGTGTTTTCCAAATGAAATTTACACAGAATTTGAAGGAAAGTTTAAACACTTCTTTCCTTCTAAGGAGATTGTAGACACCAATCAACCAGGGAAGTACTCTGGGAGGGATGTTAGGCAGGAGTCTCAGAGTGCTGGAACTCCTGTTTCTCCTGTCACTGTCATCTTTAGCTGAGCTTTTTCCATGTTCCAACTACTCTGTGAGCAGCCCCAGCATGCTCTCAAACATACACTTCTCCCTCTATTCTTCACTACATATACATGCGAAAATGAAAACCCACTCTAATAGACAGAGTTTATTTTCACAACAGTTTCGATGCCCACTGGCATCCTCTTTGGGTGGATACAGAAAAACGAATGAACCAAAAACAAGAGGGAAAAACAGTCCAGGGACCATTAAGAAATTCGCACCTAGGTTAGATCCCATTCTCCCAACACTGGAAGGGCATTTTTATTAAAGGGACCTGCTTATAAGTACATTCACACAAATTTAAAACTATCTTTTTGTTCTATACATACAGATTCCATATTTTTTTTTTTATAATTATTACATTTATTATTAAATTTATTACATTTAATATTGCATTATTATTTATTACAGAAATTATAAATTTATTATTACATTGATTATTACATTGTTGTTTATTATATAGAAATTATAAACTGAAAAATGAATGAAAAAGGCGATAAGGAAACAATCCAGAGACCATTAAGAAATTTGCACCTAGGCTAGATCCTGTTCCCCCGACCCCAGAAGGGCATTTTTATTAAAGGGTCCAGCTTATAAGTACATTCACACAAATTTAAAACTATCTTTTTGTTCTATACATACAGATTCCATATTTTTTTTTTTATAATTATTACATTTATTATTAAATTTATTACATTTAATATTGCATTATTATTTATTACAGAAATTATAAATTTATTATTACATTGATTATTACATTGTTGTTTATTATATAGAAATTATAAACTGAAAAATGAATGAAAAAGGCGATAAGGAAACAATCCAGAGACCATTAAGAAATTCGCACCTAGGCTAGATCCTGTTCCCCCGACCCCAGAAGGGCATTTTTATTAAAGGGTCCAGCTTATAAGTACATTTGCACAAATTAAAACTATCTTCTTGTTCTATACATACAGATTCTATTATTTTGACATAATTACTGTATTGTAATGTAAATGGAATAATAAACGTAACTGTAAATGTAATAATGGAAGTAATAAATATGGAAATAAATATAAATGCAATAAATATAATAAGAAAGGTAATAAAATAAATGTAATAATTAGTGTAAAGGTAATAATAATAAATGTTAAAAAATATAGTAATTATGTCAAAATAATAGAATCTGTATGAATAGAAGAAGAAGATAGTTTTAATTTGTGCAAATGTACTTATAAGCTGGACCCTTTAACCCTTTAACCACCAAACATGGATCTGTCCATATTCTCGGTCAACTGCCAAACATGGACCAGTATGTGTCGGCTTTTTGCCAAATACGTACCAGTATGTGTTGGCTTTTTTACCTTTATTTTCTTTTATTTATTCAAAATTATTTGATATATTAATTTTGCTTATCTAAATACATTTTACATGTTTTAAATATATATATACACACACATATATATATATATATATACAGGGTGTTTCAAAAAATTTATACACATTATAGTAAAAAAATTCTTTATTCCAAAAAATGACAGTTCTTTTTTTGGTCAGGATAAAATTGTTATCCGTAAAGATTTATTTTTTTATTATTGTAGACATTACTAGAGAAAATGAGGATTTATGGGTAACTAATTCAAATTGATAGTGATTTTTTCAGCCCCCCAAAAATGTCAAAAGTTAATTAAATTTAGGCAATTTTTCTGGCGTGATGTCATGGCATAGAAAACGGAACCTAGTAGTCAAAGGGTTAATAAAAATGCCCTTCTGGGTTCAGGGGAACAGGATCTAGCCTAGGTGCGAATTTTTTAATGGTCTCTGGCAGTGGTGGCTCTAGACTCGATAAAGTGGGAAGGCTGTAGCTTTTGAAAATACTTATAAGGTACAAAAATTAAGAAAACTAGCGTAATAAAATAATAGTTCAATTATAAATACTTAGAAATGCCATTCGTTGTCCATTCACTTTCTCCTCCAAATAATAAATATGGGAAACAGAACAGAGAATTACTTTGTTCACAGCCACAAATCCAATCATGTTTATTATAAATAGCTGAATTAAATTTGCGAACGTAATCCTTATTTCTACTTTTACCTGTCTCTTCTATATTTAAAGCAGGAGTTGGACGGCCTTTGTTTTTAATTTCAACCTTTTCGAGGTAGGTTAGGCTTGAAAATTTAATTGATTTCAAAAACATCACTATTTTCCATGGCTTGTATGTAAGGGAGAAATAAAAGTTTTAGATAAGCTAAGTGAATCAAAATAACCAAGTAGAAATCTGGTTCACAATAATAAATTTAATTGAAAAAGAAGCACGATCAGCCTAGCACAGGAAACAATGACTGACCACACTTGATAACCAGCGTCCGAACACTGCCATCATGTGCCGTCTGCAACTGTACGCTAGCAGGCTGCATCTGCTGCAGACTTAAAAGATCCAAATTTTGCTGCATATCATATCATTATCTTCTACTTTACCAATAATGTATTTGAAAATTCAGTTTTTAATAGTTTGATATTAACACACGGTGACGGAAGTATAATTTAAATAGATCAACTTTCATCAAATATAGCGAATTAAATGTGAAATTAATCATTAGGGACATCGTGCACCTGGCAGTAGTGCAGTGACCGCACTCACCTCACAGTCCTCACTAAATCTCATACCCTGTATACTGTGTATAGACTGCACGATTGCAGCCTTAAAATTTACATTTAGCGCGGTAGGCCCTATATTTATATTACATTTTAAATAACCTTTTATTCATCATTGTTTGCTGGAAGTTATCTTTATTTCATCACATTATTAATATATAAAAATCAGTTTAGTTTAGAATCTCATTTTTTGTTTAATACAACACTTTAAATAAAATAAAGAGACCGTAGAGACGCATTATTCGTCATTTTAGTTGGGGGGTCTGCAGCCTTACAGCCTCTAGGCCAGAGCCACCCCTGGTCTCTGGATCGTTTCCTTATCACCTTTTTCATTTGTTTTTCAGTTTATAATTTGTGGATAATAAACAACAATATAATAATCAATGTAATAATAAATTTATAATTTCTGTAATAAATAATAATGCAATATTAAATGTAATAAATTTAATAATAAATGTAATAATATAAAAAAAATAATAGAATCTGTATGTATAGAACATGATAGTTTTAAATTTGTGCGAATGTACTTATAAGCGGGTCCCTTTAATAAAAATGCCCTTCCAGTGTCGGAGAACGGGATCTAACCTAGGTACGAATTTTTTAATGGTCCCTGGACTGTTTTTCCCTTTTGTTTTTGGTCCATTCATTTTTCTGTATCCACCCGAAGAGGATGCCAGTGGGCATCGAAACTGTTGGGGAAATAAACTCTCTCTATTAGAGTGGGTTTTCATTATCATTTTTTGACCTTCACGTAGAAAAAAGAAGTTTTTTGCACATATACATGCATTTTACACACTGCACAATCTTCTTAAAATTTCTTAAAAAATAAAATAAAATGGCATCATAGGCCTCAGAGACATTGATTTTTTATCTCTCCTTCTTATATGGGAGGGGCATTTTTGCAGGTAATCACCTGTGCCCCAGCCTTCCTGCACACAAAAAAAAAATATCACCTCAAGCATTCACTCCCATCTAAATGTGAGCTCTGCAAATTTTTCCTTTGGTTTCATTGTGTTTGCTAATTAGCAAATGGAAAATTTCACATGTATATTTGTGTCCTTTTATTGCAATGTTTTCAGTGTTGTCAATAGATTGAAATTTTTAAAGGTACCTTTGTTGCTGACATTAGAATTATGAGGGGGAAGTTTTAAGACCCATCAAAATATTCAGACCTGGTCAACCCTAGACTTAGACACTCCTAAGAACCAAGTATAATGTGTGAATTGGACTTTGGCAACATAAAACTGTTCCTGTGTTAAGCCTGGTTTATGCATCCTTCTTTGGGGGTCACCAACTTCTGCGTTAGGCCTATCTCTAAGGGGGAGGAAATCTCTATGCTAGGCCCAGGCCAACTATAGTCATCTGGGGTGAAAAAAAACAATTTGCCTTAACTTAGGCCTACAGACTTTATTATTAGGGATGGACGCAAACCTGTACGTTCACATTATAAAGGCCAGGTGTCATAATAACATGGCAATAGAATTTTTTTTCCTACAAAATATTTAATTGGTAAAATAAAAAAAACTGAATTTTTTTTTCACCCCATGGAAAGGGGTGAAAACAAACCGTGCTTAGGGTGAAAAAAAATATAGCATTAACTCTGGTATATGGTCCTCAAAACATACAATATTGGTGTCAATGGAATTACAGATATATAATAAACCCTTTGTTGCATAACCCTCCTGCAACATTGAACAACATTTGCAATTGCATTTCAACATTCCTGCAATCTCCCATTTTGCGCCCATACTAATACATAAAACACATGTTCTTTTTAACTCCCTCCCCTCTCCCCTTTACAGCATTGATTTGTTGCATAACCCTTCCCCCTTTGCAGCATTGATGTTGAATAAGACTTGCAACATTGATGTTGCATACCTCTGCCCCCTTCGTTGCATATCTCCTAGCCCTTTGCAACATTGAACATTTGCAATTGCATTTCAACATTCCTGCACACTCCCATTTTGCACCCATACTACTACATAAAACATAGGTTCTTTTTAACCCCAAAGAGGCTTCAACTGCATGGGGTTAAAAAAAACAGCTTCACAAGGCTTATGCCAGAGACTGTTTTATTTCTCCTCATGCATTACAAGATACACATCTTCACACTTTTCAACGTAAGTATAAATATTCTACAGTGAAAAATAATTCAGTGCCAAGTAAATAAAAAATAAATGCAAACAAATTTTCTTTCCATATTTTTGACACTTTTTTTTCCAGTGCTCATTTCTTGGAAATGAACAAACATAAAGACATAATTTTACCAACACTTTTGAAGGATATAATGGGCTACCTGAAAAAAATTTCTTAAAAATTTTCTTTATATTAAAAATTATTTTAAGGGGCCTGTTCGTTTTCACCCCAACATACCCTATGTTTTTTTTCACCCCAGATGACTATAAGTAATATGTTGTGTTTAAGCTTATACCTGATATGGATAAAAAGTAATGATGTACACTACTGATTCCAAAATTTAGCCAATGTTGATTCCATGAAAAAGAGCCAATCCCAATACTGATTCTTTGCCTAGATTTTAAAATTCAATTTCCTTCATAAATTTTACTAAACTTTCAATTTTCATATTTTTACATTTCAAATTTGTTTAAATGCTTTTCCTTAGCTCACTCCACAATATACAGCACCAGAATTTGTTACTCATATACCACAGCTAAAATGATGTTAAAAAGTTTTATTACTCAGTAAAATGATAACACAATTTTATTTTAGTTTTATAAATTGAATACTAACATTTAAAGTAATTGTCTTTCCTTGTGTTGGAGGTATTTTCTTTCTTCAACAATATAAACCAACAAAATTTTTCATTAAAATTTCAAGTCCCTGGTGCCCAATTTGAATAAAAAAATGGACATATAATTTGGGTTTATGAAATTATTAAAATACTTAAAATAAAGTCAACATAATAAGATGGTTTAATATATAAATTATAAAGTACAACCTAATATAGAATTATTATTAATATAGAGTAGAAGGTAACAATAGTTCATAATACAGTCACCCCTCACCATTCACAGGTATTTTGTTCCGCAGAGACCCCATAAAGTGCGAAATCTGTGAACCATGATATGAAGGTTGAATGGGAAATTAAGGGTTACATGCCTGGGGACCCCCAGACATCCCCCCTAAAATATGAATGCTAATTTTGAGGGGCAATAAGAACATTAATATAATTTATTTTAACATACAAAAAGGCAAAAAAGCCTGCTAATAAATTTGCTGACGCATTTTAGTGCACAGACTATCTACAAAATCACTTTGGTTAAGAGGGTAAATCGCATTAGAAAACAGTTTTCTACTGATACTGTATTAGAAAAAATGTACCAACAGAGGGATTATGAGGGGTGATGCAAGTACTGTTGTAAGAGCACCCTCAAATTGGAAACAGATGCTAAGTGATCAGGGGACAGTACAAGACTTGCTCCCAGTTGTAGCTGTAAAGTTTTGGCATTGCTCTGATATATTCATCTTATTTTTGTTGTGAGGAATATACCTGTGCCTGCTATAGTGTTTAACTACTGAACAGTACTGGGAAGGAAATAATGAAAAAAGTATTTTAGACCCAGACATTGTACATAATTTCAGTAATGACAGAAGGGGTGTGTATGTGGGCCCTAAGGTGCCTAGAAGTCCATAAATGGTCAGCTGAGTGAGGTTAGTTGCCATTTTGCACCTCTGTAGCCATGCACACAAAATTTCAACCAGCCATGCTAATCTGCAGATACATGAAATTTGCACCCACAAACTGCAAAAAGGGTCACAAATGGTCAACTGCTAAAAGCAAAACCTGCGAAGAGCAAAGTGGTGACTGTATTTAGAGATTAGTTAGTTAGAGAAAATGTAAATTTATGGGCAACCTAACTTATTAAGTTTTGCCTTTTTCATGAATGTAAAATGTTTTTATATAATTACACTTTGAAATCAGTATAAATTATCATAAATAGTGTTTTTTGTTTAGTTTTCTATAAATATAGAATTTGTTTTGTAATGAAAATTTTAAAATTTCAAAGAATCAGTGTGAGAATCAGTTAAATATGGCTGATGTCAATGCCCCAAAAATGGCTGATTCTGCTGGCACTAATGCCAATACTGATTAATTGGTACACCACTAATAAAAAGAAATGTTTAATTAGTAAAGCCCAGGCCCACCAAGTAATACATTTGTATGTAAGCCTATTCCTAAACAAACAAACACTTTATTTCAGACTCAACAGGTACAAACATTATACAAGAGGTCCAGAGAAGATTAAGAGATAGTTGTCTGGAGCACTGACTAAGTAGGCCAGTGAATCACTGTGTATAATGAACATACAATTGCCTATGACAGTATGCCAATGCTTCCAGATTTGAGTGGGTGTGTGTGTGTTTCTTTAATTAGCAAAGCCTTGCCTTTTGTTTTTTTAACACTATTTCCCTGAAATAGGACTATGTGAAAACAAGATTTGGAACTCTGTTTTGGGCAGAGTCAAATTTAAAATAGTGCAGCAACATTTATGAAAGCCAAGAATTTTAAGCATAGAATATTGTATTGTGAAAATAAGTAAGAAAACTTTATGAATAAATATTTTTTGTAAAGGTTAAGTATGAAATTATTTGCAAGTTTGTTTAAAAATTTTGTAATTCATTAATTATAAATTAGAATTCTTTAATACCTATTGATATTTTGTAAATTATTGAAATGAACAAAAAGTTATTAGAATTTAAAAAGTCATAACTCCAGAACAGGTGCAAGTTTTTTAATAATTTTTAGCTTTTGCATTGAGCTGTTCGTTCTTAGCTTTTCTACTGCAAAAAGTTTATTCTTCGCTTTTGTACTGATAATAGTTCATTCTTAGCTTTAATATTGTAAAGAGTTGGTTCTTAGCTTTTGTACTGTGAACATTTTGCTCTTGATCTTCATGCATAGAAGTTGTGATTAAGTTTGCCTGAAACATTCTTGTCTTGTTATTTTTGTTACATTTATTTTATTTTGTTATCATTGACCAGGATGGTCTTTATGATGGCTTCCATTATGATGGCTTCCATTATGCAGATAAATTAGGTTTGTTTTGATATATTTATAGGCATAATTATTTTTGAATTAAAGTAGCTTAGTTGGAGATTTGTCATTGAATTAGTTTTATTTAAAGCATAATAGGCCCTTTGCTTAAATTGCCTTTTTTTCAATACAATGTAAGTTAAACTGTACAATAGGTATACAGCAGTGGTTCTTAACCCCTGGGTTGTGACCCAAAATTGGGTTGCCAAGCCATTTTGATTGGGTCATTAAATTGTCACTTATCATTTATTTGTTATCCCTAATCATTTTACTATTAATTATTTATTTTATTAACTATTACAAGTGAACTGCTTGAAAGCATGGGTCACCAAGCTAGCCCTACAACCAGAATTTGGGTCATAGCCTAAAAATGGTAAGAACCACTGGTATACAGTATTTAGTTTTCCCATAGATGAATGGAAAATCAACAAAAAATTAATACTTATACCTCACTTATTAAAGAGAGTGCATTACAACTCTGCAGTGCTCACCCACAAACAATGGGTGCTTTTGCAGTGACAACAGTGCCCATCAACAGAAACCTTTAAAGAGCATCTGATAGGCACATGATTCATAATGTAGGGTATAAGTACAGGTACTCCCCGATTTACGACGGGGTTATGTTCCGACAAACCTGTCGTAAGTCAAAATGGTCGTAAGTCGAAAATAACCACAATGGTAGTGATGTGCGTTAACATATACGTAGTTCAATCAAAGTAAAATAACAAAACACACAAATTATACAAATAATAGTAAATAATAGTAATAAATAAATAGTAAATAATAGTAGTAAATAATACTGTAAATAAAAATAAAATAAATAAAAAAAATTTAATACGACAGTCGTCGTCGTAAGTCCGGATGGATGTAAGTCGGGTGGTCATAACTCGGGGAGTATCTGTAGTGGACTCCCACAGACAGGTCAGATCTCAAACCATAAACCAACCTTCAGAATTCATTGAAAATTTTGTATGCTATCTTGAGGGCTTATTATTGACATGATGTAGGATTTGAGAGAGAATGGGTTAAATGATGGTGACTTTCTCTACTTGGGGAATTTGTCAGATAATTATTCTTTTGTAATACAAAATGAAGTTCAATCTTTCCAGTGGAATAATTCTTGCACTACCGGTACTGTACATCCATTTCTCTGTTACTATTGTAAAAAACAATAATAACCTTGCTACCTTGGGTAGCAATCAGCTAGTGCAAGAGAGCCAACCCATGGTAGTACTGCAGTGCGGTACCACATACACCTTTTTTCTTCCTATCCTAGTTTCTCAATCAGCTGTCTCACTGCAAACACTTGATCAACACATCTCCTGCATCCCCTGAAGCTCCCTTTGTTCATCTTCAGCCAACAAATCTGTTATCTTTTTTCTAACCCTGTATCAACAGTTCCATATACTTTTCCAGCTATACTCAGAAAACTCAATATTACCTGGAACACACCTACTTCCCCACACTTTTTTTTAACATCTTTCACAGCCATTCAAGTACCAATCTATGTCCACATTTAATCATTTTATAACATACCTCATCCTGCCAACTTCCCTTTCTTCCATCAGTGTACTTTTCTCTAATTTGATGTCATTCACCACCACATGGTATACATTTCTACATACTTAATTCACATTTCCTTCATTTTCATCTACCTCACCTACCAGCTTACTAAAGTACTCTTTAAATCCCTCATGAACTTGCTCATCCTGCACAAACACTGCCATTTCTTATTCTTCATATTAAGTTATTCCTCCAGATTGACTTTTGCACTTTTCTTTCCCAAATAATTTGCTGTTCTCCAAATACTACTTAATCAAATTTTCACAGGTTTTCACATACTTTCATTTTACTACAGTATATACTCTACTATCCATGCACATCCATTCCTAGAGGCTTGCGGATACTTGACATTCACTTAAAGAAAAAATATAAATATAAAAAAATATACAGTATACAGTACAGCAGGGGTTCCCAAATTGTGTTCCGCGGAACACTTCTCACGGTATACAAGTGTTCCGTGGAACACCAATTTGGGAACCCCTGCAGTACAGTATATATATGAGGGTAATTCAATAAGTATCCGCACTTTTTATTTTCACAATTTTATTTTCATATCTGATAGATTATAAACACATCACTTCTCAACATAGTCTCCCTATTTCTCAATACACTTAGTCCAGCGATCTACAAGCTTCCTAATGCCATCACAAAAGAGTGTTTTTGGCTGTGTATGTAACCAGTCATGCACCACCTCCTTCAGGTCATCATTGCCTTGGAATTGCTGACCTCTCAAATCGTCTTTTAGTGGTCCAAACAGGTAAAAATCCAAAGGTGCCTAGTCTGGACTGTAGGCTAGATGGTTGAGAACTTCAAATTTAAGTTCTTGAAGGCATTTTCTAGTCTGTGCAGTGGTATGAGCGTGGACAGTGTCATGTAACAGAATAACACCTTCCCATTGCAAGGAAATTCAAAGTGCAGCCATCAGCAGGTAAAGTTATGCTAACACTGTTTTGGGATACATGAGGCCCTATCCTTGAACATTATCTAGAGTGTGGAACTACAGTAACAAGTGAATCATATTCTGACATGCTTCAGGATGAGTTAAAGCAAGCAATTCACACAAAATGGAGAGGGAGTGTTGGAAGGTGTTATTCTATTACATGACAATGTGCACCCTCATACCGCTGCACAGACTAGAAAATGCCTTCAAGAACTTAAATTTGAAGTTCTCGACCATCCAGCCTACAGTCCAGACCTGGCACCTTTGGATTTTTACCTGTTTGGACCACTAAAAGACGTCTTGAGAGGTCAGCAATTCCAAGGCAATGATGACCTGAAGGAGGCAGTGCATGACTGGCTACGCACACAGCCAAAAACATTCTTTTGTGATGGCATTAGGAAGCTTGTAGATTGCTGGACTAAGTGTATTGAGAAACAGGGAGACTATGTTGAGAAGTGATGTGTTTATAATCTATCAGATGTGAAAATAAAATTGTGAAAATAAAAAGTGCAGATACTTATTGAATTACCTTTGTAGTAGTACATAAATAAAAACAGCAAAATAATTATAGAAAATAGAAAACAATTATACAATTATAGAAAAATTACCAGTACATGACAGATGTTATATGGCCAATTTTGTGTGGATAGTTGATGTGACATCACAGTTGTGTAGGTAGTTAACATGAGGATAGTCAAGAGTCAACTGTACTACTTACTATTCACTTAACATTTTACTTGCATAAATCATTACATCTCGTTTCATAACTACCCAGCTGAATTTGTAACAGCTTTTCCAGGACAATCTTTTCTCACTATATTCTTCAAATGATCATTCCCTTATATACTTGTCTTTCTGTTCACTTCATTTCATACACATTTACATACATCAAATATATGTTGGTGTGTATTTGCTATATTCTATGCATTCTTTACATCCTGGGTGCCTGGTAGGTCAGTGGTTACAGTGGCAGATGCTGAGTGGTATAGTGCTGATTCATTCCAGGTCACTGGCATCTGTTGGAGTTGAGATTGCTTACTCTGTTTCTGTTCTGGCTCAGGTGACCCCTGGGGCATACTCACTCCAATGTCAAGGGGCAGCAAGTTTCTTGGATACCTTTTTTCTTTACATCTCACTGTTCATCATCTATCTCCTCAAGGACTTGCTCTATGCTTCTTCTATACTCTACTGCTACCTCACTGGTATTCAGCTTTTCAACTTAATTCTGTTTGTTCAAACTTTCTTCCTTTATACCAAGCACCAACCAACTTCAATTTACACAATAAAGTCATATGGTCTGATGGATCTCCACTCCACCCATAAACAGTTTTTGTATCACAAACATCCCTCAGCGTATCTTTACTCATGAACACACTTCATGAGTATTGAGAATATGATAAAATCACCCAATGACCCCCTTACCCACCCAAAAATGCCATTTCAAGTCACTACTCACCAATTTTAAAGTGAACATTTTTCAATTAAATTTCTACATGGTTGGTTTAAGAGAAAAACATGTTTTACTGCTTAAAATGTACAATGAAATTATTTGGAGTGTCTTTTTCAAGTAAGTCTGATTTGTTTAAGAATGCATGAATACATACATTACTGAATAATTCATTTCTTACTCTCCATAGGGTCAGTACAGTGCTTGAGCTTGGGGCCAAAAACACTAAAATTAACTCTAAGGATACAAAGGAATTGATACTAGAAATAAGGTACTGCTACAAACCTCTGGGATTTAGTGTCACCTTTCATGACAATATTGGGGGTATGCCTTTTGAAGTGTCAAGCAAATCCATTTACGCACCTCACAAACCACTTCCATTCCTTTTTAACTCTTCAGTTAAACAATTATCATCATATACCTTTTTACAGTTTTATCATCATTATTTGTTCTCCTCCACATTACCATATCAATATACTATACTCTTCTCTATTGTCACATCCAGTAATATTTTCACCCAACTTTCTCCATCATAAAATAAATAAACAAACTGTGTGTGTGTGAGGTTTTTTTTTTTTACACATTCAAGGACAGTGGAAAATAAAGCATGAAACACTAAACTACTTAACATAACCTACAGCATGTATTTTTACTTAAAGAACTTTTCTATTATTTTTTTTATGCAAGAAGTCATCATTTCTCTGATGAATGCCAAGCTCATCATGCTCAGAGACTTATTTTTACAAATTAATTAATTACACTGATATCTTTCACACTGGAATTAGATAAGAGAGCACTGATTCAAAGGCACCTTTAGCTGGTCAGTACACCCCAATTTAAGAACTCCCACAGAAGTGTTACATCAAGTACAGTATATGGTTTCTCACCTTTTTCATGGAAGATTTATCATTTCACAATTTATATTGCTTCTTTTGCATGTGAATTACTTAGATAAGGAAGCATTGATCCAGACACACCTCCAACTGACTAGCACACCTTAATTTAAGAGTTCTCCCAACAGTGTACATATGCATAATCTCCTTTTTTTCATGAAATTGTTGCACACTATTTAAAACTAGAATTCTACTCCAGCTAAGTAGCTCTCATGAAAATGAATGTCTATTTGTAGGTTTTGACTCAGAGTTCTCATCAAACTTTTCACCCTCTGAGAATTCTCAGTGCTCTAAAACCAGACCAAACCAGTACCACCTACTACATTAATAAGCAAAGGGAACATTACTATCTACTCTATCCAAACTAGCCCCTCAAGCAACTCCCTTTATAATGACAGAAAAAAACAAGGAGCAAAAGAAAGGAGGAGAAAGGACTGGCTTCCCAAAATAATTTTAATATAGCTATTCAGAGATTTTAACTACCAAGAATACCACTGATTAAAAACACTTAAATAAAAACAAAGTAAAAGTAAAAGAAATCTATCATTTGAGAACTCCCAGTGCTCTGATACCAGACTTAACCAGCACCTTCTTCTACACTTACAATCAAAAGGGAACATCAACCCCAACAAAGTGCCCCTATAACCCTTTTTCATATACTTATTCAGAAGTCTGACTCCCATTCTCACAATGACAACACCCAGTGCTGTGTAACCAAACTAGATCAGTGCTTCTGACAACATTTATATTTAAAGGGAATTCACTGCCTCTATCTCAATAAATAAACACTATGTCCTAAACAATAGCCATCCTTTATAATTAATTGCTATTTTGAGGTTTTGAAACCCAAGAATTCCCATCAAGCTCATAATCTCTACCAATGGGATATCATCAAATTCCCTGTGCTCTGCAACCAGACACAATCAGCACCTACAACATTTAAAACAAAAAGGAAAATTGGGCAACTCCCTATACTAAATAAAATACACATCCCCCAATTTACCTACCCTTTAAGACAAATTTATGCAACTAAAATACCGTACCCATCCAACCCATTCTTAAACATATGGTATTAACCAAAGTGCTCATCATGACCCCCAAAAGTGTCACATTTAAAAGGTTGGCCAAATTCTAAGAGTGGTATGGTAATGGTCTAAGCTAATAGTTCCCAAATAAATAATGAAAGATTTTCAAAAGTAAATTTACTATTATATTTGTGAATTAATTGAGCCATAACCAAATTTAAGTGAAGTAGCTACCAGAGTTGAAGGAGGCATTAAAATCAATCTAAAAAATGCTAAGTTTACTTAACAAAAATGCTATTTCAGCCAAATGAATGAATGCCATATCAGCAATACAAAAGGTGATTTAAGAAAAGGGCCTACTATGTATATGAAAATTCAGGCCTACAATCATTACTTTTAAGAGACTGTCAAATGAATGCAATTACAAATAAATTAACTAATTCACTACCCTGGCCCACTTCCAGTACATATAAAAATAATTAAATTTAATTTACCTAAATTGTGGAAGCCATCATAAATAAAATCTAGCTTGGTCAATGATAAAAATAATAAAAGAATAAATGGTTAATATTCGTTTTAATGCTTTGTTCGTTTTTGATAGGAGGAGACATTCTATGACAATTTAACATATAAATTCGTATTCAGGACACCTTGAAACCTCAGGGAAACTGATAAAAATCAAGGAAATGTAATAATTATTGTTTATGGAAAAAAAAATAATTTAGATGTAAAAAGCAGCCATTATAGGCCATTGACCGAGTGTTTAGCTCTTTCTGCTGTTAAAATTTTGCCAGTCCTCGTCCTCCAGTTTTATGGGGAGACATCTCGTGGCAAAATTAGGAAACATAGGTCAAATCAGCCAATTAAATCTGGTTTTTGTTTCACGTGACCTTATCCGACCAATCAGAGACATACATTTTGAATCTCTCATAATGCATACTCATTCCAAAATGCTTTTTCAGTTTGCTTTTCACTATGGTTTGCGGAGGTTGTGATTTGGATTACTATCAATTAATACAAGATATTTATAAGAAAGACGGTGCTGAAGTTTTCTTTACGAGTCACAGTGTTTTACTACTCGTGTTATTTGTCCGCAGTGTAGTCATGAGTGTAATTATATTAGGCCTGGGACTACAATCTATTCCGATGAGTGGCGTGCATATTCTCAACTCGGAAATCTAGGCTACATTCACTGGACAGTCAACCATTCACATTCAAAATATTGAGCATTGTTGGAAAGACGTGAAGAGCTGGATATTACAGTCTGGCAACAAAACCCAATCCTATTCAAAGTATCTTGCATGGTACTTGTTTAACCGTGAATATCCCTCTCAACAATGTCTCCACAAATTCCTGTTGGTCGCCGCTGATTTGTATAAACACCCCAATGCTGCTATTTAAGGTAAGAAATTGCGAAAAAATGCGGGTTATGTTAGATCTGAACCAAAACACATTTTTCTGGTGTTTTTTGGTATGATTTGTTCAAATCTGAACTTCGTTTCTTTGGGAAATGAGCCATTTTTGAGAAATTTTCAATTTTAAAATTTCTCAAAAATGGCTTATTTCCCAAAGAAATGAAGTTCAGATTTGAACAAATCACACCAAAAAACACCAGAAAAATATGTTTTGGTTCAGAAAGGAGAAAAAGCACTAAAACGAATAATTACCGAATAAATATATAACAAAATACAAGAAGTGTTCCAGAGAGCAAACTTAAACCCAACTTTTTAGCATGAAGATGAAGATCAAAGCATCATAACAATACAAAAGTTTGAGTGAAGTATACAAAATACAGGAACCAAGAGCAAACTCTTCACAGTATGAAAGCTAAGAGTGAACTAAACTGTGGAGCAGGTAAGGATTTCTATACAAAAACTAAGAGCGAACTCTTCACAGTATAAAAATAAGTGAACTAAACTGTAGAGCAGCTAAGGATGGACTGTTTCTATACAAAAGCCAAGAGCAAATGCCCTCTATCCAAAATTCATGCACTGTCCTAAACTCTCTACTTATTGGGGTTCCAATAATTTTATGTTCATTTTTATAATTTATGATATATCAGTATTAAAGAATTTAACTTATAATAATTGAATTACAAAATTATCAAATAAAGATTCTTAAATAACTTAATATTTAATGTTTACAAAAACATTTATCAAATTTCCGTTCTTATTTTTACAATACTATACTCTTTGCTTAAAATTCTTGGGTTAACTCTTGGATTGTTGTTTTGCTTCACTACAATAAATTTAACTGCTTGAAACAGAACTCCAATTTTAGTCTTCAACATAAACCTACTTCAGGGATATAACATTTTACAAAACCAGAAGGTAAGGTTTTGCCTATTAAATCTTAGGAATAAGCTTACACACAAACATATTACTCAGTGGGCCTAGCCCAAGTAGAGAGATTTTTCCACTCCTAGAGACTGGCCTGACACAGATGTCAGTGACCCCAGAGTCTGGTACATAAGACAAGGTCAACATAGAAACAAATTAACTTTGTCAAAGCCCAATTCATACCGTATACATAGTTGTTCTTTGGGTGTTTAAGTCCAGGGTTGACCTTGGTCAAAATTTTAGAGGGGTCTTAAAATTTCCTTTACAAAAGGAAGGTCATTCTACCTCTCAACTACATGCAAAAAAAAAAACCCTTAGAATATTTGTCTCAGATCTTTTGCACCTTATTTTAAAACCATTGTTTTTCATTGTTCCTACAATCTAGGACAAAAAATTCTTATAATTTACATTATGATAATTTGCCTCTCAAACACAGAGTTTCAAGCATATACAAATTGAGCATTCAGTCTGTCTTTGTATGCTTTAACACAATGTTCAAATAAGTTTTGTTGTATGGTGCTGAACCCCTTCTACCATTTCTATGAACTCACTTGTACAGAGTGACTAAAACTGTACAGCATATTCTAAATGAGACCTAACAGGCAACTTATACAATGGAAACAATTTATTTTTAGATTTATATTATAATTTACAAGTAAAACCCAATACTCTTCAGTTTTACTGCTTGTGACTGAACACTGTTTGAGAACTTTAAATCCTTAGTAACAATGACACCTTAATCTTTTTCCTCAGAGGCTTCATTTAACATAGTATTTCCTATACTGTACTGTACTTAAATTTACTATTATGATAACTTATATGCATGACTTTACATATTTCATTTGCCACTTATTAGACCACTCTACTAAATTATTAAGACTATACTGCAAACTATCTCAATTTTAGTGTCATCAGCAAATTTTGAAATTTTACTCGCTAAATTGACATCAACATCATTAACGATTGTTGATAGTTAAAACTAAACCTAAAATATTCTCACTGTACCACAGAACTTAGATTGATATAGATATTTTTATGGGCAACTTTCCTATTATCATTTGAACATAAATAACAAATTTCTTGTAAAATATGGTACAGTGAATTTAATTATCTCAGGATTTTTGTACTCTAAATTCAATATCATATATCAGAAGAGTTAATACAATTTTACCTTCTCCAATGTTTCTATAGTCACTATCATGAGTATTTAGCTCAAACCCAAACATAGGAATAATTAAAGTTATATAAAAACCATAAATGCCTATTAAATATATAACTTGCAATCAACTTATTTCAATTATATAAAAAAAAAACCAACTACTATCAATATCACAATTATAAATTTTCAAGAAAATAAGTCTAATGAAATTATAATGGTGTAAAGAGGAGACTTCAAAAACAGATTGGGTTTACAACTGATCACCATCCACATTATTGGTTTGCCCACAATTTGAGTTCCAATAATGATACTATTTCATCATATTCTTAATTTACTGTAATATAATAATATGTAAATACAAGAAAAATAAATGCACTAATTTTTATTTTTACACATTGCAAAATTGCAAAATTAAATTTTAAGTTGAAATATATGATTAAGAAATTAAACAAGAGAGTCCTGAATATAAAATTATCCCTTGTAGTGGGCTACCATTTTGGTTCTTGCTTCACCAAGCATAAGTTCATTTGATTCATACTAGTGATAAATATATCTATAAATTTTTATTAAAATCTTTAAACATACAAAAAATACAAAAGATGAATTATCAACCTGTTTTCAGGTTTTTTACCATTTTGTAAGTTCATAATTGGTTTGTTTCTTTTAGGTTGTTCAGGCTAATTCAAGTCTGAGGGTTAGGCTTGGGCCTATGATAAGTTTCTTATGACAAATTTTCCATAAGGCCTGGCCTAAGTTGTAGGCTTATACTTAACATGGGGCTAGGCTTTGTTTGCCTTCATTCATTAGTTTGTGGCTTAGTTCAGCCTAACTGTATTTATCCTGCACAAGTGTTGGTGAAGTTTACACACATTGCTTTCCAACTTAGTGGAACTTAAGCCTATTTTTTACCACTTAACACTATCCTGAATGTATTGTTCACCAGTGATATAGCCTAAACCTATTATTTCACTTGGCCCTAGGCTAAGTTAATCACTCCACTTACTGCACAGAATTAGCACTTTGTTACAATTTACACTTCACATCTTTAGGAGGAAATTTGTCTAAGGCTAATGTTAAGTTTCAAATTTTAAGGCCTATTCAAATTTCCCTTACACATCCACACTTAAAATAAATTCTCTTGAATGAAAAATTTTCACTCTCACCAAAAACACTTAAATCTAACTTGAAACTAACAGTCAAAATTAGTAAAAGTTTTCCACAATTCTTCAATGGTTTAGGCCCAACTTGGTTGAGGTTCTCAAGTCTTGGAAAAGCAGGTCTTCACTTTCTTTTGTACTAAAGAAAAGTTGTCTGTTATGGAATTCAGATTATGAAGGTGGTAAGAAAAAAAGGATGAGGACTTCTCTTAACCAGTTCCCTGGGTTTCATTGGTGGATGAGGCAAAGTTGTCTAGTCCATCAAGCATTCATGGAGGAGGCTCTAAAACAGATAAGCCTTGTATTATAGCTACTGCTTCATAAGTATCAAAAGAATCTGATGAGGAATCTGTCATGACAACAATTCCACTTATGGACCATATAGACCAAAAAGAGCAGCTCTCATTTCACTAGAAACTGGGGTGTACAATTTACTCTCATCTAGTCTAGGTTCACAGTTTAGTAGTTCTCGTAGTTTTTTCCAACGATGTTTCACTTCTGGGTCTAATGCTTCTGTGAAACCAGCAAAGCCAGAACTTCTCCTGGACCCTCTCTGATCATCTGAATCTTCATGGATGTCTTTTTCCTCATTCCTTATATCATTTATAGGTTCATGCATAGAATCTTGTACTTCCATTATGCTACTAATTGTATCATCATACTTATCTTTAGGGGGAGGAGGGCGTGTGGTTGTTTGCCACAAACTTAATCCCTGTATTTTCCTTATGTTCATACTCATAAAATAATCATCTTTAGCAAAACCTTCAAAATAATCTATAGGTTCACTCTTCTTATCTTTTACAAAGTTATTTACATACTTAGATACATCATGCCAAGGTCTTAACTGAGACATGTGAACTTTAAGAATTCTTCCTGGCTCATTAACATGGACAATGTCATAGCTTAAACTATCTCCATAAACTTTCATAATTGTAAAACCACTTTCAAAATTATTACTTAACTTATGCTGATTCCTGTGTCCTGTTTTATAGATCTTTCGTGTGACAGATTGTCCAACTTGAAAAGGTTGAAATTGTGGATCACCCTGTTTCCACTGAATATCATCATCACTCATATGTGTAGGATTGTTCACCACAGTAGCAGGAGCCTGTCCCAACTCCAAAGAGAATGAGTTACTGTAGGTGCGGAGTACTTTCTGTAAACAATTGTCCCATTCTGCAGCCTGTTGAAGAGTTATCTTTATCATATTCATTAGGGTTTGTATTGCTTTTCCACTTTTTCATTCATATGAAGGATAGAGTATATGCACTGAATATTATGTTTATTCAAAAATTGATTAAAAATGTCACTCCTAAATTCAGCGCCTGAATCATATAAAATTTTCATAGGTACTTTCATCATTTGATGCAACATAATTTATTTCAGAATATATGACTGACTGACTCTTGTTTTATCTTTCAGGGGTGCAACCCAAACAAACTTAGAACAATTGTCTATTACAATAAGCAAACTTTTGTAACCCTTTCTAGTGAGAGGCAAATCTAACTATTCTCTAAATTCATAATTCTTTGTCTCTTAGTCTGGTTAGGCCAACACAAATCTAAAGGTTAGTATAGGGCCTATGTTAAAGTTTCTTAGACTGAATTTTCCACAGGGTCTGACCTAAGCTGTAGGCTTATACTTAATGTATGAGCTAGGCTTTGTTTGCCTTCATTCACTAGTTTGTGGCTTAGTTCAACTTGACAGTATTTATCCTGCACAAGTGTATGCCAAGTTTACATACATTGTTTTCTAACTTAATGAAGCCTATTATTTACCATTTAACACAATCTTGAACTTATTGTTCACCAGTAATATAGCCTAAGCCTATGATTTCACTCGACTCAAGGCTAAGTTAATTATTCCACTTACTGCACTTTTTTTTATGTAGGAAGGAGGGGCCAAGGGCAAATGCTCACCAAAGCGCCCCTCCCATAGAAGAAGAAGAAGAGAGCCAAAATCAAGGTCCGGAGTTTTCAAGATGCCTAGACACTGTGTTTGAAAGATGGGAGGTCATAGACAGGAGAAAGGATGGATTGGGGAAGATTGTTTAAGAGTTGACTAGTTGAGTAGATGAAAGACTGAAAATACTGGTTAACCCTTGTATTAGATAGTTGGACAGAAAAGGAATGAGAAAATGTAGAAAGTCTTGTACTGCATGCTCTCCTTAAAGGAGGTGGCATGCAGCAGTTAGATAGTTCAGAAGAGCAATGTCCATTATAATAGCAATAGTAAAGAGAGTGAGGCAACAATGCAGTAAAGAAAGAGAGAGATTGAAGACAATCAGTAAGAGGTGGGAATTGATGAGATGAAAAGCCTTTGATTCAACCTGGTCAAGTACAGCTGTGTGGGTTAAGCCACCCCACACATGAGAAGCATACTCCATACAGGGGGTGAACAAGACCCCTGTAGAGAGAAGCAACTGAGTGAAGGTGAAGAAATTGCAGAGGCAGTAGAGCACACCTAACCAAACTTCTTAGAAGCTGTTTTAGGAAGAGAGTATATGTGATCTTTCCAGGAAAGATCACAAGAAAAGGAAATGCCAAGAATGGTAAGAGAAAAGGAAGGATTGAGTTGTGTGTTGTTGAAGGTAAGGGGATAGTTGTGTGGAAGATTGTGATGAGTAGACAGATGGAGGAACTGAGTTTTTGAGGCATTGAAAACCACAAAGTTTTCTCTGCCCCAATAAGATATAGCAGAAAGATCAGAGGTCAGGTGTCCCATAGCCATCCTATGCAAAACATGTAGTGACTGCTGTGAGGGAGCTTTGGGAAGCAGGTGGAGAAATGAAGAGTGGAATCATTAGCATAGGAGTGAATAGGACACGAAGTGTGAATTAAAAGATCATTAATAAATAAAAGGAAGAGTGGGTGACAGGACAGAACCCTGAGAAACACCACTGTTCATAGCTTTATGAGAAGAACAGTGGCCATCTATAACTACAGCTATAGATCGGCCAGAAAGGAAATTAGAGATGAAGGCACAAATAGAAGGATAGAAACAAGGAGTAGTTTTGAAATTAAAGATTTGTGCCAGATTCTATCAGAAGCTTTTGATATGTCTAGCGCAATAGCAAAATTTTCACTGAAATCCCAAAGGAGGATGACCAAGAGTCAGAGACATATGCAAGAAGATTGCCAGTAGAGCATCCCTTGTAGAACCCATACTGATGATCTGAAAGATTGTGAGAAGAAAGGTGTTTAAGAATCTTCCTATTAAGGATAGATTCAAAAACTTTGGAAAGGCAAGAAATCAAAGCAATTGAATGATAGTTGGAGGGTTGGAGAGCAGTCATTAGGGTGAAGTGTATTTTTATGAAAATCAATATTTCAAAAATCAGGGGTGCTAGATAGTTATCAAATGTCTAAAAATGAACATTGGTAGTGGTTTTGGGTGGTTGCAAGTGATACTGCATCAGCAACCACACCCTATATGTACCACATCCATACGCAACTGTAAAAAAAACCTGTATTTTGCCTATTTTGGGTTCTATAATAGGTAGAAACACTATCTAAAAACTGTTTCTTGATTTTTTTTGATGCTGAGACTGATAAAATTATTTCCAAAAGTGTAAAACAGAGTTTTAACACATTTTCATGAAAAAGTAATGCACATTGACCATATATTACAAATTTACACTATAAAATTTCATCAAATGTAGAATCTAAACAAATTCTTGCTTTGTATTAAACTTTTTTATCAGTTTACAGGATTTTATACACTGCCAGATCATGCCATCTCTTCTATTGAACCCAATGACAGCTGCAGATGCCTCAGTCACAAGCTTGATATGGCATTCTACCACTTGATTGTGGCATGGCTGTTTGAACTTCAAAGGATTTTTTCTAATGTTCGCAAGTTCAGTTGCTGTAAGATGGGTAACTATTGGAGGCTCTGCTGTCAAGTTATCAAGGTTACTCATCTTGTCATATGATTTAGCATTGTCATTGATTATAAGCACCTTAAATTTCCTAACAGTGCGGTCTCTTGTGTAACTCAAACTGTCATAATCATCATCATTCACATCATCCTCAACTTCCAAATCTCTGCCGGTGAAATCCATTTTGACTCTTGATGTCCTGAGTTGTTTTCTCTACTTCACCCCTCAGTGCCAGGATCTTATTTACTGCAGTGTTTCTTCTCTCCCTGTCCTCATTACCAAGCATTGATATTATAATGTTTTCAGGGTGAGCAAAAAAAGCATTCCTTCTTAGGGTTTTTAGGGCAATGTCTTTTACTTTCTTATTAGGAAACTTGAAGATTCTGCTCAGCATTGAAAAGAAGTTTCTTGAACCATCAGCCACTGAATGATTCTTCTTGATTTCAAACCAGCTGGGGAAATACACTTTTAAACAGTACTCAGCAACAGTTATCAATACTGAACTTGGCTTTTTCTGTGAAACATAGAATCTGAGTATTCTACAACCTAATGTCAGCCATCTTGAGTGATTTAATGGCCCAACTTCTAAAAGCTCAAGGTCCTTTTCAATAGTCCCTAGCATGACTGCCATGCATATTCTATAAGCATAGTATTGGTCATGACTGAGACCATCAATTACATCATTGGGCAATATAGCAAAATTCTGATTTCTGATTGGCTTAAATTTGACAACATCCCATTCAGAAACCATACCACCTAGCTGTTTTCCTATTGGCCCTGAAAAATTATCAGGGCTCTTTGTAGTCCCATCAAGCTCCATGAAAACATGACGAAGAGGTAGCTCGTTACAATGTAAGAGGCATATGATCCTTTGCAGCGGTCTTCCAATAAGCTCTTCAAAGACTCTGATCACCCCTGAATTATGTCCAGTCATCACTGCAGTTCCATCTGACCCCATGACTTGCAGGTTGTTTTCCAGATCAGTGTCCTTCACTGCTTCATAGAGACTTAGTGCAATTGATATGCCATTCCCATTCTCTGGGGGTAACATGTGTCAGATAATGTCCTCCTGAAACATTTTAAACAAAATTTAAGGAAATAATAAGTGTATTTGAGATCAATAGATTACCAGGTATGACCAATGAACATATACAGTGGACCCCCGATTTGAGTACGCATCGATTTGAGTATTTTCGATTTGAGTACGCTCGTCCATAGGCTCCTATTGACTCGACTTGAGTAGAAAACTCGATTTGAGTACGCCAGCCGGCGACCCGAACGCGTTTCAGTTTGTCTAGAGCGTTCGTTGCGGGAACATTCAGGGTCTAATGTTTTGAATAGTACAGGTGTTCTTAGGGATTTCTGTTAGAATTTCGTACATTTTGTTTTCTGACTTTGTACTTAGTGTTTATTTATGTTAGTTTCTGTTGATTACAGCATAAATTTGGTGATTCGTACATGCAGTGACTTTGATACTGTATTTTATATTGTGGCATAGTGACATAGTGTACTGTTATAGTGATGGCTTCTAAACGTACATCTACATCAAAAGACTCACATATTGTATGGTATGTATTTTGTATTCTATTCTGTCTATTTTTAATACAATTACTAAATTTCGTAGGCCAATTTCTATAGAAAAAGTAGGGGTGGGGTGAAATTTTTGGGTTTTGGAACGAATTAATTAATTCCCATAGGTTATTAAGTTTGATTTGAGTACATTTCAAATTGAGTACGCCATGCTGGAATGGATTACGTACTCAAATCAGGGGTCCACTGTATAACTATCGCATAGTTCTTACTCCTTAATGTTACTAAGACCAAATTTATGCTATCCACTAAAAATTTAAAACATACCATACAGAAAACAGTGGCTTACTCAGTTCTCCGACTATAACATAGTGCTCTTCTACTTTGGTTTGTTGATAATGTCGCCCATCTAACTCTGTAATTGTCACAGTACCATCCTGTCAGCCATCAACATAAATCCTGTCCACTAAACCAAAGAATACTTCTTCCTCAGCTCTGATCTGTTCACAGTACTTACACCATTGCCTTCATAGTTTACTCCTGTATTAATGAAAATTGTTTACAAATTTATAAGGCTGGAGGTAGCACTGATAAACAGGAATATGTACAACAGGAAACAATGAACAGTGATGGGCTAAATACACTGACTTTTATGCCTGAGCCCAATATATTTGAAATTTATTCTTCCATGTTACAATGTATAATATGTATAATTAAATAAAATTACTTTACTTCTTCTTAGTAGTAGTAATTGTAATTTTGCTAAAAAAGCTTAGGAAATGTGGATGAAAATGTAATCATGATAATTTTGAAATCTTACCTGTCAATGACGTTAGTGTTGTCATCATCAGTGATAATGCCAAAATCTTTTAAAACTGCTGACGCTACCGCTGCACCTGCTCTGTCGGAAATTGAATACCTGCAAGATTGTATTTTGAAGTTGAGAAAAATTATATCCATTTTAAGTCTACCAAAATGACATGGCACATACAACTAAGTACAGTTATTAAAGTACAATCACAATTCACAAGTGCTAATTTACCTATCAACAGCTCTGCACAGGTTCTCCAGATCTTGGTAATTACAATGAGAGGAACCAGCAGGCTGTGGATCATCTCGAGAGTCTTCTGATGGAGTTTTGCTAGAGCTACCAGTAGTGTCTGGACTGTCTGGTTGAGGTTATGATGCACTTGCCTCTTCTCTCCGGCTTCATTCACTGAACAATTAGTATGACTAGATGACTAGATTTACTATGCCTATATATATAATAAAAAACATCAAAGGTTTAATTAAAATGGTTCAAGTCATGATGTACTCTCTGACTAACCATAATTCCGCTCGTTGTTCATCAATTATTCTTCTCCTGTATCTAACATCTGCCTCTGTGAGCTTTTCCTCAAATCTTGAACAGTATCCTAGCCTCACAGATTTTTGATCCTCATAGAAGGAGAAATCATCCTGAGTCATCCTCAGTTTAAACTCCTTCTCCAACTTTCGTCGTTGAGAAAGATCCTCAGAAAAAATATGAAATAAATAATCAAGCTCTTTGACAAACAATTCTAGTTTTGCCAAATAGGTTGAACCTCTCTTTGTGACAGAGTATCGATGAAACCTATTGATGCATTTTCGAAGTTGAAATATTAAAAAAATCAATATTATTTTCTTAATTAGAAATTAAAAGTTGTAGTCACAAATCGCTTAAATATTTTTTAGTTTAGAAATTTTGGCTAAAATACATAGATAAATTAATTCACAGGTTTACAGAGCACATCACAACAAAATTATATTTAAAATAAAAAATTTACTATTGGCTAAGAAGACATTCTTGTAATTAATTTAGTACTACCCAGGATAAAAAGTTATGACGACTTACCATGAAAAGTCTGTTGCTAGTTTGTCCACCGTCGTCTCAATGGTGTGCAAGGATAGTGGATAAACATTACACCAAATCCATTGTTTCCTCAACTCATCTGCAACTTTTGTGATGTTTTCCTTGGTTTTCCAGTTTGGCTCCTTAAGTAGATGCTGAGCAACTTGTCCAGCGGTAGGTAATTTTCCATTAGGAAAACTGTCAATGGATGGAAAACTCTGGCCACCGTGTAAGACTTTTGTTGTCTGGCTTCTACTTTTCATAAGTAACAAAATCTTGAAGACGTTAAACTAGTGTTAATTGAATAGGCTATAAAAATTCTGAAAAATAGAAGTAAATATAAAGTAGGTTGGACAAAAACAGCTACTGATTTTAATTTAACTCTCAAAAAATATGTTTATACATCAATGTACACTTTTGAAAATAATTTCGTTGTTCTCAGCATCAAAAAATCATAAGATGCACTTTTTAGATTGTGCTTCTAGCTATTATAGAGCCCCAAATAGGCAAAATAAAGGTTTTTTTTTTGTCGCATGTGGGCGTGGCACATACAGAGTGTGGTTGCTGATGCAATATCACCAGCAACCATGAAAACCACCACCAATGCTCATTTTTAGACATTTGACAACTATTTAACACCCCTGATTTTTTAAACTAAACAATCACTCCACCCTAGTAGTCATCCTTCTTTGGGACGGGCTGAATGAAAGCAAACTTCCAGCAAGAAGAAAAAGTACCAGATGAGAGACAATGACAAAAGAGTTTGTCTAGGCAGGGTGTCTGCACAGAAGCACAGTTCTTAACAACAACAGGAGGAACACCATCAGGACCATATGCCTTCCTAGAGTTGAGCCCAGATAGGGCAGAAAAAACATCTTTAGAAGAGATTCTAATTTCAGACATAATAAAATCAGAGGGGGTAGGAGATGGAGAAACAGCACTTGAATCATCCAGGGTTGAATTGTAAGCGAAAGTTTGAACAAAGAGTTCAGCTTTGTCAGGAGAAGAGATAGCAACTGAGCCATCAGAATGGAAAAGAGGAGGGAAAGAAGAGGAAGTAAAGTTGTTGAAGAGGTTCTTAGCTAGATGCCAGAAAGAGCGAGAAGAATTAGAATTGGATAGATTTTCACATTTTTGTCAGATGAAGGAATTTTTGGCAAGTTGAAGAACAGATTTTGCACGATTCCAGGCAGAAGTATAAGCTGAGTGAGAGTTAGGAGTTGGATAGTGATGGTACCTTCTGAAAGCCTCCTCTCTCTGTTGCAGATAGCATTAGAACAAGTAAAGTTAAACCAAGGTTTTTTTGCATTAGTTGTAGGAATAGAATATGGAATGAATACCTCCATGTTACAATTTATACTTCATACCTTTCAGGGGGAATTTGTGTAAGGCTAATTGTTAGATTTCAAATTTTAGGGCTTATTCAAATTTTCCTTACAGCATACAGTTAGGTCAACTGTATGCCCTTGACAATTGGTTAGGTTAAGTCATGTTATTTTTGTTAAAACTAACGAAAACAACACAACTTAACCTAACCAATTGTCAAGGGCATACAGTTGACCTAACTGGGACTTCAATGGCAGACACTGGAATAACATTGAAGGCCTAGTTAGGTCAACTGTATCCCCATTTTTTTTTTTTAATTATTAAATTTTTTTTTTTAAATTAAAAAAAAGTGTCCATTATTCTGATGTCCCCTGAACTAATTAAGTATGGACCAAATAAATGGCAGGGGACATTGGAATAACACACACCATCTCCAAAAACATTTTATTTTTCCATAACTTCATGGATACATACAGTTGACCTAACCAGGCCTTCAATGGCAGACATTGGAATAACATTAAAGGTCCAGTTAGGTTAACTGTATGCCCTAACCAGGCTAAAACCTATAAATCCAAGAAGTTATGAAAAATAAAATGTTTTTGGAGATGGTGTGCATTATTCCAATGTCCACCAAACTGCCAATATAGCGATATTATTCAACTTCTCTTTCAAAGATTTAATCAAACTTTGGTATTTAGCTAAAAATAAATCTTGTCCCAATAATGAAATTGTACAAATCAATCTCTCCAACCAGGGTTGGGTACGAGTACCAGTATCAGATTATCAGAAAATGACAAATTACCAAAAATTGCTTGCCACTTTGAAAGGTGGTACAGTAAACTCTGTAAAATCCAGCACCCTTTGGAATTTGCACATGCCAGATTTTAAAATATGCCATGTTTTTGAGAGGTCATTTTATAATAAAGTACAAGGTAAACAAAAAATGAACATGAACTTAATGTTTTATTAATCCAAAGATCATAGTTATGAGAGCCAATGGGCCAGTAATGTGTTATAGAACATCATTGTCAATTAAACGTATTAAGGAACTTTATTTATTTGAAAATTGTATTCTAAACTTAGTCTAAAAACATTGGGTGCTCTTCCAATACGTGCTCTACCGTAAAATTTACATTCCAATATGTGCTAAATAACGAAAATATCACGACCTAACCTAACCAATCGTCAGGTCAATTGTACGCCCTTGACGATTGGTTAGGTTAGGTCATGATATTTTCGTTAGTTAGCACATATTGGAATGTAAATTTTACGGTAGAGCAGGTATTGGAAGAGCACCAAACATTGTTGTTGCTACGTTGACAGAATGGGCCCAGAAATAGCAACACCTTTTTAAAGCAAACCACTCGTATAAAACTTTATCAAGTTGATCTAATTTAGGTTTATGCAATGATTTCCACTCACAAATGGATTTATTAGTCTCTGAAGCAGCATGACTTGTTATTATCTTCATTTATGATTTTAAAATTAGTGATTTCAAAATGTGCCGGATTTTGAAGTGCCGAATTTTCAAGTCTACTGTATTACCACAAGGCACAAAATCTCTAATAGAGCTTACTGAGCTTTTTAGAATTTGTGTAAATGCCAGTATTGTTGATTTCAACAAGACCCTTTTTCCTTATTAAAAATGAATTACTTATTGGTTATAGGGTCATTCTCTGTCAGATCAACCAGTGCCTAACACCCTCATCTCTCAGATTTTGCTGAAATTTGGTTTATAGGGAGTTTGTGGGCCCTGAATCCATTTCTGAAATTATAAGGTCAATCCGACCAACGGTTCAAGAGATATGACCTCGGGAAATTTGAGGTCACTTGCGAGGTCACTAACATTTGGCGACCCATAACTTGGGTAATAATGGTCACAATTATATAAAAGTATATATATTTAGAATCAGAAAACGACAAGGAATCCAAATATGCAAGTTTTAGAACTCTAGGTTGAAAAATAAAAAAGTTACACTGTAACCAAAATTTGAGGTCACGATTTGACCTCTGGGGTATCAAATGAGAATTTTTTTTTTAAATGTAAAAAATGAAGGCATAGGCATTGGCTATTAGAATCAGCAAAAAAAAGTTTGTTTATGTTAGTATTTTTCATGTAACTAACATATAAGTGAACACCATATTCATAAGTTGTGCGTCAATTCTACCTATTTTTTCACACTTAAGCTCATAATTTGACCTATAGAAATTAAAATTACATTTTTTTATAGATATAAAAACAAAGGCAAAAAATGTAAAATTGTATTTCACTGCTAATCTACACTGGCAATAATAGTTATAATAGTGAAAGGGGAAGACCTACTTAGAGGATTCATGTGCTAGCCTAATACAATTTTTGCATGCTCGATGCTCTCATCAATTTCTTTTTGTGGAAAAATGTATTGAATTCTGCTGCCTCCTCTTAGGGTAGGACAACTCATTACAGTTAATATATGATGTCCTGGCACTGCACATGAATCCTTGTTTGATGGATAATAATATGCACTTGATCCTGATGACCCAGAGGGATGTAGAAAGTTCACAGTGAAATCATCAAACTCTTCACAATATTCCTCCACAATTCCATACCAAACTTGCATGTCATAAATGCAGCCAACATACTCTCCTGGTTTGACACATTTTAGGTTACCAAGCATTGCAGGTTCATTAGTAAAATGACTTTTCCTTATTCTTTTCTTTTCTCCAATGCCACTTGAAATGGGATACACCATCAGTTCTTCCTTGTTTAGGGGAACAAATCTATGATATTTCTGAGTTCCAGGAATAGCCCTACTATCCTTGAATCGATGTTCCAACCGTTCTTCTGCATCTTTCAAATCAGCTGTAGTTACAAAGAAAAAATTTATCTTCTTGCTCAAGTTTTCTTCACAAAACTGAAACATGTGTTCTGGTGTAAGAATTTGCCTCTCTGTAGTTCTCTGCAAACTGGCACGAGCAGTAGCTCTTTTCACTGTTCCTCCAATCCCATCACATGCATTTTTGCCATGGGATGTAGCAAAGAAGTGCCATTCACAAGACAGACCAAAATCCTCTTCATGGTAACAGAGATTTGTGAAGTTGTATCTGTTCTTATATTGGCCAGCACATCCATCTGAGAAATAGTGCACCTTCTTCAATTGTGGGCATCTGAATTTAACATATGTCATAAGCTTCAATATGAATGAGTAAACCATTATAGTGTTGTGTTTTAGTGATGCAGATAAGAAACAGACACTAAAATGGCTAAGTTCCTGGTCTGCAGATGATCTATAATAGATGACAAAAGGGTGAACTGTACACTGTGAATTGTCCCAGTGAAACCCTTGGGCAGCATCCTGGACAATGAAAGAATAATTCTCAGAGAAATCACCTACTATAACTACCTCGCTCTGAGGTGGTAGTGTTTCTTTCAACTGCTTGAAGTACTGTGATTGTTGCTGAGCAACAAAGTGATGACGAACCATGCGGGATATTTTCATGCTTAGGGATGATAAGTATTCATGAAGTGGCTCCACCTTATCAACCATTGTACAACGGTCAACAGTCACCCATTGCTTGTAAGATATTTCATTTGGAGCTGATTTCACACTGTCAAGTAACTCAAGAAAATCCAGGACACCCTCTTCTCTTGGGCAATCATTGCAAAGTTGCATCATGCAAGTCTCTCTTTCTGTACTGCAGACACTGTAATCCATAAGATCCTTGTATGAAAGACCTCTTTCTCCCAATGCAGCCAGCTGCAATTTTGGATTTTGATGGTATGTGCAGACACAGACAGAATGAGTCCACCACTACCGGCAAGCACACAATATGATGGCCGTAATTTTGCAAATGTGGAAAATCCTATTTTGGGATTCTTTTCATCATTTTTATATAGTTCAAACATCTCTCTTAAATTCCCGAGGACCAATCGTTTTTGCACCTTCATTGCACCTTCAGCACTGATAACTTTCACGCAATCCTTTTGGCCAGGACACATACGACTAACCTCTTCTGACTCATAGAATCTTCTAACTATATCTTTGTGTTCTTCAGATATCACTTTTCCTTTGCTCATTAGTGGAATCTTCGGAAGGATTCCATGTTCTGATTTAAGTGAATGGCTTCTTTTCACCATGTATGTTGTAGTTTGAAAGAAACTAGCTGTTTTTTCAATTGCGTATGTGAGAGTCGTGTCAATATTTGTAGTTTGTGATGGTGACATTTGCTCTTCAGGAATGACTGTTTCAATTCATTCATTAATTTGTCTAGATGTTTTTCAGATTTAGTTTCAGGTTTTGAAGTATCACTTACCTCCTCGGTAATTTGAACACCATAACTGAGTTCTAGCCTCTCCTTCAGGTGTTTCTGAGCAGATGATAGCTTACCACGAGCCTTGCGCTTTTTCTGGCTTAATGACAGCCCTTCTGAAAAGAACAGAAAAAAAGGTTTCACACACCTGAATATTAGTAATTAAATATTAATTATAGTACCTTAAATGCTATATAATTGGCTATATAGTAGATCAAACAGACCTTGTAGTAAAGTATAAGTTATTATATTAATTTATTACTTACTTTTTTTAACTGGTGTTTGGTCCAGAAATGCTAGAACTGGTTCAACTGAAGTTGAAGGATTTTCCTTTATCAAGCAATCACTGTCATTGTCCAGATCTTGAATTGAAGAGATGTTACTCAAGCCACTGATAGTAGATGATTCATTTGAATCCTGCTCAGACTCGTTGTTTTCAGTGGTACTAAGTATAGTGGGGTTTTTCAGTATCAGTGTCCAGCAGTTCACACACAACAATGAGTCTTTTTTCACTCTTCCAGCACATTTTTCAACAAGTACATCAGTCACTTTTCTAAGATTGATTGTTATGCGTTTCTTGTGTTTTTGAATAGGGTCCTGGCAGTATTTCAAGTGCCGAACCATTGTATTTTGATCTGTAAAGATATAGGATTTACAATTAGGTAATATATATTTTTAGAAAATATATAGCTATACACACTTAATATTTTAGGCCTTGATAGTCTCTGAGGCTCATTAAAACACCATACCCACCAGCCACCCACAGTGCTGGCTGGAACTGTACTAACCTGTAGACAAGGAATTTTGCAACTATCTGTGTTGATTCTGCACTTAGACAAGTAGCAACATGTTTCAACAGGTTTGTTTAGGCTACATGTGAGCTTAGTCTTCCCCTTTCACTATTATAACTATTATTGCCAGTGTAGATTAGCAGTGAAATACAATTTTTATTAAATTCTTGGAGCTTGAGGTCAAATTGATAGCTAAGATATAAAAATTCCTTGAAATGACAAGCAATTTATAAATATGGTGTTCACTTATAAGTTAGTTACATGAAAAGTACCAACATAAACAAACTTTTTATGATTGTTTCTATTAGTCAAGAACTCTGACTTTGTTTTTTATATCTATAAAAAATGTAATTTTAATTTCTATAGGTCAAATTATGAGCTTAAGTGTGAAAAAATAGGTAGAATTGACGCACAACTTATGAATATGGTGTTCACTTATATGTTAGTTACATGAAAAATACTAACATAAACAAACTTTTTTTTGCTGATTCTAATAGCCAATGCCTATGCCTTCATTTTTTACATTTAAAAAAAAAATTCTCATTTGATACCCCAGAGGTCAAATCATGACCTCAAATTTTGGTTACAGTGTAACTTTTTTATTTTTCAACCTAGAGTTCTAAAACTTGCATATTTGGATTCCTTGTCGTTTTCTGATTCTAAATATATATACTTTTATATAATTATGACAATTATTACCCAAGTTATGGCTCGCCAAATGTTAGTAACCTCGCGAGTGACCTCAAATTGCCCGAGGTCATATCTCTTGAACCGTTGGTCGGATTGACCTTATAATTTCAGAAATGGATTCAGGGCTCACAAACTCCCTATAAACCAAATTTCAGCAAAATATGAGAGATGAGGGTGTTAATTTCAATTTTTTTTGGTTGATCTGACAGAGAATGACCCTATATTTATTTTTAAACCAGTCTGAAATAGAGTTAAGAATTCGAAAATGGAAATAGAAATACCCATATGGCAACCTCTACAAATTGCAACCTGCTGCAACCCTGTTCAGCAATGGATAACTTATTGTTCAGCAGCTCAATTGCTATTGCTGCAGGAACAGTATTCTATCCCCACTTCTTCTCTATTCACTAACTCCTCTTTTTTTGTCGACAAATTTGCTTGGTGTAAAAATTACCACCTATAATGCCTTTCAGTAACTAATTAGGCCTAACAGTGAAGCTTATTAGAAAAAATCCATGATTAAACATCTTAATTTTTTCTAAAATGAGTATGTTTTAGATCAAAGAAATATGGTGCCATTTATGAGCACTTTGAAAATGTAATAAATGAGATGGAAATTGTAAATACAGTAAAACCTTCATTATCTGGCAAGCTCAGGGATTAGGCCATTCCAGTTGTCTAAATTTTCCAGTTATCTGAGGGTACCATTAACCTAGGAAAAACCAATAGACAATAATAGTAAACCTCAGATTTTTTGGCTATACTGCACTGTACACCAATGTAAACTATATTGTAATCAATATAAACACTATGCTAAGTATGTATGAGACAATTGAAACAAATAAAATTTAGCCTTGTTTTATTAAAAATGTTAAGGATATTCTAGATTTTTCCAGACAGCATCAGAAAACTAACTGGTTTCTAGATTGGTGAATTGTATTGGTCTAATATGAAATATGCCAGTTTCTAAAGTCTTCAGGATAGTTGATTGCCAGATAGCGCAGGTTTTACTGTAGGTATGTCTTTTTGAAGGTAAGAAACAGAATCCTTTCAATCATTGTTCTATGTTTTGTTTTTCACTATTATTCATTTTACTGGCAATGTTTTCTACAGCATCAAATTTAGTAAATTCCTCAAATATTTTCAGTTTGCATTTCTATAAAATATAAGCTGATCAAGTTATTCACTCTACAAAATAGGTACTGTTCAGAGGTAAAAAAAAAATTTATAATATATTGGTATTTACTGGTGACTATTCTCAACTGCTGGTATTACCAGTACTACTTTGCCTCAAATGCCAGTACCAGATACAAACAAAAACTACATACCAGTAACATTAACCAGTAACCACTTCCATTGCTGGTACTCAGCCCTGCCTCCAATGTGAGAAATGAAGAGCATATTTATAGTATCTAGCTTTAAATTCTTTACTTCCTGATTTATTCCATCTATTTCAGTACTTGATACACATATTTTTTCATTTTATTCTATTTCATAAACAAATACACTATCCATATGCTAAGCAATAGATAAACTGATTAAAACAATTTCATTTTTGTTATCTATAGTTGCTAATATATTAAATGTATTTTGACAATCCAACTGAAAACATGACAATGCCTTTGATTTAGCACTGTTTCTAACCCAAATAAAATTATTATTGGTTGAATTATTCTTGTTTGATTGAGGTCCACTGTTAATTTTGGCTACTTTGCATTGCAAGGGAAATTTGAATAGGCCCTTCAAAATTTGAGACAATATTAATTTTAGACAAATTCTCCCTAAAGATGTGAAAGTGTTAAGTAGCACATTGTGCTAATTCTGTGCATTAAGTGAAGTGATTAACTTAGTCTGGAGTCAAGTGTAATAACAGGCTTGGGCTATGTCACTGGTAAACAATAAGTTCAAGATTGTATTAAGTGGTAAATAAGAGACTTTGTTAAATTAAAAAATTGATGTGTGAACTTGGCCTAAACTTGTGCAGGACAAATACAATTATGTTGAACTAGGCCACAAACTAATAAAGGCAAACATAGACTAGCCTTATGTTAAACATAGGCCTACACAATTTAAGTCAGGCCTTGTGGAAAATTTGACTTGGGAAATCTTTATCATAGGTTCTAGCCTAACTCTCAGACTTGCTGTAGCCTTAACACCAAGAGCACTAGAGACAAACAAATTATGAAGTTAGAGAACAGTCAAAAACCTGAAAACAGGTTGATAATTTATCATTTGTATTTTTGTACATTTAAAATTTTAATAAAATTTATGAAAGATATTTAACTCGAGTGTGAATCAAGTGAACTTACACTAAAAGATGCAAGAAAAAAATGGTAGCCCACTACGAAGAATATTTTTATATTCAAGACAGTTTTGTTTAATTTCTGTAATCATAATATAACTTGAGAATTAATTCTGTGATATATAAAAATTAGTGCATTTATTTTCCTCATATTCACATATTATTATATTACAGTAACTTAAGAATATGATGAAATAGTACGAGGGTTGTTCAAAAAGTAAGTTTACAAGGTGTTCTGAAGAAACTGTTTTATTACAAAGCAAGTAATTATTACAAATATTTCAACAACTTAGTACTACTTTTCTACATAGTCACCAAACAGATTCAAACATTTGTCATAGTGTGGGACAAGCTTTCCAATGCCAGTTGAGTAAAATGTAGGGTCCTCAGTTTTTAACCAGTTTCATACAGCCACTTCTGCATCAAGATTGTTTTGAAATTGTTCACCTCTGAGGTGTTCCTTCAGGGTTGAAAACAAATGGAAGTTGCTTGGTGCAAGGTCAGGACTATGGGGGTATGATCCATGACTTCCCAGTGGAACAATTCCAAAAGTTGTCATGTTTGATTTGCAGTGTGAGGGCATGCATTGTCATGCAAGAACACCACATCTGCAGTAAGCAACCCAGGACATTTTCTTCTGATAGCCATGCAGTCACTGTAAAGTTTCACAATAAGAAGTGGCATTTATTATTGTCCCTTTTTGCATTAATTCAACATGCAAAATGCCTTGATGCTCCCAAAAAGTCATTCCCATCACCTTACGAGGTGATAGTGCAATCTTAAACTTTTTGGTTCATGGTAACCACAGATGTTTCCACTTTCGTGTTGCTACACACACCAACAAAATATTGTACCACCAACAACATTATTATACTATGCATAATGCACCAGTAATTAAGCTTGTAAACTTACTTTTTGAACAACCCTCATATTATTATTGGAAATTACCACCATATCATCAGAACTCAAATTATAGGTAAACCAATAATGCAGTTGGTTTATCAGTTGTAGAGAGAGTGCTTTTGAAGCTTCCAACATTTAATGATTTACACCATTATCTCATTATACTTATTTCTCTTTGTACTTTTGTAAATGTGATATTCATCTTTGTTTTTTTGAATACTTGAAAGAAGTTGATTGTAGAAGTCATTTAACTAACAGACATTTACATTTTAATAAAACTTTAATTATTCCTACATTCAGGTTTGAGCTGAATGACTATGACAATGATACAGAAACAGGGGAAAAGGTAATTTTATATTAATATCTTTGTATATGACACTGAATTTCAACTAAAAAAAAATCCAGAGACAATTAAATCCACTATCCTACATCTTATAAATATTTCCATTTATTTATGTTCACATGATGATACAGGGTGTCTCGGAAGTTATGGACCACAGATTCAGGTCATTCACCTATAAATATGATGCAAGACAATTTTTTCAACACTAGTCTGATATATTCATTTAATTTACGAATTCGAGGAACTATTAAGCTCAATTCCCTTTAAATTGCCCTCACACTTGAAACCTTTTTGCTTAAAAGATATTTTTGCATGTCTACATTAATTTTTTTAATTACATTGTCTTAAAATTTTTAATTAAATTCTTTTGCAAGATATTTAGATATTTCCTTCTTTAATGCCTGTAACTTTTCATCACCTTTAGATTACAACACTTACAAATACTCAACTCCCGCAACCTGCATCTTCACCATCTGCATTTTTGCTTATCTACAGTTGCCATTTGGTAACATTTTTCACCCTCTCAGACCCTTTTCTTTGCTTATCAGCAGTTGAAATTTGAAAAAAATTATCAAAATCAAAGAAAAGTAGCAAAATTTAAAAACATTAAATGTGGAAAGTGGTAGGGGTCCTTTTACCATATGAAGCTGAAGCAAAAACTTTGAAAAGAAGAGCACAACAGAATGTGTGCCTGGCCTGAGGAAGTGAATGACTTCTGAGAGTTGCTCACTATCAAAGGGGTGGACCTTTGGAGAGGCATCATGTACAGTATACCATCATCTTATTACAGGAAATACCATGAAGTGGGAGCAGAATGAGCATTGAGCACACAATTAGGAGGTTTAGGGGAGCGCTGTCAGCTCCCCAGGCAGGGTCCAGGATGGAGCTCCAGTAGCCAAGTGATTAGAATCTTTTCATTAATTGTGCATAGAAATCAAGCTCTAAGTATATGTATTTGTAACCAGTTCAGTACTTGATAGTTTACTTGAAAATGATAATCAACAACTGAGAGTTACAAGGAGTTACAAGGAAAAGAAGTACCTCAAAAGGCCTTACAGCCCATACCGAGGAGGTACCAATGGCAACGGTTGCCAGGGAAGATTTTCTACACACTCAAATAGTATGCAAGATTTGGTCTAACCTTTTCTTGAAATGATCTACAGAGGAACTGTTCACAACTTCTGAAGGTAAACTGTTCCACATGTCACAGATCTTATACGTAAAGTAATTTCCACACACACTAGTCCTAAACTGTTTCAAATCCAACTTCCAACCATTGTTGTGAGTTGGGTTATCATTTAAACTAAATATGCTTCTAAAATCGACATCGTTGAACCCGCATAAGAGCTTGAAAATCTCGATCAGTTGACTGCGCAGCCTCCGAGTTTCCAGCAAAAACAAGTTCAGGGCGCGTAACCGTTGATTGTAGCCCATATGCCTAATGGAAGGGATTAACTTTGTGGCCCTCGCTTGCACTCGCTCCAGCCTCTCAATATCTTTCCTGAGGGTGGGTGACCAGAACTGCACAGCATACTCCAGGTGTGGCCGAACCATGGAATTGTACAGAGAGAGCACAATCTCCTTGTTCCAAAACTGAAATTGCCTCCTGATATAACCCAACAGCTTCTGGGCTTTCTTTTCCACCTCTATGCACTGTTTCATAAACTTAAGGTCACTGCCAATTAGCACACCCAAGTCCTTTTTCAAATCAGTCACCTCGATATTACTCCCTAGCATTGGGTAGTCTGACTTGGGATTGGCATAGCCAATGTGCATCACCTTGTATTTACCCAAGTTAAAAGGCATTTGCCATTTGTGCAGTTGCTCGATCACCCCTAGTGTCCCAACATTGGCCCCAAGCTTGGTGTCATCAGCGAATTTGGTGATCCGACTGACGATATGTAAATGACAAACAACAGTGGCCCCAAAACGGAACCTTGAGGAACCCAGCTAGTGACCGAGGCCCAACCCGAACTAGCCCCTTTAATTACAACTGTCTGCTGCCTATTCTTCAGCCAGTTTTCAATCCACCTACCTACTTCCCCACCGATACCCAGCGTGCGCACTTTTGCCATTAGCCGGCAGTGAGGTACCTTATCACAGGCTTTCTGAAAGTTGAGATAAAGTATATCAATCACCCTACTCTTATCACACTCACTCAATATGACGTGGAAAAACTCAAGCAAGTTGGTGAGACACGACCTATGCTATCTAAACCCATGTTGGGAGTCCCCAAACAGCTTGTAGGAATCCAAATGGTCAATGATCCTATCTTCTATTATCCCCTCTAATAATTTACCTACAACTGAAGTGAGACTAATGGGACAATAGTTCCCTGGACTTTCGTGATCCCATTTCTTAAAGATAGGGGTCATTGGCTTCCCTCCAGTCAGCAGGCACCTGGCCCATCGACAACGATTTGTTGAAGACTGTAGCCAGGTGGGGAGCCACCTGGTTGCGCACCTCCCACAACACTCTAGGGAGAAACTGGTCTGGCCCAGGAGCCTTAAACACATTCAGTTTGTCTATTCTATCAGCAACGACTGTCGCAGTACACCGAACACCATCCAGGCCAGCACCTTCATACCTGATGCCTAGCTCAGGGATGATGTGGGTGTCCTCCATGGTGAACATCTCCCACAAAGTATTCATTCAGCAGAGAGAGAGAGAGTTACAAGGAGTTATGAGGAAAAGTAGTACCTCAAAAGGCCTTGCACCCTATACCAAGGAGGTACCAATGGCAATGGGTCCCTATACCAAGGAGGTACCAATGGCAATGGGTGCCAGGGAAAACTTCATACACCCTCAAATAGTGTGCAAGATTCAGTCTAACCTTTTCTTGAACAGATCCACAGGAGAACTGTTCACAACTTCTGAAGGTAGCCTGTTCCACGTGTCACAGATCTTATACGACGTAAAGTAATTCCCACACACACTAGTCCTAAACTGTTTCAAATCCAACTTCCAACCATTGTTGCGAGTTGGGTTATCATTTAACCCTTTCATGCCTGATTTTCATTTACCTTTCATGCCAAAAAAGAAACTTGTGTTATATCTCCAGAATGACTGAAATCTCATAAAAGTTGATAGTCTCATTTGCACCCCTACGGCATGAAAGGGTTAAACATGCTTCTAAAATCAACTCCTTCCTTAAGTGTGCCATTCCCTGCCCTGGTAAGCACCTTACCTTCCTCCTGTCCCAGTTTGCAGAAGCAAAGTACTTCTCCAGGCCCCTGATCTCCGAGTCCCCAATCAAAATGGTCTTCCTCCTTTGTGCACAGGAGACTAAAGTAGTTGGAGGTTCTGACAGTGGCAACCAGTGTCTCAGGCTTTGGCTTTGCAGCCTTCTTCCTGATACCTTTCGATACCTATCACCACCTGTAGACTAAGCAGCATTTACAGCACCCAATCCAACTGGCAGCTACATCCTTTGGCTTCTTTGGGCCATCATTAGGCCCCTTTCCACCCTTTTTGTTTATCAGCCCCTTCTTTGCACTCTCCCCTCCCTCTACCTTGCGTCGTGGTTCCTTGCATTCCACATGGGTCGCTGGCAATTCCTGATACTGATTTTGCACAGTGGCTCCCAGTTGCACCTCTACCCTTTCTCCGCAGTCTCGAGCTCTGTCCAGTCCACCGCTGGACCACCTCTTCAGGGTTGCTATCCTATCAATAAGCTCCAGGGTGGAGGGTAGAGATGTACCAGATCACAATATAGCCAGATACTGGATAACTTCCGAATATTTGGCCAGATCATGTATTTTTAAGGGCATAAAATTTTGAAACTTGCAATTAACTAGTGGTTTAATAAACTTTTATGGTTCCTACTAATTTTACAAAATCATTATTCTCCTAAAAAATGCAGATTAGAAATTTTGTTTATTCAATAAAAAAAAATCCATAAACCAAAAATAAGATATGAACTTTCTTTATATATATATATATATATATATATATATATATATATATATATATATATATATATATTGTCTTAATAGAAAGTACAACATTTTCCATATTTTACGGGGAACTCGCATTCAATGCTACAAAGTTGATTGGACCTAGTTCTGCTAAATTTTAGAGAAATCTAACTTTTAGTGTGTTTTGTTTAAAAGAAAATCATTATAAATGTTAAATTTAGCCCTTTATTGCACATGGCTCTTCCACAGCTGAATAAAATAATAAAGTACACAAAAAACTTGATATATGAAGTTTTTTATCAACAAAATATGATTAAAATGTTAATTAATTATCCAGTATCTGGCCAGATCATACTTGATATAGCTGGTATCTGGCTGGATACTGAAGAAGTGGCTGGATTGGCCAGATATCAGATCATGATCCGGTATCCAGTGCATCCCTAGTGGAGGGCGCAGTCACGTCAGCAACTGTCGCACCTCCAACAGCCAATCTGGATGACTCAAGCTGCTGGACCCTCTCCTCTAGCTTCTCATACAACTGCATGAGTTTGCAAAAGTGGCACATAGTGGAGTGGTTGATCTTTTCAATGCAAGCATCTTTGAAGTTTGTCACCAACTGGTTTACTCCACACCTCATACACTCAGCCTTCAGTTTCTGTGGTCCAGTCATTGTAACTTATTTTTCTAACTCTGAATACACTGAATAAGATAAATCATTCTAGCAACAAAAACTATCAAAAACTTTCTGACTAGTACATAAAAATGGAGGGGGTGGTGAATTCTTCCTGTGTAAGCCGCATCCACCTATATGCTAGTGATGTTCATCCCATCCAGAAGACTACACCTCTAATTGCTGCTGCACTAACCAAGGGTTCCCCAGGGCCAGACAGTCCCAAACGTGTCACAGAGAGAGAGAGTTACAAGGAAAAGAAGTACCTCAAAAGGCCTTGTGGCCCATACCGAGGAGGTACCAATGGCAACGGGCGCCAGAGAAAATTTTATACACACTCAAATAGTGTGCAAGATTTGGTCTAACCTTTTCTTGAAATGATCCACAGAGGAACTGTTCACAACTTCTGAAGGTAAACTGTTCCACGTGTCACAGATCTTATACATAAAGTAATTCCCACACATACTAGTCTAAAACTGTTTCAAATCCAACTTCCAACCATTGTTGTGAGTTGGGTTATCATTTAAACTAAACATGCTTCTAAAATCGACATCGTTGAACCCACTTAAGAGCTTGAAAACCTCAATGAGTTGACCATGCAGCCTCTGAGTTTCCAGCAAAAACAAGTTCAGGGTGCATAAGCGTTGATTGTAGCCTATATGCCTAACAGAAGGGATTAACTTTGTGGCCCTCGCCTGCACTCGCTCCAGCCTCTCAATATCTTTTCTGAGGGTGGGTGACCAGAACTGCACAGCATACTCCAGGTGTGCCAAACCAGGGAATTGTACATAGAGAGCACAATCTCCTTGTTCCAAAACTGAAATTGCCTCCTGATATAACCCAACAGCTTCTGGGCTTTCTTTTCCACCTCTATGTACTGTTTCATAAACTTAAGGTTGCTGCTAATTAGCACACCCAAGTCCTTTTCCAAATTAGTCGCCTTGATATTACTCCCCAACATCGAGTAGCCTGACTTGGGATTGGCATAGCCAATGTGCATCACCTTGCATTTACCCGTGTCAGCATTTGCCATTTTTTGGACCACTCTCCTATCCTACCTAGGTCCACACGCAGTTGCTTGATTGCTTCAGGCATCCCAACATTGGCCCCAAGCTTGGTGTCATCAGCAAATTTGGCAACTTCAACTGTCGCAGCATAAAGTGGGAACAGCACTGCTGATGCTGAAGGGAGGAGGCTAGTTGACTTTGCTGATGAGAACTTCCTCACTTAGTGGGTCAATAAGCCTACACAAGGCGAAAGCATTCTAGACTTGGTATTCATGACTGAAGACAACCTCGTCACTGGCCTCACCATTGATGAATCGTTGGGTGGGAGTGATCACATTCTGATTAGGTTCCGTGTGCGCATCCCTCGGGTGAAGCGTACTAACTCGAGAGGCAGTAAGCTGGATCTACGGTGGGTGGACTTTGTTAGCCTCCAGGATAGCGTAGGTGAGATGGGGTTAGAGGTCAGTGGCGATGTTGAGGGATTGTGGAGTGCATTCTGGGACCAGTTTATAGTGCTGCAGTCTGCTGCCATACCCTCAAAACCAGTCACCCCTGCTTCAATGCAGCCTAAGTGGTTCAGTTGTGACATTGCTTCAGCTATCCGAAATAGGAAAGTAGCGTATAGGAGGGCAAAGGCCAATCGTTCCCATGAGAACACTGAGGCATTTGTCCACCCGTGTAGGGAAGTGAAGGCAAAGGTTAGGCAAGCGAAAAGTAACGAAGAACTATGGGTGGCAAGCCTCTGCAAGGGGAACCCTAAGGAGTTCTTCAGTTATGTTAATAGTAGAAAGCCCAGTAGAAGCATGATAGGTCTGTTAAAGGACCGAAGTGGCATTCTGCGGACCTCCGATGCAGACTGCTAGTGTGCTTAATGAATACTTTGCAGGAGTGTTCACCAGAAGGACACCTGTGTCATCCCCGAGCCAGGCGTGAGGCACAAAGGTGCTGGCCTGGATAGTGTTCAATGTACCGCGACAGTTGTTGCCGATAGAATAGACAAACTGAACATGTTTAAGGCTCCTGGGCCAGACCAGTTTCTCCCCAGAGTGTTGTAGGAGGTGTGCGACCAGGTGGCTCCCCACCTGGCTGCAGTCTTCAACAAATCGTTAGAGATGGGCCAGGTGCCTGGTGACTGGAGGGAAGCCAACGTGACCCCTATCTTTAAGAAAGGGGATCATGGAAGTCCAGGGAACTATCGTCCCATTAGTCTCAATTCATTTGTAGGTAAATTACACTGGCCAACAAAATGAAACTTTTTTTTCTCATCACAAACATGATCACACTTTTCTTAATGCATGTTTCGTGCTGATTCCGAATCTGGTTTTATTGTTTTTCTAGCATGTATAGTTATATAGATACACTGGTTTTGATATTCTTAAGTTTTTGATATTGCTATAAGAAAATTTATGGATGTATAGATCACACTTAGGAATGCTAAACAACAAATACATCATATACCTTATTCAATGTACTTATAAATAAAGAATACAGTGGTACCTCAGATCACGAGCATAATCCATTCCAGAAAAGTGCTCGAGTTGTGAAAAGCTCGAGTTCAGAGACAAATTTTCCCATAAGAAATAATGTAAAAGCAATTAATCCGTTCCTGACATCAAAAAATATTTTTAAAAATTCATATTTCTGGTCATATTAATGGTTTTATACATAAAAATAAATTAACATTCAATATATAAGACAAATAAATAGAATAAATGAGCATTTAACTTCACATTACCTTTGTAGAGGACTTTTGTTGGCGTATGAAAGACGGTGAGGGGGAGGGAGAATGAGAGGTGTTACTTTTTGGAAGGGGAGTCCCCCTCCATGAAGACTTCAGGAAGCAAGTCTTCCTCTGGGGTTTGTTCCCTTCTCCTCCTTTTAGAGGCACTTAAAGTTCCACTAGACTCATTGGATGCTTTTCTTATCAAAAACCTATCCAGAGAGGTTTGTTTTTGCCTGCGTTTTAAGATCTTTCTAAAATGAGCGATAGCATTGTCATTGAACATGTTTATCACTCGGCCTGCTACAGCTTTGTCAGGGTGATGTCTCTCTATAAAGCTCTGTACCTCTTCCCATTTTGCACACATTTCTTTAATGGTTGAAGAAGGAACATCCTCCCCTCTCTCCTCCTCCTCCCCTGAAGCAATCTCTTCTGCTACCACCTGTTGCTGCTCCTCCTGAAGGACTTGAAGTTCCTCAGTGGCGAGTTCTTCCCTATGGTCCTCCACCAACTCCTCGACATCACCATCAGACACATCCAACCCCAAGGACTTCCCAAGAGACACAATGGTCTCAACCACAGGCACTGGCTCAGCCTCAAAGTCTTTTACTAGGTAGCATTCTGGCCACAATTTCTTCCAGGCCGAGTTCATGGTCCTAGAAGTCACTTCCATCCAGGCTTTGTCTATTAGGTTAATACAATTGAGAATGGTGAAGTGATTCCTCCAGAATTCTCTGAGTGTTAACTCTGTGTCATTAGTTACCTCAAAACACCTCTGGAAGAGTGCCTTGGTGTACAGTTTCTTGAAGTTTGAGATGACCTGCTGGTCCATGGGTTGGATGAGAGGAGTCGTGTTAAGGGGCAAGAACTTTATGGTAATGAAGCTAAACTCCTCCAACAATTGGTCCTCCAAGCCTGGAGGATGAGCAGGAGCATTGTCCATTACCAGGAGGCACTTGAGTGGTAACTTATTGGCCAGTAAATATTTCTTCACCGCTGGCCCAAACACTTCGTTGACCCACTCAATGAATATATGTCTGGTTACCCATGGGTAACCAGTGCCTAACACCCTCATCTCTCAGATTTTGCTGAAATTTGGTTTATAGGGAGTTTGTGGGCCCTGAATCCATTTCTGAAATTATAAGGTCAATCCGACCAACGGTTCAAGAGGTATGACCTCGGGAAATTTGAGGTCACTTGCGAGGTCACTAACATTTGGCGACCCATAACTTGGGTAATAATGGTCACAATTATATAAAGGTATATATTTAGAATCAGAAAACGACAAGGAATCCAAATATGCAAGTTTTAGAACTCTAGGTTGAAAAATAAAAAAGTTACACTGTAACCAAAATTTGAGGTCATGATTTGACCTCTGGGGTATCAAATGAGAATTTTTTTTTTAAATGTAAAAAATGAAGGCATAGGCATTGGCTATTAGAATCAGCAAAAAAAAGTTTGTTTATGTTAGTATTTTTCATGTAACTAACATATAAGTGAACACCATATTCATAAGTTGTGCGTCAATTCTACCTATTTTTTCACACTTAAGCTCATAATTTGACCTATAGAAATTAAAATTACATTTTTTTATAGATATAAAAACAAAGGCAAAAAATGTAAAATTGTATTTCACTGCTAATCTACCCTGGCAATAATAGTTATAATAGTGAAAGGGGAAGACCTACTTAGAGGATTCATGTGCTAGCCTAATACAATTTTTGCATGCTCGATGCTCTCATCAATTTCTTTTTGTGGAAAAATGTATTGAATTCTGCTGCCTCCTCTTAGGGTAGGACAACTCATTACAGTTAATATATGATGTCCTGGCACTGCACATGAATCCTTGTTTGATGGATAATAATATGCACTTGATCCTGATGACCCAGAGGGATGTAGAAAGTTCACAGTGAAATCATCAAACTCTTCACAATATTCCTCCACAATTCCATACCAAACTTGCATGTCATAAATGCAGCCAACATACTCTCCTGGTTTGACACATTTTAGGTTACCAAGCATTGCAGGTTCATTAGTAAAATGACTTTTCCTTATTCTTTTCTTTTCTCCAATGCCACTTGAAATGGGATACACCATCAGTTCTTCCTTGTTTAGGGGAACAAATCTATGATATTTCTGAGTTCCAGGAATAGCCCTACTATCCTTGAATCGATGTTCCAACCGTTCTTCTGCATCTTTCAAATCAGCTGTAGTTACAAAGAAAAAATTTATCTTCTTGCTCAAGTTTTCTTCACAAAACTGAAACATATGTTCTGGTGTAAGAATTTGCCTCTCTGTAGTTCTCTGCAAACTGGCATGAGCAGTAGCTCTTTTCACTGTTCCTCCAATCCCATCACATGCATTTTTGCCATGGGATGTAGCAAAGAAGTGCCATTCACAAGACAGACCAAAATCCTCTTCATGGTAACAGAGATTTGTGAAGTTGTATCTGTTCTTATATTGGCCAGCACATCCATCTGAGAAATAGTGCACCTTCTTCAATTGTGGGCATCTGAATTTAACATATGTCATAAGCTTCAATATGAATGAGTAAACCATTATAGTGTTGTGTTTTAGTGATGCAGATAAGAAACAGACACTAAAATGGCTAAGTTCCTGGTCTGCAGATGATCTATAATAGATGACAAAAGGGTGAACTGTACACTGTGAATTGTCCCAGTGAAACCCTTGGGCAGCATCCTGGACAATGAAAGAATAATTCTCAGAGAAATCACCTACTATAACTACCTCGCTCTGAGGTGGTAGTGTTTCTTTCAACTGCTTGAAGTACTGTGATTGTTGCTGAGCAACAAAGTGATGACGAACCATGCGGGATATTTTCATGCTTAGGGATGATAAGTATTCATGAAGTGGCTCCACCTTATCAACCATTGTACAACGGTCAACAGTCACCCATTGCTTGTAAGATATTTCATTTGGAGCTGATTTCACACTGTCAAGTAACTCAAGAAAATCCAGGACACCCTCTTCTCTTGGGCAATCATTGCAAAGTTGCATCATGCAAGTCTCTCTTTCTGTACTGCAGACACTGTAATCCGTAAGATCCTTGTATGAAAGACCTCTTTCTCCCAATGCAGCCAGCTGCAATTTTGGATTTTGATGGTATGTGCAGACACAGACAGAATGAGTTCCACCACTACCGGCAAGCACACAATATGATGGCCGTAATTTTGCAAATGTGGAAAATCCTATTTTGGGATTCTTTTCATCATTTTTATATAGTTCAAACATCTCTCTTAAATTCCCGAGGACCAATTGTTTTTGCACCTTCATTGCACCTTCAGCACTGATAACTTTCACGCAATCCTTTTGGCCAGGACACATACGACTAACCTCTTCTGACTCATAGAATCTTCTAACTATATCTTTGTGTTCTTCAGATATCACTTTTCCTTTGCTCATTAGTGGAATCTTCGGAAGGATTCCATGTTCTGATTTAAGTGAACGGCTTATTTTCACCATGTATGTTGTAGTTTGAAAGAAACTAGCTGTTTTTTCAATTGTGTATGGTGAGAGTGTCAATATTTGTAGTTTGTGATGGTGACATTTGCTCTCCAGGAATGACTGTTTCAATTCATTCATTAATTTGTCTAGATGTTTTTCAGATTTAGTTTCAGGTTTTGAAGTATCACTTACCTCCTCGGTAATTTGAATACCATAACTGAGTTCTAGCCTCTCCTTCAGGTGTTTCTGAGCAGATGATAGCTTACCACGAGCCTTGCGCTTTTTCTGGCTTAATGACAGCCCTTCTGAAAAGAACAGAAAAAAAGGTTTCACACACCTGAATATTAGTAATTAAATATTAATTATAGTACCTTAAATGCTATATAATTGGCTATATAGTAGATCAAACAGACCTTGTAGTAAAGTATAAGTTATTATATTAATTTATTACTTACTTTTTTTAACTGGTGTTTGGTCCAGAAATGCTAGAACTGGTTCAACTGAAGTTGAAGGATTTTCCTTTATCAAGCAATCACTGTCATTGTCCAGATCTTGAATTGAAGAGATGTTACTCAAGCCACTGATAGTAGATGATTCATTTGAATCCTGCTCAGACTCGTTGTTTTCAGTGGTACTAAGTATAGTGGGGTTTTTCATTATCAGTGTCCAGCAGTTCACACACAACAATGAGTCTTTTTTCACTCTTCCAGCACATTTTTCAACAAGTACATCAGTCACTTTTCTAAGATTGATTGTTATGCGTTTCTTGTGTTTTTGAATAGGGTCCTGGCAGTATTTCAAGTGCCGAACCATTGTATTTTGATCTGTAAAGATATAGGATTTACAATTAGGTAATATATATTTTTTAGAAAATATATAGCTATACACACTTAATATTTTAGGCCTTGATAGTCTCTGAGGCTCATTAAAACACCATACCCACCAGCCACCCACAGTGCTGGCTGGAACTGTACTAACCTGTAGACAAGGAATTTTGCAACTATCTGTGTTGATTCTGCACTTAGACAAGTAGCAACATGTTTCAACAGGTTTGTTTAGGCTACATGTGAGCTTAGTCTTCCCCTTTCACTATTATAACTATTATTGCCAGTGTAGATTAGCAGTGAAATACAATTTTTATTAAATTCTTGGAGCTTGAGGTCAAATTGATAGTTAAGATATAAAAATTCCTTGAAATGACAAGCAATTTATAAATATGGTGTTCACTTATAAGTTAGTTACATGAAAAGTACCAACATAAACAAACTTTTTATGATTGTTTCTATTAGTCAAGGACTCTGACTTTGTTTTTTATATCTATAAAAAATGTAATTTTAATTTCTATAGGTCAAATTATGAGCTTAAGTGTGAAAAAATAGGTAGAATTGACGCACAACTTATGAATATGGTGTTCACTTATATGTTAGTTACATGAAAAATACTAACATAAACAAACTTTTTTTTGCTGATTCTAATAGCCAATGCCTATGCCTTCATTTTTTACATTTAAAAAAAAAATTCTCATTTGATACCCCAGAGGTCAAATCGTGACCTCAAATTTTGGTTACAGTGTAACTTTTTTATTTTTCAACCTAGAGTTCTAAAACTTGCATATTTGGATTCCTTGTCGTTTTCTGATTCTAAATATATATACTTTTATATAATTATGACAATTATTACCCAAGTTATGGCTCGCCAAATGTTAGTAACCTCGCGAGTGACCTCAAATTGCCCGAGGTCATATCTCTTGAACCGTTGGTCGGATTGACCTTATAATTTCAGAAATGGATTCAGGGCTCACAAACCCCCTATAAACAAAATTTCAGCAAAATATGAGAGATGAGGGTGTTAATTTCAATTTTTTTTGGTTGATCTGACAGAGAATGACCCCCATGCTTTAGCATTAGCCCTCCACATTACATTCAATTTGCTCTTTATTACATTATATTTCTTAAATACCCTCGGATTTTCTGAGTGGTATACGAGCAAAGGTTTGATTTTTAAGTCCCCACTAACATTACCACACAACAAGAGGGTTAGCCTATCCTTCATGGGCTTGTGTCCGGGCATAGACTTCTCCTCCTGGGTGATGTAGGTCCTCTTTGGCATTTTCTTCCAAAAGAGGCCTGTCTCATCGCAGTTAAACACTTGTTGGGGGACGAATCCTTCAGCCTCCATGAATTCCTTGAATGAATTCCTCAGCCGCATTTTTGTCCGAACTCGCACCCTCACCATGCCTCACCAGACTATGAACGCCACTTCTCTTCCTAAATTTCTCAAACCAGCCTCTACTAGCCTTAAATTCAACTGAATCACTCGTTCCAGGCATTTTTTTAACAATATCGTCATGTAACTGCCTCGCTTTTTCGGAAATAATTCCCTCAGACACGCTATCTCCCTTTAACTGCTTATCGTTTATCCATATTATCAATAACTTTTCCATCTCTTCAATTGCTTGAGTTCTTTGTTTACTCAAAACTTTCACTCCTTTAGCTACATCAGCAGCTTTAATTTCCTTGCTTTTGCTCAATATCGTACATATTGTTGATGTTGACTTCCCGTACATTCTGGCAAGATCGGCCACACGAACACCATTTTCATGTTTTGCAATAACTTCCTTCTTAAATTCCACTGTGGTTCTGGTGATAACCCTTTTCTTTGGGCTACTCTTACTCTTGCTATCCTTCTTAGGCCCCATGATGGCTTATTTCACGGCAACACTAATAAAAAGCACAAAAATGACTAAAATGATAATGATGAAAGTTTGGCAGAGATGCTCACAGCTCGAGATACACACGCTAACTGATGCTAACTGACTCGAGAACCCTTTGTCCGGGTTCATTCGTTCGCTCGTGACCCGAGCGGATGCTCGAGTTCCGATGGCATTTTTCGCTCTGGAAAACACTCGAATGCCGAAAAACTTGAGTTCCGAGTTGCTCAACAACCGAGGTTCCACTGTACTATATACATTATTTTATTAAAAGCGCTGTGAGTGTGATTTCCTTTTGTAAATTTGGCCTGGATTGTCACAATACAGCATCCAACAATGGTCTGCCATCATGCTTTCATTCCAATATCCTTGGTAGCGCTTCTCCATCATCTGAATATCTTGATGGAAGCGCTCTCCTTGCTCGTCACTCACTGCACCAAGGTTTTCAGGAAAGAAATCTAAGTGGGAATGCAGGAAGTGAATTTTTAACGACATTCGACACTCCATTTCTTTGAAGGCATCAAGGAGGTTCTTGACTCCATCCTTATACGCAGGTGACTTGTTGCTTCCAAGAAAGTTTTCACATATCCATTTGAACGCCAGCCAAGCCTTCAATTCCAGCGGACTTAGGACTTTTTCAAATTCAGTGTCATTCAAAACCTCCCTTATTTGTGGCCCAACAAAAATTCCTTCCTTCAATTTTGCTGCAGTAACCTTCGGAAATTTCCTTGAAAGGTATTGGAACCCTTCAGAATTGACTTTACCCATTGCTTTAACAAAATTCTTCATTAAACCAAGTTTAATGTGAAGAGGTGGCAGATAGATCTTTTGGGGATCCACTAAAGGGACAGACTGGACATTGCTTATCCCTGGGACATATGTATACCTAAGTGGCCAGTCACTTTTGGTGTAGTTCTATAGTGGCGCGACTGTCCCACAGGCAAAGGAAACAACAAAATTTTGTGAATCCTGACTGCATACCCATAAGCATTCCTATAACTTTTAGATCTCCACAAACATTCCATTGATGACTGTCGTATTTGATTGCCTTAAGTAGTATATCCATATTGTCATATGTCTCTTTTAGATGGACGAATCAATAAAGAGGCGCCACTCAGATGCCACATACGTCTGAGATATGGCTGTAAATAGTCCATTGATGTCATGGCAATAACAGAGAGGACCGTCTACTGAAAAGAATGCTGTTAATTCAAAATTCCCCTTTCGGTAGTAACTAATACGAACATTGTTCTCCTTTAGTCTTGAGGCAAGAAGCTCTGATTTCTCTTTACAGTAGACAGCAATAAGTCTCTAACAAGATCATTCAACTGTCCTTGGGTTAACTTTTTAGGCTCTAAATGTCTACCTTCAAAAGTGTACTCTGGTTCTGTAGATGGTCCGGAAACGCCAGTTGCACCTTCATCACTTTCCATGTCATCTATGATAGAATCTAGCCTATCACTTGGGGGGAATTGGAATGGGCAATGTTTCATCATGTTTTACTGGTCTACGTGCTGAATCCAAGTTTGGATATACAATCTGGTGTTTGTTCTTGGCAGAAAACCCCATTAAGTTCACACTACAAAAATAACAGTCTTCATGAAGATCTCTCGGCTCCCTCCATATCATGGGTATGGCAAATGGCATTGAAGCTTTCTTTTTGTTAAGCCAATCACGTAATCCATTTGAACAGCCAGAACAGATTTGATGTGGCACCCATGGTTTATCTTGGTCACCTAGATGGCAACCAAAGTATAGCTTGTATATTTTCTTAATGTCGGTTGTAATACTTCGTCGCTGTGTTTTAGTTGTCAACTGGCCGCATACGAAACAGAACTTGTCGGGGTCATTCTTACATTGTCGAGGCATGTTGACTGACCTGAGCAAACTATAAATTTAAAAAAATGTACACCAACTTGACACAACAAGTTCTTGGACTGGACTGATCTTTTGACACACAAAGCACGGCATTGTTGCCTGAATCACAATGCTGCTAGACGTAAAAGCTCACACCTGAAATACATAAGATGTATAATTAAGATAATTGAAATAAATAAGATGAATAAACTAAAAAAACACAATAAAATAAACACAATCAAATGTTGAAATATTAGTATTTTGCCTATTTAAAATGGTTAAATCTGTGTAGTTATATATACGCCTTCATCTTGAAAACTATACGTGTTAGAAAAAATCTGAATGCAGTTTTGGAATCAGCGTGAAAACTGCTATCCAGCCACCACAAATTTTACTCTGATGAAAAATCTTTGTTGACCAGTGTTATTAGAGGGGATAATAGTGGATAGGATCATTGACCATTTGGATTCCTACAAGCTGCTTGGGGACTCCCAGCATGGGTTTAGACAGCATAGGTCATGTCTCACGAACTTGCTTGAGTTTTTCCACTTCATGTTGAGTGAGTATGATAAGAGTAGGGTGACTGATATACTTTATCTTGACTCTGAGAAAGCCTTTGATAAGGTACCTCACCACCAGCTAATGGCGAAAGTGCGCGCACTGGGTATTGGTAGGGAAGTAGGTAGGTGGATTGAAAACTGGCTGAAGAATAGGTGGCAGAGGGTTGTAATTAAAGGGGCCAGTTTGGGTTGGGCCTCAGTCACTAGTGGGGTTCCTCAGGGTTCCGTTTTGGGGCCACTGTTGTTTATCATTTATATAAATGATATAGACGGTGGCATTGTCAGTTGGATCGCCACATTCGCTGATGACACCAAGCTTGGGGCTAATGTTGGGATGCCACAAGCGATCGAGCAACTGCGTGCAGACCTAGGCAGGATAGGAGAGTGATCCAAAAAATGGCAAATGCCGTCTAACTTGGGTAAATGCAAGCTGATGCACATTGGCTACGCCAATCCCAAGTCGGACTACTTGATGTTGGGGAGTAATATTGAGGCGACTGATTTGGAAAAGGACTTGGGTGTGCTAATTAGCAGCGACCTTAAGTTTACGAAATAGTGCATAGAGGTGGAAAAGAAAGGCCAGAAACTGTTGGGTTATATCAGGAGGCAATTTCAGTTTCGGAACAAGGAAATTGTGCTCTCACTGTACAATTCCCTGGTTCAGCCGTACCTGGAGTATGCTGTGCACAGTTCTGGTTGCCCACCCTCAGGAAAGATATTGAGAGGCTGGAGCGAATGCAGGCGAGGGCCACAAAGTTAATCCCTTCCATTAGGCATATGGGCTACAATCAACGGTTACGCGCCCTGAACTTGTTTTCACTGGAAACTTGGAGGCTGCGCAGTCAACTCATCGAGGTTTTCAAGCTCTTACGCAGGTTCAATGATGTCGATTTTAGAAGCATGTTTAGTTTAAATGATAACCCAACTCACAACAATGGTTGGAAGTTGGATTTGAAATGGTTTAGGACTAGTGTGTATGGGAATTACTTTACATATAAGATCTGTGACACATGGAACAGGTTACCTTCAGAAGTTGTGAACAGTTCCTCTGTGGATCAGTTCAAGAAAAGGTTAGACCAAATGTTGCACACTATTTGATGGTGTAGGAAATTTTCCATCCCATTGCCATTGGTACATCCTGGTATGGGCTGCAAAGCCTCTGAGTTTCCAGCAAAAACAAATTCAGGGTGTGTAAGCGTTGATTGTAGCTCATATGCCTAATGGAAGGGATTAACTTTGTGGCACTAGCCAGTTTTCAATCCACCTACCTACTTCCCCACTGATATCCAGCCAGCACGCGCACTTTGGCCATTAGCCAGCGGTGAGGTACATTATCAAAGGCTTTTTCAAAGTCAAGATAAAGTATATCAATCGCCCTACTCTTATCATACTCACTCAACATGAAGTGGAAAAACTCAAGCAAGTTCGTGAGACACGACCTATGTTGTCTAAACCCATGTTGGGAGTCCCCAAGCAGCTTGTAGGAATCCAAATGGTCAATGATCCTATTCGCTATTATCCCCTCTAATAATTTACCTACATCCAAAGTGAGACTAATGGGATGATAGTTCCCTGAACTTTCATGATCCCCTTTCTTAAAGATAGGGGTCACGTTGGCTTCCCTCCAGTCACCAGGCACCTGGCTCATCTCCAATGATTTGTTGAAGACTGTAGCTAGGTGGGGAGCCACCTGGTTGCGCACCTCCCACACGCTCAGTTTGTCTATTCTATCAGTAACAACTGTCATGGTACACCAAACACTATCCAGGCCAGCACCTTCATGCCTGATGCCTGGCTCGGGGACAATGCAGATATTCTCCCTGGTGAACACCCGCAACTTTAGTACTCATTAAGCACATTAGCGATGTCTGCATCAGAGGTCCACAGAATGCAGCTTGGGCCCTTTAACGGACCTATCATGCTTCTAATGGGCTTTCTACTATTAACATAACTGAACAACTCCTTAGGGTTCCCCTTGCAGAGGCTTGCCACCCATAGTTCTTCATTATGTTTCACTAGCCTAACCTTCGCCTTCACTTCCCTACACAGGCAGACATATGCTTCAGTGTTTTCATGGGAATGATTGGCTTTTGCCCTCCTATATGCAACTTTCCTATTTTGGATAGCCAAAGCGATGTCACAACTGGGGCTGCATTGAAGCAGGGGTGACCAGTTTTGGGGTTATGGCAGCAGACTGCAGCACCATAAACTCATCCTGGAATGCACTCCACACTCCCTCAACATCGCCACTGACCTCTAACCCCATCTTACCTACGCTATCCTGGAGGCTAACAAAGTCTGCCCACTGCAAATTAAGTTCACTGCCTCTCAAGTTACTATGCTTCACCCAAGGGCCGCAGACACGGAACCTAATCAAACTGTGATCACTCCTGCCCAACGATTCATCAACGGTGAGGCCATTGACAAGGTTGTCTTCAGTCGTGAATGCTAAGTCTAGAATGCTTTTGCCTCATGTAGGCTCATTAACCTACTGAGTGACTAAGTTCTCATCAGCAAAGTCAACTAGCCTCCTCCCTACAGCATCAGCAGTCCTGTTTTCCCACTTTATGCCGCGACAGTTGAAGTCAACTAAAACTACACACACCCTATCCCCTAGCAGGCTACAGAGTTCAGTCTACAGGGCTGTATCCTCCTTGAGATGTGGAGGTCTGTACACCAAGATTAACCTATAGTTTGTCCCTCTCACATTCAGATTGACACCAAGCAGCTCCTGTTCCAATCGGAACTGGAAGTCAACTGGACTCACCATTTCCCTCACATGTGTGTGAAAAAATATTCATTTAATAAATACTGTATAATAGTAAGTATAGTACCATTCAAGAAAAAAAAAATCAATCAAACATTAGTGAAAAAGAACCAACAATAAAGTCCACCACTTGCAAGTGAGTGTGTTGGTAAACCAGCCAAAGTGCCAGAAAAGTCATTAGTATGGATGTGAAAATGAAAGTGATACAAAGGGTTGCAGCAGGTGAGCGTAAGGTCAATGTGGGTTGGTCACTTGGCTTGGCTTTGAGAAGATAAAAAGAACCAGCCAGTCTACCACATCCTTAGTTGCAATGAAGGTTTCCCACACAACAAATAAGCTGCTGGAAATGATGGATAGCTGACTGAGCATCTGGGTGAAAGACCAGAACCAGCATCACATGCCCTTAAGCCAGCTTATTCTTATGGAGAAGGCAAGGAGCCTTTTTACCTACCTACAGGAGCAAGAAGGTGAGGGATCTTCAATGGAAACATTCATGGCCAGTTGAGGCTGGTTTGAGAAATTTAAATGTCACAGCAACCTGTGACCTGTTAACAATGTCTTCATTTGAATTGTACAAAGTTAAGCATTGTCACTTATACTGATTGCAGCAGCCATTTTTGTTGTTTTATTATCATTGCACTGGAGCCATTTGCTTGCTGCTTAATGTTTACTTTTTGTACAGAGACGGCGGTGGAAAATCACATACGTATTTCTAAGTAACCAACTTTTTCTAATGTTTAAGACCTATTTTTGCACATTTAATCATTATTTAGTCATTCTGTAAGAAAATAATAGTATTTAAAGGCATTTATTTATCATTTTGACTGATTTCGCTATTAAGCAAGAACCCATCTCCATAAGCACCAATGACCATGTTATAATGACCTCTATTAATGGATTTTTCACTTAGCAGACAAGCCTCAAGAACATATCTTGTCCTTTAAAAGAGGTATGATAGTGTGTGTGTGTGTGTGTGGTTGTATATATATATATATATATACAGGGCTTTTTTTATAACGGTACGCACTGGTATGGCATACCGGCACCTTTTTTGAATAATTGATTCATAGATTATCTAGAATCTTTCTTATTAAATTTTTAAGTTTTCTAAAACTTAGCGATATTGTATTATAATATTCTGTAGTATAAAATTATACTGTATACCTATTTTACTTCATGGCAAGTATAGTTGTTATATGGTAAGCATTGAAATCAATTGTAGATAAACTTTACGCACACAACAAATGTAAGGCATCTAAAAATGAACAACTACGAGCTACTACACAATACAATTTATTATGCGCCACTCAGCAGTTGACACTAACAGCAAGGAATGAAGTTGACATATTGAAGATGAAAATTTGGAATTTTCTATAAAACTAAGTTAATGTTATGTATGTATGTTAATATATATATAAATATATATATATATATATATATATCTATCAGTGGCAACTCCTGCACTTGGGCTTCTCGGGCTGAGCCCAAGAGGCAAGGAGAAGCATGAGAGATAAAATTGTGTATTTATAGATTTAAGTTTTAAAAAAAAGTTTTAAATACAAATTGTAAAAATGGTTTTTGGCTGGTAGTATGTTACTATTTTTCTGTCTATCCTTCATCACGGAAGCAAATTTTGACAGCATTTAGATACCCTTACTACCTGTAAAAAAAACTATTGACATTAAGTTTTCGTGTAATCTTTCAAGATTCTTTACTCGGGCGCAAGACATTACGCCCGAGAAAGTACCTATAAGTGATATTGTATATTTAAAGTTCTTTTAATGAATAATTATTTGCTTGCATATGGTTACATAATAGTCCTTCTTCTAATTCTCATTAAATAAAATACGTTTTTCCTCCTATTAATTTTTTTTATAAAGGAAAAAACATTTCAACTCGGGCTTATATCCTTCGGCCTTGTAGAGGCACAATTTTTAATTCTGGTGATACATGGTAACTTTTTAAATTTTGATAAGCATGCCTTCAACTGCCTGAGAGAAAAAGGTTTTAAATTCAGCTATTTTATTCATTGCTATACACATAAGTTAAATTTAGTGTTAAGTAAAATGTAAGAGAAAGTTAATGGGGCTAAAATGTTCTTTTCCAATGTACGTGCTTTCAGTAAATTTGCTTCTTCAAGTACGAAACGAAAAGCTGTATTTAGAGAGCTCAATATCAGCATTCCATCACTTTGTGAAACAAGGTGGTGCTATAGATCTAGAACTGTGTCAGCAATAAAAAGGCAGCGTGAAACTCTGAAAAATGCATTTCAAAAGATTTTAGATGACAGTGCAAGATGGGATGAAGATATTCTCAATCAAACTGATAATCTACTTATAAAATTGCATGATTTCACTTTTCTGTTTTTTATTAACTGCTTTGAAAATATATTGTCACAAGCCGAAAAACTATTTGATCTTCCGCAATGCAAGCAGCTTGACATGAAGTTTGCACAACAGAAATTAAATTACTTTATTGAATTTATTGAGTGCGCTCGTACTGATAAAGCATATAATAAAGTTTTTCAAGAAACAATGGCAGACTTCAAACAATCCGAAGACCTGCCTTCTCCCCTGAGAAATAGAGCTAGAGGCAAACAAATGAACTATAAAGCAATATATTTTGAAATAATTGACATTATACTAATGTCAATGAGGGAACGATTTGATTGCATTCAGGAGTTTGCGTTCTTTGAGTTGATTGATGTGACCAAATTTCCAGAATTTGCTGAAAATTTTCCAATGCATCATCTTAATGCTTTATAAACTAAATACCCAAATGTAATTGACTCCAAATCCAAATTGAAATATCTTTATCATGACAGTGACTTTAGAAAATGCAAATCTGCAAATGAAATTTCTTTCACAAACTAGGATTATTGTCTGCGATGTCAGAAACCACAAAGCTGATTTAACTCCTCCTTACCATACCTGTAACTTCTGTTTCAAATGAAAGAAGTTTCTCTGTTCTTGATCGAATTAGATCATATTTAAGAAACACAATGGCTCAAGAACGGCTCTCGTCCCTGGCTAGGATTTCAATTGAAAAAGAAATACTTATTGATTTAGAAAGCAAAAAGGAATTACATGACCGAATATTAAAGGAATTTGCTTTAAAACCAAGACATTTGGACTTTATGTTCAAGTAAATAAAATTCAAATAATTTTTTTTACTGAGGTATGTATTTATTTATTTTATTGATAATCTTAGTTATTGTCATGCATTTAAACGTCGGCTCATATGTAGACTTGAAAATTTAAAAAGAGCCAGAGTAGTTTTGAAGAGCTGGAGTTGCCACTAATATATATATATATATATATATATATATATACACAGGGTGTCCCGTAAGTCTCGACCCATAGGGATTTATAATATATTTTTTTATTATGTTGCAGGTAAACCATGTCACTGACTAGAGAGGAGAGAGTTCAAGTTATTTTGCTGGTCGGGACCCGCAGTCACCGGGAAGTGGCCGAAGAATTCAACAATATGCATCCAGACCGCGCACGAATCACACACAGATGTGTTGGCAAGTTGATAGCCAAATTTAAGGAAACTGAATCCGTAGCTGACAAGCCTCGCAGAGGACCTTCAAGGACTGTTACGGAAGACGAAACCAGTACCAATGTGTTGGCTAGCTTCGCTGTCAGTCCCAAGAAGTCACTTCGACGCATGTGCAGCGAAACTAGGACTATTTTGTAATTTTATTAATTTTGCCCTATGGGTCCAGACTTACGGGACACCCTGTATATATATATATACACAGGGCTATTCAAAATGATTCAGCCGATTTCAACTGAGAATACTTCTGTACCTATCAACCATGCATCAACTGGGCATACACCACATGAAAGAGGAAATCTCCAAGTTTTACAAGATCACCGCGAGAGGGCTCCAAAGTCACGCTGTGGCCTAGCCTAGCAACAAACAGTCAGTGTGAAAATGGCATCCGCACAGCAGAAGGCGTTTTGTGTGTTGCAGTTTTCGAGCTGTAAATCGGTAGTCACAGTGCAGTGTGAGTTTCGTCGACATTACAGAACAGATCCACCAGGTGCTCAGAGCATCCGTCGGTGATATCGGCAGTTCGAGGAAACAGGAACTCCGAACTCGCATTGTTACTGCCGTAGAGTCAGTGACAACGGACATGCTGGAGCGAGTATGGGAGGAATTCGACTATCGTGTCGACGTTGCTCGTGTAACTAGGGGAAGTCACATAGAGCATTTATGAGGTGAGAGACAAAATTTGGACAGTTTTTCTTTTGGTTGATGTATCACAAATCACTCTGTATTTGTGACATTAAAAAATATTCTCATTTGAAATCAGGTGAATCATTTTGAATAGCCCTGTATATATATATATATATATATATATATATATATATATATATATATATATATACCCTCCACCCTTTCTTTTTCCTCTGTCTTTCCTCTCACTTTTTCTTTGTTTTTCCACTGAGATATGCCCTTTAAATAGAGGCGAATCGGTTCTTCCTGAACTAAAAAAAAAAAATATATATATCCCAATGTGCACTGGCACCTTTTTTTTTTTTTACAAAAAAAGCACTGTATATATATACACAGCCATCCCTTGCTTAACAAATGTTCATTACAACGAAGGTTTTTATTTAATACTACTTTCAAATATTACGAAGGAAATTTCGTTATAACAAAGGCAAAGATTTTTTAAATCCTCAGTGCGCTACATTGGCAGTTCCCACAACACAGGCAAGCTCCCCCCACCTAACACAAGGTCTCCCACCATTCCCGCAACATCAGTGTTTGTTGTGCGTTCTCACGTGTTGCATTCATAATGAAAGTGACATTCTATGAAGTGTTGTTGTTATTATTATTATTATTTTGTAACCCCAATATATAGCATGGCATCAAAATGTCCAAGCTCAACATCATTACCCAATCCAACAAAGAAGAGGAAGTTACAAATTGGTAATTACACATTCATATTATATAAAATAGATAATTTTCGTGAACTTTACCCACTCTATTTATATTAGAGCTATCAAAAAAAAGTGTGCTAGGAACCAAACTGAATTTTTTCCATATATGACAAAAGCCCAATAATTTATATGAAATTAAAACAAACACTTCTTGCACAAAAAAGTTTATTAACACAATTAAAACTCCAATATTGATATTTTTATAATTTAAAGATGTATGTACTTTTTTGCTCTTATAAATTAAAAAATTTATTAGGAAAAAAAGAACATTTGGAAGGGGCACTAAGATTGACCAAAAGGAGTGTCAAATTACAAAAAAAGGGCACCAAATTGACCAAAGAGGGGGGGGGGGGGGGGGGGGGGCCTAAATCCGCTAGTGCTATTGAGGGTGAGGTTAACAAGATCATTGAGTTCGCCAGACAAATTGGAGAGGAGGGATTTGAAGACCTTGCCACAGGGAAAGTTGAGGAGCTGCTTCAGTCACACCAAGAGGAACTGACAACAGAAGAACTAGTGGAATTAACAGTTTAATGAGAGTGAGGAGGAAGATGAAGAGCCAAACCACAACTGACTGCCAAACTCATTGCTGAACTGCTAAAAATGGAAGAAGACTTGAAACAGAAGGCTATCCAGATTGATACAAACATGGAAAAGAGCAATGCCTTTAGTAGAAGTATAGACAATCAATTGTCTCCTCATACAGAGCTCTACAAAAGCCTTAAGAGTAAACAAAAGCAGTCATGACTAACTTCGTTCTTTAAGCCAGCTTCCACCTCTTCAACTCTATCAGCCTCTACCTCCACTGCAACTTCCTCCACCTCCAACTAATCTCCACCCTCTTCACCTAAAAGCCCATCACCGTAAGCTGAACAGTCTTCTAATTAATGGCAAGTATTGTTCATTAACCTATTTTTCTTATGGATGTATTATTATTTATTTATAAATTTTTAACTCTGATTTTTGGGCACTAGAACATATTCCATTGAATCCCATTATATAATCTATTCACCATCCATGAATTCACTGCCTGTGAGGGTTAACAAGAACGTAACCTTTGCTGATGGCAGGAGTTGACTGTACTATTTCCATTTATATGTTCATCTACACATACGTCTTGAGTAAAATCAAATTTTTAAATAAAGTTTGGGAAAAAAAATTGTTCTGTTAAAAGGAAAGCCAGTATATGGTATGTTCTACCCTTCAATTGAAGGTAAAAAGCGCTTTGGGCCAATACAGTGCAACCTGCATTATTGAATACTTTCTCCTCATGGTCTGACTGGTAACACTAATCACAAACTTAAAACTTATTTTTATAGCAATTGGAAATCAGTCTGGAAAAATTAAATGACTGAATTTTGTAATGAATTTCTGAACTTTGATTTTCAATTTTAATTACTTTGATTATGAAGTTTAACTCTGAACTTTACTTCAAACTTTGAATTACAATTGTAATTGCTAAATCACCATAAAATTCTTGGAAACAAGATTTAAGCATAAATTTCCACATTTAAAATAGTTGACCAAGATTACTTTTCTTCATTTCAGAAAGCCTAAATTGCAACTTTAGAGTACATCACTTTTTTAAAATTAATTTGCATGGTAGTGATGTATTGCACAAGTTTTCAGAAAATGCAAACATTAGCTACAATGGTAGATGAAATATAAAGTATACCATACTTTACTTAGCTAGTCAAAGTTTACAATAATAATAATGTAAAACTTCACATACAGTTCAACTCAACCTTCAGCCAGCTCACATAAAAATATGTTCTGCAGTTTTAAAATAATTCTACTTTTCTTTAACATACTGTACTTCATTTCATAATAATTTATTCTACTTTTCTTTAACATACTGTACTTCATTTCATAATAATTTATAAGTTCCTTAATAATAAGGAAGGAAAAAAGATGGTATAGTATCCAATTTGTTACAAATAATAAAATTTAGTATAAAAATTTTCCTAATTTCTTCAGATAACTTCAGCGGACAATTTTCTACCTCCACTTACTTGTGCTTTTGAAGAGCTTCTATCATTAATTTCCAGTCTTTTAAGTTTAACACGTGGAAATTCAGAACATTCAATTTGTTTGAAGAGAATTTCCTCATTAATTTTAGCTCCTTGGTCATGAAAATTTGCATCTTTCTGCAAATCACTTTCATCTACAAATTTAGGACCTTCTTTCAGACACAAAGTTTTGAGGCTCTGAAATAAATTGTGCTAATTAAAAGTCCATCAATATGGGTAAGTCATCCAAAAGCTGAAAACATTTGTTCCAAACCAGGTTCATACAAATGGCCTATATTTTAAAAGATGGTTGACTTCGATGTTTCAAAGAACTTTTGAAATTAATTGTACTTTATAGAATAATTCACTTCACAAAAAATAAAATTGTGCATAATCTAAAAATCAAATTAAATGATAAGCAATTTCATGTCCCAAAACTTACATCAAATGAGCTTAACTAAAAGGTTTAATTTGAGACAAAGAATATATACACACAATGAGTAGTATTTTGATTTTGAGGAATACAAAAATGATTCTTCAAAAGTTAAACAAGTTATTCTAATGGCAAAATACTAAAAACGTTTCAGCTGTATGACTGAACTAACAAACTCAGAAAATTATATCCCCCGATAATAATAATAACAGGCCTGCGAATGAGAACTTTGTAAGAGTTGTTTTCTTACTAATAATTGATTTTATATAATTCAACTACGCTGATTTTGAATAAGGTGCCCATTTTTTATCACATAAGGATTTTCTGCAAATTGGAAAGGAAAAACAACACAAATAAATATTATTTATTTCAATTTACATTAGGTACCTATTTTCAGACCCGTAACTAGCTAATTTTGCACCCGAGGCAAAATCATAAAATTGCACCCCCCTATTCCTATCATCGATACATTGTCCGCACAATAGTCTTTTTTGTAGGGATTCCCATTTACAGAAATTTTCACGATGATTAGTTGAATTTTCATGTTCTACAATACAGTTAAAATTTTTCCAGTCATTAAATCCTGTTTTCTGATTTCCAATATTCGGTTTGGAAAAGCAGTGATTGAATAATATGCATGGAAAACAGAAAATAAAGTACTGAAAAGTGTTGACAATTTACAGAAATGTGCCCTTTTCCTAATGGCATGGCATGCTTGGGATAGTAGATACATATTTTATATAGTTTTTCTGCACCCCTCACCTTTGTGCACCCGAGGCAAGTGCCTTACTCACCTCACCCTTGTTACAGCATTGCCTATTTCACATTGTTATACTAATTACAAATGCAAACAACTTTAAAAAGAAAGAAGACTATTAACGTCAATTACATGTTCATCTTGATTGCGCATTATATCGATAGGCTAAAAGTTAGCAAGGCTCCAGGCCCTGACGCTTTTTATCCCAGACATTTGAAAGATTTGAAAGATGTTATCGTAGGCCCCTTAATGAAGATTTTTAATCAGTCACTCGAAACAGGGATTATTCCTGAAGACTTCAAATTAGCTAATGCCACGCCTATTTTCAAAAAAAGGCAACCGCAGTAGCTAGCAATTATAGACCCATTAGCTTAACATCAATTGTCGGTAAACTTTTGGAATCCGTAGTTAGGGATCGTATCATTGATCACTTAGAAAGTAGAGATTTGATTAATAGTAGTCAGCATGGGTTTTGATGCCATAGGTCTTGTTTAACTAATTTGTTAGAATTTTATAACGAAATAGTGCGCAAATATGATAGGCATAGAGCGGCTGACATTATTTATTTAGATTTTAAAAAGGCATTCGATACAGTTCCGCATAGGAGACTAATTGCGAAGGTCAAAGCGCATGGTATACGCGGTCAGGTAGCTAACTGGTTAGAAGAATGGCTTCGTGCTAGGAGACAGAGGGTCATAATTAATGGTAGTGAATCAGGGTGGTTAGATGTAGGTAGCGGTGTCCCACAGGGTTCAGTGTTAGGCCCATTGCTATTCGTAATTTACATTAACGACATAGATGTAGGATTGAATAGTAATGTGTCAAAATTCGCGGATGATACTAAAATAGGCAGTAAGGTTGTTAACGAGGACGATAGAAATAGGCTCAAAGATGATGTAAATAGGATTATGGAGTGGATAGATAAGTGGCAGATGCAATTTAATGTAAACAAATGTAAAGGTTTGCATATAGGTTCTAGCAACAATAATTACACGTACACGATGGATGATAGGGAGTTGGCGAGCATTGACAAGGAAGTAGATTTAGGCGTACACGTATCTAAGGATTTAAAGGTTAGGAACCAGTGCCTGGAGTCTTGCGCAAAAGCTAATAGGATGTTAGGCTTCATAGCGCGTAATTTCGAATTTAAATCAAAGGATATTATATTGCCCCTTTACAAGTCCCTAGTCAGGCCTCATTTAGAATATGCTGTTCAGTTTTGGTGCCCGCACTTGCGTGAGGATATTGATAGGTTAGAAAGGGTTCAGTGTCGTGCCACAAAACTAATTCCATCATTGCGCAACAAGGCTTATGAAGATAGGATTAAAGAGTTAGACCTGTATTCACTCGAAACTAGGAGATTAAGGGGGGAGCTTATTGAAGTTTTCAAAATCGTTAATAACATCAATAACGTAAATTTGGACAAATTGTTCACTTTCAATAATAGTACTACTCGTAATAATAGATTTAAGTTGCGTGGCAGACGTTTCATTACTAATATCACTAAAAACTTCTTTGCATTGAAAGTAATTGATAAATGGAATAATCTTCCCGCGCCCGTCATGAACTCTACCAGCATTAATGTGTTTAAGAACCGTGTTGACAGACATTTTAAAAATATTAACGTTGTTTAAAATAAAAAAAAACAATTAGCAACAGGAGCTCTGGGGGTGGTGGTCAGGGATGAGTCTGTTGACGATTAATGCCAGCTTGTGATGCCAGCCAAAAAAAAAAAAAAAAATTAGACTAACACGAACGTAGATGTAGCTTGTAGCGTAAACTAACCCACTTTTTGTTTAACTTTACCTTTTTTTTTTTTTTATCCTCTCCTTACTTTGCATGTCTGTAACTCTCTTTTCTTGCATGTTTGTAGTTTGCATGGTATGACAGTGAGTTAAGACTGTGTTTGCATGGTTTGCAAGCATTCTTATTTTACTTCTTTTCATCTTTCACCCCTCTCCTATTGTCTCTGACTATATTTTTCTGACTTGTCGGCAGTGGCTCGCAGATGATGATGGTGAGTCTTTTTTCTCTTTTTCTGAATGAATGTTAACCCATGAGTGATAGGTATTCCTCCTTACTTAACCCCTTATTCTCTTCTCTTCTCTTGACCCCCTGCTCTTTCCTTTCTCTCGGGCTAACCTTATAGTGGATCTTAGGGTCTTTGTTAGCCTTAGCTTCTGTAGATCTGTAGATCTTTATTTGTCTTAGTTTTCTTGGGAGATCTATGCCTTTTTAGTCTCAAATGTATGCGCTGTTCCTTTTCTTTTATGTAATAATTCTGGAGTATCCCATTTCAACATCCAGCAGTAATCAGCCATCACGCTGATGTCCCACCTTCCTGATATCTCTTCTCCATTTCTTTTGTCTTGGTGTAACCATTCTCCTTGTTCTTCGCTGAGTGCTCCAAGATTCTCAGGGAAGTAATCCAAGTGTGAATGTAAGACATGTACTTTTAAACTTCTATTACAACCCAACTCTCTGAACTATTTTGCATGTTGTTCAATGTTTTAGTAATTTGGGTCCTTGTTGTTCCCCAAAAATTTGCTGAAAACATCCTTTAAAGCAAGTGATACTTCTTTTTCAAGATTGGATGAACACTGAAAGAACAATGAACAAAGTCAGTTTTTCTAATCTGGGGACCAACGAAAATTCCTTCTTTCATTTTGCTTCCGAAAGAGTTGGGAATTTACCACACAAATACTTAAAACGATCTCCATCTTCATCCAAGGCCTTAACAAATTGCTTCATCAAGCCCAATTTTATGTGAAGTGGAGGTAAAAGGACTTTCTTCATGTCAACCAAACTTTCACGTTGAATGTTTTTAGAACCAGGTGTCAGTTTGACTCTGCGTAGCCATTCCTTTTTTATCCAGTGCTGAGTTCTTGCTGAGCTATCCCATTCACACAAAAAACATGGGAACTTCATAAAACCTAGTTGATGACCTAACAACATACAAATCACTTTTAAGTCTCCACAAAGTAGCCAACCGTGTTCTTTGTATTTAACCTTAGCTTAAAGAAGCTCAAGATTTTCATATGTTTCCTTCAAGTGAACCAAATGAGCCACAGGAACGGATGCATACAAGTTACCATTGTGAAGGGGGACCCTTTCAGACTTCTTTTGGAGGAGTCAATGAAAAGTCTCCATTCATTTGGGATATAGACTGCAGCGCCTAGCTTAAGTATTAGTTCCGAAACATTGTTGCAATATACCAGTGAATTTTCTTGAGAAAAATATTGGATGAATTCTTTTTCTCAATTTCTGTACCAGGGTCATTCCAGGACAAATCACGCATTGCCTGAAACCACACCCACTTAAATTTTGCTTAAAATTGCAATATAGGGTTGTTTATGCTGAAAAACATGAAATTTCAAGTTTCAGAGCAATCAGAGTAACGGTTCAAAAGTTATGGGCCCCCCAATTTTGGGGGTGGGGGCTGGCCCCTTAATTTTTAAAAGTCTAACTCGGTCCCTAATTGAGCTAGGAAAAAACTTTAAAAACCATTTGAAAGCTCAAATCCTAAAGAATAATTGATTCTAAGTAATAAAACACATTTAATCAAATAGTTAAATTTGAATTTTTTGGGGGGACCCCACCCCCTATAATACAGATATTCAAGATTTTTTTTCGTCATTTTGTACCTCAATTACTCTTCTATATGACTTAGTCAATGACATTGTATATTTTTATCCTTCATTAGATGTTGGTGGAGGTTAAAAACACATTCCATTTGCTGGACTTTGAACTTACACCATTATGCCTGTTTTACTTATCAAGCTCTCTTTAAGATGTTTTCCTTGACTTACAAGTGGATTAAGTATAGCTATAAGATAAACTTATTAGTGTTTCCCTAAAACTCAATAATAATAATAATAATAATAATTAATAATAATAATAATAACCATCTCTCAACTTTGTCAATCTTCAAAGGCAAAAAAAAATACTGCTAATATAGTTATGTTTGACTGAACAAATTAAGACATTACTTGAATAAAAATAATTGCTATACAATACATTAAATCTGAAACATTTTTGGTACCTAGCCTATTTCTCAGTATCATATATTTCAAAGATATACACAACTCTGGTGCCAGATTGAATATTAGGAGTTGACATTTCATGAAGGATGTTTTTGGCTTCTACCCAACAAACATCATCTTTATTAGTTGGGAAATAGTATCTATTGTTTTTGTTGGAAATAGGAGTTAGAAACTTGATTTTATAATCTTGGAATTCTTCTGAATAATCTAAAACGATTCCTAGATATTTTCTACCATCATAAATACATGCAACATACTTTCCTACAGGAAATTTTTGCTCATTTGATAAATCTGGACTCATATCTGAGTCACCTTGTTCAGAGGTCATAACCCTAACAACATTGTAGTCATTGGAGTCTGAAACTAAATAAGCTTTAATGTGACTCTGAGACATTGGCACAATTCTGTGGAGACCTCGCGTGCCCTTCACTGTCACTGCTTTTTCAAACCTACTACTTTGTTTTATTATGATTTATTTGTTCTTTTGTAATGAATTTAAACTTGAAGGACTCAAAATTTTATGTATAAAAGTCAGAAACTCTGTGGAGACAAGATGTGTCCTATTGTTGTTCTTTACAAATTAGCTTTAGCTGCTGCTCTCTTCACACTTCCTCCAATGCCATCAAATGCATTTTTGCCATGACTAGTGGCAAAAAAGTTCCACTCTGTCTTTACACCAAAATCTGTTTCATGATGGCATAAATTGCTAAAATTAAAACAGTTTTTGTATTGTCCAGTACAACCATCAGAAAATTATTTTATTGTTTTCACATTAGGGAATCTCACTTTAATGTCTTAAACTAAAAATTGTTGAAATGTATACACTGCTGCGGTGTTATGATCTAAACTATCACTAATGATACAATAGCTAGGGTGGCTCAATTTATCATCTTCCATTTCATATACAACCATTGGGTGTAATGTAACTTGTTCATTTGTCCAATGGAAGCTCTGTGGTGCATCTTGAGTGATGAAAGAATAGTTCTCAGAAAAGTCTCCCAGTACTAAAACTTCATCTTCACTGAGATTTTCCTCCACTGTAACAGTCACATTTGACAAAGTTGCCCTGTCAGTGCTGGTCCACTGGTCATATTTAATTGAATCCCTGGAAGTCAGTACATTTAATGCGTTCAAATAGTTATCTACATCAGCAACACCAGGACATTCTCTACACTGGTGTAACATACATTTAATGTTGTCCACATCACAGACACTTTTTTGAATCAATGAATGATAAGTCAAGTCCTTGTCACCAGGACCTAAACCATTAATTTGGGGTTCTGGTGATAGGTACAAATACAAACTGAGTGTGTACCTGTACCTCCAGCAGTACCACACCATTTGGGTCTAAGAGCTGCAAATGTTGAAAAACTTATACTTGAGTCAGTTTCTTTATACCTAAGATACACTTCTTTCAAATTAATGAGTGAGAGAAGCTTTTGTTTGTAAATTTTGTTTCCATCTTTGTCTCTGACACTAACACAGTCCTTTTTTCCTGGATACACCAGACTAAATTCTGGGTCCTCATAAAAAGTGCTCACATTAGAAATAGTTTCACCACTTACCTTTTTCCCTTTACTGTATTTAGGAACATTTGGCAATATTCCATACTGTTGCTTCATGGGCCTGGCTTTATCAACAAGATATCTACTAGCCCCAAAGAACTCTTGAGTTTTTGAGATCGTGTATGGGGACAGAGTAAGAATCTGCAACCTTCTTTGGTATGAAGTTCTAGAGTTGAATGCTTCAGCGAGCTCCCTCATCATAGTTTTGTACCTACTGTATTAGATAAATAAAAGGTAGGGGATATCAGAATTTTCTTAAATTGAAATTATTAATTTAATGTACTCTAAGATCAGGACCTAAATAGAAAAAATATATCATCATCTACCTTCCATGGATATTTTTTAGACATTGTTAAAATGGTGTGATTGTGTTCTGTACATAAGAATGATATTGAAGAAAAGTTAGGCTATTGAAATTTAAAACATCTAAAATTATATATGTCGAGAGTCTTTAATTGTGACCATGAGTTGCTAATTTAGTCAAATTTGAGCAATCCTTACCTTTCCAATTCTTTTTCCATGCATAATCTCTTGGATGTAGATGCTCCCTCATCCACAGATGCTGAGAAAGACTGTTGAAAATTCTTTTTCAAAGTAGATACACACTTGTTGTATTTGTCTGATGCTTTTTTAGATATCCTGTCAGTGTTCATACCATCTGAAATTAGGCATCATCCAAAATTTAGAATTACTGTAAGTTACAGCAACAAATTTTCATAATTTAATAACTAATCAGAATTCATTTATTGTACATAACTATTTTTTTGCAATTCCTTAAATTGTTAAAGAATGTTATGTTTACAAGTTTGATAAAACTACATTATTTTGATAACCTATGAAACAATGTATACACAAAGATAAAGAATTTAGATGATTTTTAAAAATCATATAATGCATTTTCTGATAACTATACTTTTCAAAAATAAGTCCCCAAATTATAATTCATACACTACTTACGGAATTTTATTGGGGAAATCTCCATTTCTTCAAGAATGTTCTTGGTTTGTTCTTTACAGATTTCAATATCACTGATCTCACCAGGATTGTCAGTTTGCAAATGTGTACTTTCTGGACTGCTTTGAAATGAAGAGGTACTTGTAGATGACTCAGTTTCAAAAACATCATTAAATAATTTATCAGGTTCTTCAAGTTCATTTAATCTTACAGAACACTTTGTACAAACTTTCCAATTAATGATTTTTTTCTGTTATATTTAATGGTAAATTTTTTAAGCCCTTTAAGATTCTTTTCTTGCCTCTCTTAAAGGGGTCACAACACTGTTTATGATAATTTAAATGGTAAGACATGTTTAAAATTTATATATTAGCTTCAGTTCCTATAATAAGTAGAAAGAATATTAAATGTTAATGATTTTTAATGATAACAGGCAAACACAAGCACAGCCAATATAGGCAAGGCACTAAAATAATATGGCAAGCAGATACCATGTATGAGCAGTATTTATCATGTGGTCACAAAAGGCAAACTGAACCCTTAATAACCAAGGCTCATGTTAATGGAAGGAGCCCTCAGACAATCTCATTTTGCTGCGACAAGTTGTAGCATGACTACACAAGCGTGATACCACTTGACCTTACAAACAGGCAGTACAAATTCTTTTTTATTTTAATAATGTGTGTGTGTGTATGAGCAATATATATAGTTAGGATAAAACTATTATATAGTTAGTATAGCCCAATTCCTGAACTTGGGCTAATATGTCATCTGTTCGCTAGCAAGTACCTTATAATAAAGTGCAAAAAAATACACAACTTAAAGGTAAAAATACACAATGTCATTGACTAAGTCATATAGAAGAGTAATTGAGGTACAAAATGACAAAAAAAAATCTTCAATATCTGTATCATAGAGGGTGCCCCCCCACCCCCACCCAAATATTCAAAATGATATAACTTTTTAACTATTTGATTAAATCCATTTTATTACTTACAATCAATTATTCTTTAGGATTTGAGCTTTCAAGTGGTTTTAAATTTTTTTTTCCTAGCTCAATTAGGGACTGAGTTATGGACTTTTAAACATTAAGGGGCCAGCTCCCACCCCTAAAAATTGGGGGGGCCCATAACTTTTGAGCCATTACTCTGATTGCACTAAAACTTGAGATTTCATGTTTTTGCACAAAAACAACCTTATATACCAAATTTGAGAAAAATCTAAGTCAGAGTGGTTACAAATTTCTTTTTTTTTGCATGATTTGTTCTGGAATGACCCATCAGTAAAATGACATCCCGGGAGAAAGCAAGTTCTTTGCATGAAGTCTGGATTCCAAAATCTCTGAAGAATCCTTCAGGAGACACAAATCTCTTACCAAATCATTAAGTTCACTTTGTGTAAACAATTGGGGTTCACCAGATGTTTCAGTTTGAAAACAATCAATATCATCGTTTCCATCATCAATCAGACACCGAATCAGATGAAGTTATATCAAGAGTATTTGGTTCAGTAGGTACAAGTATACCAGGTCCATGAGCAACAGGTCTTATAGCAGACTGAAAGTTTGGATAAGAAATTTCCTTTTTATTGCACATTTATTTGCACATTACATGAGCAAAAATAGCAGTCATTGCTGTGATTTCTACGCTCATGCCAGACCATTGGAATCCCAAAAGGTAAAAAATCCTTTTTACCTTTACTCTACAGGCTAAGTTGTTCAACACAAACACTGCAAACTTTATGTGGAGCCCATGATTTGTCTTGATCCCCAAGTTTCATTCTGAAGTATACATAGTATGCTTTTTTGATGGTCTGTAATATCTCACCTTTGTGTTTTCACAGTAAATTTTCCACAAATATAACAGAAAATGTTTGGGCTATTTACACACCCTCTGGTTGCCATAGCGACAAATAAACAAATTTCAAGAGAGAAATATAGTCACTGCGCACCTTTGAATAATAAAGAACTATAACCTCGTACGCACTAGACAGACTGACTCATCTCATGACCTGTCAATCACTTATATACTAGCAGTACATTTCTCGAATGTTCTAGAAGATGCTATGATGTTACTTCTGATCTAGAAGCATTTATAGGCAGTAGTTTTTAATCAAAATTTAATTGAGTCAATTTTAATGAAAATTACTTACATATGTAATATGAAATATGACATTTTGTGAAAAATCTGTATGTGATGGTGAAAAATTAATATTATTTTCAGAATCAGCATGTAGAAATTACTATGCAAGTGATAAAATATTTTGGACAACAAAACCATTGCAGGCCTGTGTAATCAAAGTGAATTTCTCACTTTTCATAAAAGAATGGGGCTAAATTAACTAATGAGAAACTATTTTAGGATAAATCTTACCACATTAACAACAACAACAACTATTCTGAGTTAAAGAATCTACAATGTCGCTTGTTTAAGCTTCTTCAGTGAAAATGTGCATGAACTAAATAGGCTAAAATAATGAATGAATTACACTCAGACCCTGCTAATTCAACACATTTAGGGCTCTATCTTTGTTAAAATACCGGAAATGTTTAAATTACAGTGAAATTCCAAAATTTCTCGGATATCTAACATTTCATCAAAATATAGAAATTTTCCAGGCAACTTCCCTGGGTAATTCAACTATAAAGAAAATGCAAATGAATTTCAGAAGCTTGGTGAAATAACAGGGATATTTTGTTGAGCAAAGGGTTCACACACCTTGCATTGAGGAAGCATGATCACAGCATCTCTGGACTAGGTGCTCAAAGATAATTTTTTAGTAAATACTCTCATACAAGTGCATTATGTATGCTAAAAAGTAGCTAGATAAACAGGAAATTTATTTTTTTTAGCAATAAATACACATGGTACTTTTCAGTTAATCCACAAATAATTATATTACAATACTAACTAAAAATTATTGTGACGTATTTGTTGCCATGTGTATTGTCACCCTTCTACCAATAATGTACAAAGTGTAACCGTAAGCTTAAATTTCCATAAATCTTGGGGAAAATTGTTTTTCAGCACAAAATATGAATGGTAGACAGGTGCCTGGAGTGCAGTACCATGTGGTGATTGCTGTGTAATTCAACTATTTTCACCAAATCTTCCAAAATTTGCCTGATATTTTGACATGCAGAAAATAGCCAAATTATCATGATATCTGAAATACTGAGTGTTGATTTAGCAGGGTCCAAGTTTATCATATTTCAAAGGGGAAAGAAAGGACTAATGTTGTAACTACTGAAGTAGAAAAAAAAACATTTATTTACCTTGATTCCAATTTCATTAATGCTGAAATCAATTAGTTCCTCTTTCACAGGAATATCATCTATTAATAATTCATCTTTGATCTGACAACCCAGAAATTAGGATATATTCTTTAATCAATTTCATAACTATCTTTGTCACTAATAAGAATTTATTTCAGTTCATAAAAGTGATTCTTTTATACTTCATCCAAACTAAAACTTCAAAAATAAACTGAAATAAAACTAAAAAAATGAAGTTGTTGGATATAATATATTGCATTATTGTTTCACCTCTACTTGATTTTTCATTATATGAAAGGTCCCAAACATTGATGTAAATTGAAAAGAAATTCACTATCACAAATTACAATTAATCATTGATAAAATTTAGTCATAAATAAACTTTAATAAGGGTCATATAAACACTTCTTGATTCATGTCAAAAATTTCATTTTTATAACAAACAGGAAACAATCATTTTCTCTATTCCTTACCTGCCCTTCCAGACAGAAGCTGTCATGGTCAAATAAATCTTCTTTACATATACTTGGCTCATAATACACAGTTTCTGCTTTTATTTCAATTTCTGTTTTAATACTCATTATTTCTTCTTTCAAACCAACTTCTCTTTCAACTTTGTCCATCTTCAAACTCAAAAATTCAAATGAGAAGTAATAGAGAGAGTTTTGAAAATGTTTACAAAGTAGTTTCTTCACTTTTTCCTTGTTTCAGAACATGAAATATCACACTGAAAGTGTTGATGAATACAGGGTGTCCCGTAAGTCTGGACCCATAGGGAAAAATAATAAAATTACAAAATAGTCCAAAAATTTATTACATAATCTGTTCAAAGTGTCCGCCGTTGTGTCGCACACATAGTTGAAGACGCAATCTCCACTGCGACAGCACTTTCTGAATCACAGTCGCAGAAATTTCTTGACACGCCTCCACAATGCGTGTTTTAAGGTGGAAAATGTTCTGAAGTTTGACCTCGTACACTTTGGCTTTCAAGTGGCCCCACAAATAAAACTCCAGCGGAGTAATATCATAATAAAAATAATAATAAAAATAATAAAAAAATATATTATAAATAAATTTTTGGACTATTTTGTAATTTTATTATTTTTCCCTATGGGTCCAGACTTACGGGACACCCTGTAGAATGGTAAAAACATGGGAGCAAGTGTGGTTTACATCCCCCCTGACACAAAAGGGGACAAACTACACTAGGATCTTTAGGAGACATTTTTTAAATGAATCCATCAAATAAAATGTTAAAACTAATGAAAATATTATGACAACATAACCAATCATCAATTTATATATATATATAAATTGACAATTGGTTAAGTTGTACTATTTTCATTAGTTTTAACATTTTATTTGATTAGGTATACATGGACAAAGTTGGAGAGTGCAAACTACACTAGGATAATGTAGGGGAATGTAAACTACACTAGGATAATGTAGGGGAATGTAAACTACACTAGGATAATGTAGGAGAATGTAAACTACACTAGGATAATGTAGGGGAATGTAAACTACACTAGGATAATGTAGGGGAATGTAAACTACACTAGGATAATGTAGGGGAATGTAAACTACACTAGGATAATGTAGGAGAATGTAAACTACACTAGGATAATGTAGGGGAATGTAAACTACACTAGGATAATGTAGGGGAATGTAAACTACACTAGGATAATGTAGGGGAATGTAAACTACACTAGGATAATGTAGGGGAATGTAAACTACACTAGGATAATGTAGGGGAATGTAAACTACACTAGGATAATGTAGGGGAATGTAAACTACACTAGGATAATGTAGGGGAATGTAAACTACGCTAGGATAATGTAGGGGAATGTAAACTACACTAGGATAATGTAGGGGAATGTAAACTACACTAGGATAATGTAGGGGAATGTAAACTATACTAGGCACCACAGGGGGACGTAAACTACACTTGCTCCAAAACATGTAATGAAGAGGGTCTCCTTGTGTAGGCATGCTTCATTCCTTCAGTGCTGTATTTTTCAGAAATTTGGGTAAATAAACTTGGGATTAGGTTTCACAAGTTATTTTGAAACATATTTGGGGTTAAAATCCCACAAATTATCTTGAAATATACAGTACTCAGAGTTAAAGTCTCAAGTTATTTCAAATAAATTGGCTCTAAATACCCTATTTATTAAATTGAACTTAAAGGTTTTAAGTTTCTGTTATCCAAGAAAAAGAAAACCTTGTAATAAGGTCACATTTGATTTAAATCAGTAGTTCCCAACCTAGGGGTAAATTACCCCACTGGGGTAATGAGGACTGTTTTGTAGGGTAATGACACATGATTCAGAAGTTCTAAAAAAATAATAGTGGGTAATGGAGCTGGATTAGAATTGAGTTTTGGGTAACCATACAAAAGAGGTTGGGAACCACTGATTTAAATGATTACTAACCTTCTTACAGCAATAAACTGGAACAGGTAAAAAATAATTTACCATTTGAAATAAATCTAAACCAGTAGTGAAAATTAAAGTCCAATATTTAAGTTTAATTCAGCATGAATTAAGTAAATCTACAGTGATATCTATACTCTTAAACTTAAGGAAGGTTGCACAAGACAGCATGCGAGAAATTAGGGCTATATTATCCTTCATTATCAATAAATACTGACAGTATTACTGAACTGAATGAAATTATCCCATCCTATATAATTGGGTCAGCAAAAGTAAATTACCTACCAATAGTTCAAACTACTGATCAAATATAAAATGAAAACTAAGTACAGAACTGTAAATTTAATTCAAAGATCAATGTTAATTAATTCAAAAGTGGAGGTTTAATCCAAAGATCACTAGCAGACACTTGAGTGAAAGAACAATTTTGCCCAACACTTTGAATATAATAATAATAATCAGGCACAGATCCAGGATTTTGTGGAAAAGGGGGGTGGGGGGCCACAGTGAGCCTGATGGCACATGATATTCTTGTAAGAGGTTTCTGTATACACCATTTCTTGAATATTGATAAACAGTAAACATTAAAGTGTTTTTGAAGTTTACATCCAATAAATCATAACTTCAGCTGATTAAAAAAAGGTTGTGAAGGTGCATAAATGACAGGTACCTGAATGGCAGAACATATCATAATTATTCAGATTAGCTAGGTTATGTTATGTTATAATGTTATAATGTTTCAGACCAACAAAGACCCTAGGATCCACTCATGGCTGGTCTACCTAACTGTGTTCGTAATCGTGTATTGTGTATGTCCTCCGTGGTGGCGGAGGGGACCTACAATTTTACGTGGGTTCCGAACCACAAGAACATAAGAAACTTATTTAAAAACTGCCGGTAAATTGGCAATGACCAATTTTTATGAAACTAAATAATTATCAATTTAAAAATAATTAATTATCGGTTTAAAACTAAAGATAGAATCTCTCGGTCCAGAGGAGCAAGTCATAATAGACTACTATCCACAAATATGTTACATTCTATATCTATTTATAACGGACATGCAAATATATCAGATCCAAAGAATCCAGTCAATTTCATTACGGTATCCATCAAGTCACGGTCCATATCGATTGCGGATGAAGTCAAAATTTACAACCATATACATTATCAATTTAAAAATAATTAATTATCGATTTAAAACTAAAGATAGAATCTCTTGATCCAGAGGATCAAGTCATAATAGACTACTATCCACAAATATGTTACACTCTATATCTATTATATAATGGACATGCAAATATATCAGATCCAAAGAATCCAATCAATTTCATTACGGTATCCATCAAGTCACGGTTCATATCGATTGCGGACCAAGTCAAATTTACAACCATATACATTACAATATATACACTTACGAGGAAAAGTGTAGGTGTGGCTGTAAAGACTGTACAGTAATGTAGAAATGTGTGTGCACCCATTATGGGTCTCCCATTTAAAGGTGCTTGTGGGGCAAGTGAAGATCATGAGTTTTTCAATACCTCACAGTACTATGGGGGGCACCGCTCGGCAGAGGAATCTCTTTAAATGGGGTGTGTAAGGACAGAGAGTATCCCCTAACCCAAGACGCTGCCTCCCTATATCCCACAACACTTGTGTTGAGCTGTGGGATCTATCCCCACAAAGCCTTAATTTTACTACCTTAAACTATACCCTTTCTATCAACATGCGCGTCCAATCGATTCTTAAACATGTTTATAGACGTGCTACTAATTACTTCTACCGGCAAACTATTCCAGCTATTTACTATTCTATGCGTAAAAAAGTTTTTCACAACTGCTGTCTCGAACCTTCTACTTGTCAACTTACACCCGTTATTTCTAGTCCTATTATATAGAGATATTTCGAAAAAGCTATCTCTATCTATGTTATCAAATCCATTCATAATTTTGAAAACCTGGATTAGATCACCCCTTAACCTCCTAGTCTCGAGTGTAGTCAATTTTAACTCTTTAAGCCTATCCTCGTACGACTTTGACCTAAGAGACGGAATCATCTTAGTTGCTCGTCTTTGAACTCTTTCGATTTTGTCTATATCTTTGCGCATATGCGGATTCCAAAATTGGACCACGTACTCCAAATGGGGTCTAACTAATGATTTATAAAGAGGAACTATAATATCACGCGATTTGTACTCAAAATTTCGAGCTATAAAACCTAACACTTTGTTCGCCTTATTGACCGCCGCTGTACTTTGTTTCGCTACTTTTAAATCAACAGTGACTATAACTCCTAAATCTTTTTCCTGCTCTACGCTTGTTAAATCTTTCCCTGACATACTATACGCAAAATTACCGTTACGCGAACCTATATGCATAATTTTGCACTTATCCACGTTAAATCTCATTTGCCATGTGACTGACCAATCAACGATTTTATTCAGATCTTCCTGAATTTTACCTCTATCTTCGTCATTAATCGCCCTACCACCCAGCTTCGTGTCATCCGCAAACTTTGAAACTGTACTGACTAGGCCGACATCTAAATCGTTAATATATATAAGAAAAAGCAAGGGGCCCAATACAGAACCCTGAGGAACGCCACTCGCTACATTAGCCCAACACGACTCCGCTCCATCAACGACCACCCTCTGTTTCCTGCCTCGCAACCATTCTTCTAGCCAATTTACTACTACACCCCTGATTCCATGAGCCTTAGTTTTTTCAATCAGTCTTTTGTGCGGCACGGTGTCAAATGCTTTTTGAAAATCTAAATACACTACATCAACCGCCCGATGTCTATCGTAAACGTTAACCACGCTTTGGAAAAATTCTAAAAGATTAGTTAGCAAGATTTGTTTCGCCTAAAACCGTGCTGCGTATTTCTAACCAGATTATGCACTTCTAAGTGTTCGACTATACGATCCCTAATTATTGATTCCAGTAGCTTACCTACAACAGACATTAAACTGATTGGCCTATAATTTCCCGCCGCACCTTTATCGCCTTTCTTAAAGATAGGTGTTACGTTTGCTAACTTGAAATTATCTGGTACGCACCCCTCAGAAATAGACGCATTAAAAATCTTTGTTAGCGGCACAACAATGCTATCTTTTAATTCTTTTACTTGTATGGGATATATGGAATCCGGACCCGGTGATTTACGCATTTTCATTTTATCAACATAGCGCATTACTTCCCCTTCACTAACGGTCTATGACCGTAGGGATATTCATTACATCTAGTAAAAACTGACGTAAAAAATTCGTTTAGCAAGGTAGCCATTTCCTTGTTTTCAGAGACTAGATCTCCATTTCCATTTTTTAATGGACCTAAGACACTTTTTACTGGATTTCTATTATTGACGTATTGAAAGAATCGCTTGGGGTTTTCTTTACCGTCACGAGCTATGGAGATTTCAAATTCGCGTTTTGACTTTTTTATTACACTTTTAGCTTCATGCCTTAGAGATATGTAGTTGTTTCGTAACAACAGATTATCTTTATCGCACTTGTATAGCCTATAAGCCCTCTCTCTACTCTTTATAATGTCTCCTACTCTAGAAGTAAACCACAAGGGCTTGTTGTTTACTTTCGCACGCTTAATTTTGTACGGTACACATTCCTCATTTATAGTCCTAAATACCGTTACGAACGATTCCCACATTAGTTTTGCATTGGAGTTCCCCATTACGTTTTCCCAATTGACGTGTGAAAATTTATTTCGAAATTTACTAAAGTCTGCGTGCTGGAAGCTAGGAATTTTAGTCGAGTTAGTTGGTTTTGAGTGACTTACTGAGAGGACAAACTCTACCATATTGTGATTGCTATTGCTCAACGGTTCTATTACTTGAAGATCAGTAATTAGCCTATCATCCGTAGTTATTACTAAATCTAAAATACTGTCCAACCTCGTAGGTTCCCCAACCTTTTGAATAAGAAAGCTATCCTCGAGAAAATTAACTAAACGATTACCTTCCGCGTCTCCCTGCATTGTATCGTAATTCACGTTGGCGCAATTAAAGTCACCCATAACTAAAGCCTGCTCACTACCGATTATTCTCTTTAGTTCACGATATAACACTTCGTCCGTAGCAGCTGTTTGATTTGGGGGCCTATATATAACCGCAAGAAGAAGTTTGAAATCGTTCAATTTAAGTTCTGCTATAGTCGAATCTATCGGTTCTGGAATTGAGTGCTTTACTTCTATAATGTTCGCAATATTATCTTTGATATACATAACACCGCCTCCTCGCCTACCTATTCTGTTTTTAACAAAAAGTCTATAACCTTTAATTTGATACTCCCCTACAAAGTCACGTGTTTCAGTGCTAAGCCACGATTCATTTATCACAATTAAATCATAGTCTTTACAAGCAATTAGGGAAAAAAATGTTTATTTTATTTTGTAGGCTACGAGCATTTAAGGATAGAACCTTCAAATTGTTTGTAATTGCGACACCTTCGCAAGCGCGGGGGAAATTTGTGGAATTTACGCTGGGACCATTCGGCTTACGGCAGCCTGAAAAGAAGAGACAATATTATGAAATAGTCTTCCTAAACGCGCAGCTCCAACTTCATTAAGATGAAGTCCATCTTTGAGGAACAAGTCCCTCCTGCCGTAGAAACTGTTCCAAAAATTAGCAAAATGCACTCCTTCTTGTTGGCAAAGAGACTTTAGGTTATTGTTAATATAGACGCACGTTATTAGTACCGACATGAATAACATACGTTGTGTCCTCGGCGGTACTGTCTGTAAAATGGTCAACATTATTAGTTATATCCTCCACCCTTGCACCAGGGTAGCAGTAACGGCGCCTAAGACGAGGGTTTCTCCCACAGAATTCCTCGAGCTGCCCTCGAACAATGGAATCACCAACGAGTCGTATTTCCGGTTCATCAGTATCTTCGAACCCTAAAACAGAAAACTTATTGCTTGTTATTACTGGTAGACAAGGCTTTGCTTTTCTCAATGGGGCTCCATTTCGCACTCGAACGAAGGGTTGGGAACTAGGGGAAGAGAGAGGGCTAGTAGTACTATTTATATTATTAATAGAAACTGAGGCAGGAGGGGTCGTAACTGGAGTCTCAAGGGATTCTAATTTTGCCGTCAGGAGCATCACGCTTTCTTCAAGTCTCACCCTGGCCTGCCTCTCACGGTCTAATTCGTTCCTCAGCACTTCCATGCTTGAGCACCACCTGCAAACTAACTGATCATTATTATTAGCCATTGTAAACGCGTAAGCAGCAAATTTCCCTTCACAGCGACTGCAAGTACTTGACGGGGGTGCCATGCTTTTAATTAGTTAAACAACAAAAAACAAAAAGAAAAACAAAAAATGAGCGTTTGGAAATTAATAAATTACAACGTAGGTCCACCGCGTTCTTGAAATGCAGAAACAGGATCTTGTAACACAAATTTATTACTAAATTAATATAGAATTAAGCTACCGACGAAAGAAATGTTAAAGAAAAAGTATTAAATAGAACTTATCTGGTCGTTGTTTACTGACTTAATCCTTTTTTTCCCACGGTAGGTGACCCTTTTGGAGGTCAGGTAGTGTGTGAAGGAAACCTGAACCTTAAAAAACCACGTTTCTGATAGATTTGAAAAACAACAAAAACAAACCAAGGGAATTTCAACCTTATGACTGCACGTTTTACGATTGATTTGAAAACCAAACAAGGCAAGCCACATTCTGTAGCCTTGGTTTGATCCAATAATATAGTACTGAATAACGTCAATAAATGAAATATATTCGTTAATGAATGATTAGTAGCATTAGTAGATTAGTAGCATGATTAAAGCATTCTAGCTTTAACCTGAATGATATCTTGTATTCTAACAATTAATAATTTTTAATATTATATAATATTGGGCTGGCAATATTTACACAACACCAGAAAAAGGGGGGTGCATAGCCTCCTTATATCCACACCTGATAATAATAATATATAGTACTATGTAAATCCACCAGACCTAAATGCGTATGATATAAATTTCTGAAAAAGAACTCAAACTGATGTAAAGATCAAGGAAATATTCACAACCAATACAGATAATGAAGGAGGACTGATACATTATAAAACTTTGATATTATTATTATCACATTTGGCTACTGGCAGGAATGCATTATAAATCTTAGTTTCATGTTGGAGTAAAATTTCCAACAGTGCAAATTCATGCAGGGAATAAATTCTTTCCCCTGAATATCTGACTGCCCTACTGGATGCTATCAAAGTTTATTTTCAAGATATAAACTGTATTTCTGCACATAGAAAATAAGAGTAAAGTTCAAAATGAAAAAGCTAGAGCTAAAACATACAATATTTACACAATTTACAAACTCAATTTCATTTATGAGTGTTCAATTTTTCTTAGAACTAACTTTTACTACATCATATGCCCTTGAGTTCTTCCATCCAACTCTAATAAGAAAAAGTTACTTGGATCTATATTGTCCAAACCTGAAAACATTTTGAACAGCTGTATCATATCTTCCATCAAACAATATCTCTCAAAAGTAAACATACCCAATTCCTTTAGTCTTTCACTGCATTCCAGTCTTCTAAAGGAAGGGATAAGCTTGGTTGCCCTACATTGCACATCTTCAAACATATCTATATCGTGCCTGTGATGAGGGACTAAACTTGACTGCAGTATTCTTGGTGGGGTCTAACATAAGAATTATATAATCTACACATGACTTCCTCACTTCTGTAAATAACATTTCTCTTAATAATACCTTGCATTTTTTTTTTTTTTTCTAGCCTCTACGCACTACTGAAAAAACTTTAGATCACTACTAACTACAATATGAAGATCTTTTTACTGATAAATATACTCTAACCAGTTTCCTTACATTTCATACATAAAGTTTTCACTACACATTTTTAAACAGTGAATTCCATCTGCCATTTACATACTAACACAGTTGAATAATCAAAATCTTTTTGTTGCTTTATAAGAATTTTCTCTATTTGTAACTGGGGCAACTATTTTTGCATCATCTGCAAATTCAGATATTTTACTACCTAATCCATTCTTTAAATAATTTACATACACAGTAAAAAGTAATGGACCTAACACTGATTCCTGTGGTATTTCACTTTTCACTTTTTGCCACCCACATTCATGGATATTTAGAATTACTCTCTGTTCTCTGCCATCTAACAATTTTGCTACCTAATTTATAACTGACCCCAATATCCCATGAGCTTTTAATTTATATAGAAGTCTCTTATGTAGAACTTTGCCAAATGCCTTACTAAAATCCAAATAAATAACATCTACATCATTTCCATTATCTACCTGTTCAGTTACAAACTCTAAATGTCTGAGAAATTAGACAAACAAGACCTTCCTGATCTAAATCCATGTTGTGAACTTGAAATAAGATTAAAATTTTCCAAATGATCTTCAATATTGTTCTTTATAATTCTTTTTATTATTTTTCCTACCAATAATGTTAAACTAACAGCCCTATAATTTCCTATCTCTTCTTGACTACTGGTGCACTCTCTGACAAACCACACAAAAATTAAATCTGATACCACTCCCTTTTCAATTTCCCTATAATCTGTATATGGTATAGCATTGTCTTGACCAATGGACACCAGTGGCGGCTCATGGTCAGGTATAGTAGGGAGGCCCAAAATTGTCTATAATATATGCTTTATAAATAAAATAGATAAAGTGTTAGATATCCTATTTTTTTGCATGTCATGATCGTATAGAATTAATACTATAAAAAAAAATCCTCTTTCATAGTTTTTAGTGATAAAAACAGAGGAGGCCCAGCCTCCCATGCCTCCTCTGTTTTTATCACTAAAAACTATGAAAGAGGATTTTTTTGATAGTATTAAGTCTATACGATCGTGACATGCAAAAAGTAGGGCATCTAACACTTTGTTATCTATTTTATTTATAAAGCATATATTATAGACAATTTTGGGTCTCCCTACCATACCTGACCATGAGCTGCCACTGATGGACACACAATATCAACTTTGTAGATCAATCTAACTAATAGTTTAAAAGTTATGACCTCCCACTTTTTTGAGGGGTTCCACAAACAACTAAATTTCCAAAAGCTATATCTCATCCCCTAATTTAGGTAGAAGAATGATTTAAAGCGCATTGGAAATGGAATTTTCCAAATAATAAATCATCATAGTACAGTAAACACTTAAGAGTTATTACATAAGATGTCACAAAAAATTTGCATCTATGGTTTTTTTTATATTTCAAACAAGCTAACTTCACAATTTGACCAAATGAAACAGCAATTTACTACGGTACTGTTATATAATGAACATATATACAGGGTGGGCCGTAAGTTTCGATACATAGGAAAATTTAAACGTTTGTTTTTATGTTTCAGATACCCTAAGAATATGCGTTTGACGAAAGAGCAACGAATTGAAATCATACTGATGGCTGGGTCGGGAAGCAGTCGCATGGTTGCAATGAACTTTAACAGACATGGAACGAACATCACACACGACACTGTGGCAAAACTTATTAACAAGTTTCAGAAAACTGGAAATGTTGCAGATCAACAGCGAAGTGGTCCAAGACGTACAGCCACCGATGAAGACACAACAGCTACGATACTTACAGCGCTTACACGGAGTCCCAGAAAAAGTACACGACAGTTGTCTGCAGAAAGTGGTGTCAGCAGATCGAGTATCAAGCGCATTTTGAAAGCAAACAAATGGCATCCATACAAATTGCATATGGCACAGCATTTGAGTGAAGACGACCCGGATAGACGGATGGAATTCTGTGAATGGGCATTAACCAAAGTGAACGAGGATGCAAACTTTTCAACTAAGATCTTGTTTACTGATGAAGCAAATTTTTACGTCAATGGAGAGGTTAATCGGCAAAACATACGTTATTGGAGTAATGCTAACCCTAACTGGCTGAGTCCGACGAAGATGCAAGGTGCCGGTAAAGTGATGGTGTGGGCCGGGATATGGGGTGACAGAATTATTGGACCAATTTTTGTCAGTGGAAATCTTAATGCCGAAAGGTATCTTAACATGTTGCAAGAAGAGATTTTCCCATCCCTGCTAAACGAGGAAGGTAACTTCCCAGTTTACTTCCAGCAAGATGGAGCTCCACCTCATTATGGTCTTCACGTGCGTCGGTATTTGGATCAGCAGTTTCGGGATGCTTGGATTGGTCGGCGTGGTCCTGTGGAGTGGCCTCCCAGATCCCCAGATCTCACCCCCCTTGATTTCTATCTTTGGGGGCACTTGAAGGCCATGGTGTATCAGGAAAAGATACGAGACATAAATCATCTAAAGGAACGTATCACCAACGCCATTACAAGCATAACGTCAACTGTGCTAATGCGTGTTCATCAACAGTGGGGAACACGTATTGAAATGTGTTTTCAAAACAATGGCAACCATGTAGAGCATATTATATAAATAAAAATGGTTGTCCATAAAAAAATGTTTATTTTTCCTATGTATGGAAACTTACGGCCCACCCTGTATATATATATATATATATATATATATATATATATATATATATATATATATATATATATATACATGGTTGATAATAAAAATGTGATAAAGAAATACAGATAATTACAATGCAACCTTGAGAATCTGGAACTCTAAAATCCAGTTCCACCAGTTGTTCAGAAACTTTTCTAAAGATTCCAGATCTCTTTAACATCCAGCAAACCCTCAAAATTTGGAAAGAGTGGGAGTATAGTTCATGGACTTGACACTCTGACCTCTAGGGGCTAGGGTTGATCACACTTCCTGCCTGCCACTCTGCCATTTTAGATCTGCTCAGTTCATCATCAGTTTGGGTATACTCTACATTTTTGTACTTTGGAAGTGGAGACCAGATATGAGGCAATTACAATTAACCCTTAGATTGCGGCAAAAGATTTATGAGACGATCATCATACAGGGATACCCTGATTTACAAAGCCCCAGTTTACGAAAACTCACAGTTATGAAAAAAAAAATTCTTTACTAAACCTCATTTTACAGAGCTTTCCCATAGTTATAAAAAAAATTTCAAAACTGAGTAGATGTTTATTGAAGTTGATATTAACACTCACTAATCACTTTTCATGTAAAAATATAAGTATATTCTCACAAAATTTGACTGTTTATATGTATTGTGTGTACTGTGTAGAGATTTTGCTGATGTTTATCTCATACAGCATCTTCTTGTAGCATCTGACCTGTTTGCACCTCGTGTTTCAAGCGTGTGGATATCTTACTACCTTGTGTTTCTTTGCCATAGAACCCCAAAGACAGTGAAGATGATTGCAAACATGTGCTTAAAGGTGGAAGTGCTAATGCTACTGAGATTTTTGAGGGAGTTAGAACGTATCTCAGCTTTTATAATGGGAGTCAATGGGAAAATCCTCCCCAATTTACAAAATTTTGATTTATGAAAGGTTTTTCAGGAACCTAACCCTTTTGTAAATTGGGGTATTCCTGTATGTACAAAAAACACTGATAAATGAAAGTTTAGAAAACCTTATTCTGTTCTTATACAATGGAAGGTATGCATGCAAAGAAATGGAGAGTGAACAAAAAATCATTTATGCATGGGTGGACACAGGGAGAGCTACTGTGCTGTATGATACTATTTCTACTGCCATTGCTTGGCACAAATTTTTTAAATACATCATTTAATTTTGGGTTCTATAGAGGACTGTCGCAGTTCTCTACAGAGGATAGTCACAATCTAAGGGTTAAAAATTGATTCCATAACAATTACTGCAGTTGGCAAATGTAATTGATTGCAATTACAGTTATATTGAAAAGTAATTATCAGGTCATCTCATAAGTAATGTCATTTTTTATGATAAAGTTTAAACTAGTCCTACTTGGTTTAAGCATAAATTTTCCGAAGGTTATATCTAAGAGGAGATCTATCGTGTTTCGCTACATACTTTACAGACCTTGACCAGTGAAGACGTGTGTTTTGCTTTATGTGAACCCCTCATAAGCATGGCAGTATCAGAAGAGCATATCAGGCATATAATGCTTTATGAGTTCAAAAAAGGGAATACTGCTACTGAAGCAACGCGAAACATTCAGGACGTTTATGGCAATGATATTCTGCATGTGAAGAAATGTCAAAAATGGTTTCAAAAGTTTAGGAATGGTGACTGATGTTTGACAGATGCAGCATGCTCTGGATGCCCTGCTCAGTTTGATGATGACCTGCTGTTAGCCGCACTTGAAGAAGACTGTTCAACAACTGTCAAAGAATTGGCCCAGAATCTCAATTCATCCCCATCCACCATTCATCAACATTCGCAACAACTCAGGAAAGTGCCTAAGTTAGGAAAATAGGTGCCAAATGAATTGTCAGTCAACAATCTGAGGGTGCGGGTAAACATTAGCACAGCTCTTCATTCCTGTGAACTCCAAGATCCATTTTTGCACTGTTTAGTGACTGGTGATTAAAAGTGGATACTGTACCAGAATGTTAAGCGCTGTTGACAGTGGGTTTGTGCCGGAGAACCAGCGACACCACAGCCAAAACCAAATCTTCACCCTTGGAAGGTGGTGCTTAGTGTTTGGTGGGATAAAGGTGGTGTAATACACTTTGAAACCTTACCACACAACCAAACAATCACCGCTCAAGTCTACTGTCAACAACTGGATCGATTGAACACTGCACTAAAAGAAAAGAGACCTTCTTTGGTTAATCAGAAAGGAATCGCGTTCCACCATGACAATGCACGTCCTCATACCACTCGGATCACTTTTGCAAAAATTGAGGAGCTTGGGTGGGAAAAACTTCCACATCCTCCAGACCTTGCGCCTTCAGATTATCATCTCTTCAGGAGTCTGCAAAACTATCTTGACGAGAAACAGTATACTTCTCTAGATGACCTGCACACCAGTCTTTGTACGTTTTTGCCTCAAAACCGCCTGAATTTTATAAACATGGCATTGAAAAGCTTGTACGACATTGACAGAGTGTCACTGATTCCAATGGAAAATATATACTAGAATGAAAAGTTTCAGTTGAGTTTTTTTTGTCCTTCAAATTCCGATCTAAAAAATGACATTACTTATGGGATGACCTGATAATTTCAATTAAATTACTTTTCATAGAAATGCCTGATAGAAATGAAAGGAAAGAAATCTACCATTAATTTACAACCTTAACTTTTTATTTCCATACCCTAGTGTGATTATTATTCTATTTGAACAAATATTTAAATCATAGTTCAATTAGCAGTCACTGTAGTATCAGGTGAATTATTCAATGTTCATTGGGTTCATTCTCATTGTCACTGTGAATGTAAATTGATTTCAATTACAATTACATTTTTAATTTATCAATTATAATTATATTTCAGTTAGTCAATTACAATTACACAGCAATTACTTGAAAAAGTTAAATCAATTACAATTGGGAGGCCCTTGTGCAGTACTTTTCTAATTTCCCATGGAATTATTACTGCTTCCACGACTGGAACCTTTCTGGGTTTGCTGAGTGGTGCAACATGGAGGTGATTCTCTCAGGCACAAAGGCATGCATTCCATATTCTATTCCTACTACTAATGTGAAAAAAATACCTTGGTTTAACTTTACTTGTTCTAATGCTGTCTGCAACGGACAGGAGTCTTTCAGAAGGTACCATCACCACCCAACTACTGACTCTCACTTAACTTCTATTTCTGCCTGGAACTGTACAAAATCTGTTCTTTGACTTGCCAAAAATTCCTTCATCCAACAAAAATGTGAAAACCTATCCAATTCTAACTCTTCTTACTCTTTCTGGCATTAAACTAACAACCTTTCCAACAACATTACTACTTCTTTCCCTCCTCTTTCCCATTCCAATGGCTCAATTGCCATCTTTTCTCCTGACAAAGCTGAACTCAAACTTTCACCTCCAACTCAACCATGGTCAATTCTGGTGCTGTTCCTCCATCTCCTCCCTCTGACATTATTATGTTTAAAGTTAGAATCTCTTTCAAAGATGTTCTTTCTTCTCTACCTGAGCTCAACTCTAGGAAGGATTACAGTTCTGATGGTGTTCCTCCTGCTGTTCTCAAGAACTGTGCTTCTGTGTGGACACCCTGCCTAAGCAAACTCTTTTGTCTTTTCTTTCATCTGGTACTTTTACAGTAAACCCTCAGTATTTCAGACTTTGGTGGTCCAGATGTCACATAGTCCAGACTCATCCATACTGCTGGCTAGTGAGGCATCAGTTGGTGTTCAGCTGTGTTTAGTGTGAAAAATAAAAAAGCGAATAAAGTGTAGTCAGTGTAGTGTATAAGAAATTACAGCACTTAGTCCTATTCTGATACAGTATGTCCTCACAACCCTTCACTGCCTCCACATTGTGATGTGTCTTCACTACCCTTCGCTGCTTCCACAGCACTCTAAGCTGCCTGTTACTCCTCAAGGTAAGAAAACAAATGAAAATACTGTACAGTAGTTTAGATTTTAGATTTATTATTAATCATTTACAGGTGTAATATGCAGTAGTGTTTTAGGTTGTACCCTACTTTATAAGTTTATCATACTTCATTTACATGTATATATTGCATCTTTTCTATTTATTTACAATAATTCAAACACCCCTCCCCCACTGAATTAGCCCAGAAAACTGAGGGTTTACTGTGTTTCCTGCTGGAAGTTTGCTTTCATTCAGCCTGTCCCACAGAAGGGTGACTGCTCTCAACTCTCCAACTATCATCCAATTTTGGATCTGTTCTTAATAGGAAGAGTCTTAAACACCTCTCTTCTCACAATCTTCTTTCAGATCATCAGTATGGGTTCCACAAGGGATGCTCTACTGGCAATCTTCTTGCATATCTCTCTGACTCTTGGTCAGCCAGACTCTATACTGAATGGACACATTTCCTGAGCTCTCTGATATTGCTTCTACTTTTGCATATTGCTAATAACTTTACTTTTGGAAAGTTTTGAATTTTATATACTTGCATTTATATTCATATTGTTATAGTTAAGTAATTGAATATTAGTGGTTTTTAGCGATTTAGAAGTTTTCATAGTGTGCCAGCTTAATTTAACTTATACTTGTGATGGTTGTAAACTAATTTAACTTGCGCGATGCCATTGCAGAAAGCGTCGTGTGTTAGATGTGGGGTAAACTGGTGGTATAAGGATTTTCAAGATTATAATGGCAGTCCTATGGTGATTACTGAGAGATCAGTTTGTTCTTTTGCGATTTAATGGAGGAAATAGTTGACATAAAACGCAGTGTACACGAGGTAATGGAAAGACTTGCAACGCTTGATGAGGACAGAGGTAGGGCTACGGTTGATGAAACCCGAACCAAACCTAACATTGAAGACGTTAGTAATTTGAAGGGTGAGGTGTGTAACCTAGTTTCTAGTTTAGGTAGCTTATCAGGAAGGTTGGATAGAGTTGAGGAAGGGGTTAAGGTTGGTCCTAGATTAGTAGATGGGGAGGGATTTAGAGAAGTTAAGGGTGGAGCTAGAGTGTGTACGTTAGGTGATAGGAATCCCCCTCCTATCAAGGTTTCGAACCCTTTCACCCATTTGGAAAGGGACATGAATGAGGGGGAAACTACTGTAATTGGGGACTCTTTAGTGCGCCATATGGACAAAGAGTTCATTGAATGGCACCCAACCAAGAGGAGGAGGGTCTGTTTCCCAGGGGCCAGGGTTGACAGAATTAGAGATGAAGTGGATAGGATTGATGTTGCCTCCCATCACTCGATGTTGATGATGATGGTAGGAGGCAACGACTCGTATAGGCCCGATACGAGAGTGCCTAACCTTTTGGAGAGATATAAGGGGTTAATTAGGTCCCTAAAGGCGAAGTCAGATAGGTCTTTAGTTCTAGGTATTACCCCTGGGCACGGTTTGGGTCTTAGGATTACGTCTAAAATGATATTTTTGAATATTAAATTAGAAGAGATTTGTGCTGAGGAAAATGTACCCTTTGTAAAGCTGTGGTCAGAATTCAGTGATCCTAGCCTTTTTATAAAAGATAGGGTGTATTTTAATGAAATAGGTAATGCTAGGCTAGGTAGGTTAATTGATGAAAATGTACGAAAGCTGTATAGGTCGAAGCCTTCTTTAAATGTTGTGGGTCCGGGGAATGCAGACCCGACGTGAAAAATAGTTTAAAACGCCGGCCCGTGGTAAAAAATAACTTAAACGTCTTTTATTGTAACACACACAGTATTAGAAATAAATTAAACAAATTTAAGGCAATAATTTATTCTCGTAACTACGATATAGTTGCTATCACTGAAACGTGGTTAAATACCGTGACTCGGGACTTGTTGGGGGAATTTTATATACAGGGTTTTAAACTCTTTACTAATGATAGCTTACATAGGATTGGTGGTGGCATTTTGCTGTACATTCATAATTCCCTTATGGCTATCAAGGTTAAGATGGATTTTCCAGCAGCAATTAATGTGATATGCATTGAAGTTAGGGCACGTAGTATTAGTTTTAATTTTGTTGTTGTTTATAGACCTCCCATTCAACCCCTTGATACTGATACTAGATTTTAGTCACTCCTTGGTAACTTTATTGACAATCGGAATAGTATAATTGTCGGAGACTTTAACTGCCCTAATGTTAATTATGAGACTTTTACTGGTAATGAGGAGAGTTTGAGATTGATTGAGTTCATGGAAGATAATTTTTTATGACAGATAGTTACCGAACCAATGTGCAGTGACAATATTTTAGATTTGGTGATGATGAATGGTGAAAATATAGTCAATAGTTTAGAAGTAGGCGAGAGTTTAAGCTGTAGTGATCATCAAATTCTTAGGTTTAAGTATTGATAGAAAACACTAAGGATAGTAACGTAATAGAAGTCCCTGATTTTTGTAGGGCCAATTTTGATAGTTTTGTGGATAGGATGAGAGTAGTGGAGTGGGATAACTTATTTATGGGTAATGACACAAATTTGCATTGGGAGGCGTTTAAAGAAAGTTTTATGAATATTGAAAGGGAGTTTATTCCTCGTAGGCCCAAGCATGCTAGAAATCATGGTAGGCCCAAGTGGTGGACTAGGGAAATAGGCAAGTTCATAAACGAGCATAACAGAGCGTATAGACTTAATAACTGCAATGGCACAGCAGCTAACTTTAATAGATATATCAAGCTTAGACATCTGGTTAAAAGATCAGTTAGGAATGCTAAGCGTAATTTAAAGATACTTATAGCTGCGGATACTAAACATAATCCAAAAAAGTTTTTTGAATTAGTCAATAATCATAAGCTGATAAAAGATAACATAGGCCCTCTAGTGGATGTTAACAGCACTTTGGCTTCTGACACTCAGGCGATGGTGGGTATTTTCAATAACTTTTTGGCAACAGTTTTTACCATAGAAGACGTAAATAATGTCCTCAACATGGATGATATCGTTCCATTTAGTAGCGAGACTATTTTGGATGAAATAACTGTTTACAAGGGTGATTGCACATTATATCAATAGGCTAAAAGTTAGCAAGGCTCCAGGCCCTGATGCTTTTTATCCCAGACATTTGAAAGATTTGAAAGACGTTATTGTAGGCCCCTTAATGAAGATTTTTAATCAGTCACTCAAAACAGGGATTATTCCTGAAAACTTCAAATTAGCTAACGTCACATCTATTTTTCAAAAAGGCAACCACACAGTAGCTAGCAATTATAGGCCCATTAGCTTAATGTCAATTGTCAGTAAACTTTTGGAATCCGTAGTTAGGGATCGTATCATCGATCACTTAGAAAGTAGAGATTTGATTAACAGTAGTCAGCATGGGTTTCAATGCCATAGATCTTGTTTAACTAATTTGTTAGAATTTTATAACAAAATAGTGTGCGAATACAATAGGCATAGAGCAGCTGATGTTGTTTATTTAGATTTTAAAAAGGCATTCGATACAGTTCCACATAGAAGACTAATTGCGAAGGTTAAAGTGCATGGTATACACAGTCAGGTAGCTAACTAGATAGAGGAATGGCTTCATGCTAGGAGACAGAGGGTCATTGTTAATGGTAGTGAATCAGGGTGGTTGGATGTAGGTAGTGGTGTCCCACAGGGTTCAGTGTTAGGCCCATTGCTATTTGTAATTTATATTAACGATGTGGAGGGTGAACCCTTTCCCCCTGGCCTTGATTATTATTATTTATGTATTAAATTTATTTAATTTTTGATTGAAATACTTGTATAGATAGGATTTTCATGGTTCTCTCTTTCTTTCCAGAGGAATAAAGATAACAAAAATAACAAAGATAACTTAAAGATAATTGTTTGTTAAAACATTTTAGTAAAGATAAAGATAAATGTGTGATAAAACATTTTAGAAAAGATAAAGATAATTGTAAAATCTGTTAGCAAGGAATGAGGAAACAAACATTTTTTTGTTAATATTGTAAGAAAAAGAATAAGAATTAAGTAATCACTTGTTAAAACCTGTTAGCGAAAGGCATTAAGTATATATTTATAAATTCCAAGAATCAGCATGTGTGTCAAAACTCAGTTTTGTGACAGTGTTGGGAGAAGTGGGGAAAACAATCTGGTGTTTGTGGAAGTGTTAAAACAGAAAAATAAATAGTAGAATATTTAACATTAGGAATAAACAACATAAAGGAAGGAACTAAATTCAAACTAGATCTGTCTGAGAAACTGAAGACTCTGGAATAGCCGCAACTGAGGCGGAGTTAGAATGGGATGTTCAGGACTTTGGTGGTTCTTGGTGCCAGCCTGGATCATCCAGGGAATTCTTTTTCAAGGGTTTTGGGGCCCCAGACCTTGAGGACCTTTCTTTTCTGGGATTTTCTGAGGGTGGAGGGGAAGAGCGGAACTGGGTAAATCTTCACTCGGAAGTAGAAAGATTGTGTCAGGGAGGGGGCATTAACCCCTTGGCCCCTATGCTGTGTATCGTATAGTTTTGCTATATCCAAGGTTAACTGAACCACCTTTGATTTGCATATAGTAAGGTTATACAGGCCTATGGTATGTATACCATGTATTGTAGGCATATATATATATATATATATATATATATATATTATATATTATATATATATAAAAGCTGACTCTACTCACATTTTTATTCTGAAGATGAGCTTTATCATTTATGCAATGTTTATGCCATATTAGATAACAATTAGCATAAATTAGATACCATAACATAAATTATATAATCTATATTGTTAGCTTTATTTTTGTTTCCACACAGTTCTATTATTTTTCAGGACAAAAACTGAATAGAGTTCAAGAGAAAGAGGCTGAAGAATGGCTGATTGAAATAAATTCAGAATACATGGCAGGATATTATGCATTCCGCTTAAAAGATGCATTAATTTTTCCTCCTTATTTATTCAAAGATAGTATAGTGAGCTCTACATCAGCTAGTAATTGGTGGAAAATTGTTGAAATGAAAGAAAAAAAAAAGACCAGGTTACCATTAGGTTTTGCTAAATTTATGAGATCTATTCATAGTTGTCTGGCCAGTTCTGGATCATTGGAAAGATTTTTTTCAACATTTGGCTTGGTATGGAGTAAAATGTGAAATAGGTTAGGGAAAGAAAAAGCAGAAATGTTGGTTCGAATCTACCACCACCTAAGGTCAAAAGATGCTGAACATACTGATCAATAATCACTATTAGGTACCACTTAAATTATTTAAATTATAAAGCTGAAAAGAAACGTGATTTATTTTTAGATATAGGTAGTAGGGTGTATCAATTTTGTCAACTTTTTTCAAATCAATTTTGGTAGTGAAAATATAGGGTCTTTTCATGTCAAAACTTGAAATTGGCCAACCAAAATGAAATAAAAATAACCCTTACCTACATCAATTTTACCTTAAAGTTTCAGAAATTGACTCTTTTACTAAATAATAGGACATAAATTGATTAACTATTCATCTGTCACAGAATTATCCCACTGATCGCATATGGAGTGTTTTCAAGGTCATATAGTTGAAGTACAATGTACAAGTCACAACATGAATAAAACTGTCCCTCACTCTCAGTCCTCAGTTGCCTCTTAGATGTCATAGATGGTGGTTTGCTGTTATTGCTCTTGTACCTACTTATAGTTATTCTACTAGACAAATACTACAGTTTAACTGTACGTATGGATCATTGATTATTACAATTATTTATTATCATCATATTCTTCTGTCTAATTATGTTATAATCCCATGAAATATTTTTTTATTGAATTTTAGAACATCGAATGACTAAACTTTGAAACATCGTAATTGATATAAAATACTTAAGTGTATTTGTTTCTTTTCAGATATTCCTAAGATGCCAAAATTGAAGATAAGAGGTCAGTCGTCATGCCACTTGAGCCTGTTAGTCGGTACAGGCAAGGAGCTTCCCATATCAGAACTACCAACAGTGCGAGACATGCTGAGACTAGGGTTACTCCTTCGTGAACAAAATACAAAGGATAGAAGGAACTACACAGAGAAAGAGCTCATAAGGGACATGATTCCCCCTCTTCTGCATCAGTGGAAAAAAGCTAATGTGTTATTCAAACCACCTGTACTCAATCAGTATAGAACTATCGAGCTAAAATTAACAAAGCTGTGGCACAAAGCAGTTGAGAAATCACTTGGTAAAGGAAAACTAGCAAATAAAAATAAATTTTTGCACACACTTGATACTCTTCTTGACATTTTTAACTGCCAGTGTCCCATAGAGTTGTGTTCTGAAGCCAATTGTTCTCCCTCATGCAGAAGAGAACCTCACCCTCACATTGATTGTCGCAGTCCTTGTGAGAAGAAGATCCCTGTTTTGGAGCTGGCTTTCATAAAGGCACAGAGAACAAAGGCAGGAGGCCAAGGAAGTATGCAGATTGGTTCAGCAGATTATTCAGAAACCAAAAAACAGATTGTTATTGCTAAGAAAAAAGAGAAAATCTGAGAGAGGTAAGAAAGAAAGAAAAAGAAGAGTGAAGAAGCCACCCAAAGAGATGAAAGGCTCTATCAAGAGGTTTCTCACTTCTTTGAAAGTTCTTCAGATGAACAGAAAGAAGCAACATCAGATGATAGCTCCAAAATGCCATCTGAACCTTCGCCGAAGAGAATGAAATACAACACTAAAGACATCTCAAACATTGCCCTTGCCAGTATTCACCACCATACGGGGCTACAAGAGACTGCAGAGATTGCCACTGCTGCTTGGATAGATGCAGGCCTCATCAGCCGAGAGGATACATCCTTAGTGATAGATCATAATAAGATAAGAAGAGCACAAGAAAAAATAATGAAGGAAATATCTGATCAGCATGAAAAAGATTTGAAGGAGGAAGGTCTCTCTTGCCTTTTGTTTGATGGAAGAAGAGATGACACAAAAGTTCTCCTAGAGGTAGAGGGAATGGACAGAAAGTTTCCCGGTCTCATCAAAGAACATCACTTCTCTGTGTGTTCTGAACCTGGTGGCCGCTATTTGTTTCACTTTGTTTCTGAAGCACAAGTAGAAGGCAAGAAACATGCAGAGGCAATTGCTGATCAAATAATATATTGACTTCAAGAAAGAAGACTTGACAGTTCACTGCAGGCCGTTGGTGGAGACTCAACTGCGGTGAACACTGGATGGCAGAGCAGTGTTATGACGCATTTAGAGAAAAAACTTGGAAGAAGGCTTGTTTGGATTGTATGTGATTCGCACACAGGGGAACTACCTCTTCGTCATCTCATCCAGGAACTTGATGGTCCTACAAAGAGCAACAACAAGTGGTCAGGCCCCCTTGGCAACATGCTAGATGAAGCAACGGAATTAGAAATAAATACAAAATTTTCAAAGGTCGAAGAAGACCCTCCCCTTCCAGTGTTGTCTGAAGAAGTTATCAAAGACCTCAGCACGGATCAATCTTACGCTTATCGTATTGTTCAAGCAATCAGATCAGGAGAGTTGCCTCAAAATCTGGCTCTCTTGGAGATTGGACCCGTAAGTCACAGTCGTTGGTTAACTACAGCGATTCATTTCTGCAGGATTTGGGTTTCCAAACATGCACTGAAGGGCAAAATGCTACAGAATTTGATGTTGATTGTTGAATTTATTATTGGGTTTTATCTTCCTCACTGATTCAATGTAAAACTTAATCCAATGTGGATGGAGGGGCCCAACCACATCTTGTTTCAATTACAGCTACTGAGAACTCAAAGGAAAGTAGTGGTGGACATCGTGTTACCTGTGGTGAGAAGGTCCGCTTGGTATGCTAGGCCAGAGGCAGTTTTGCAAGCAATACTCTGCAGCCAATGTACCAAAGAGTGAACTGAGGCTGTGGAAATCATTCTAAAGTTAGAGGAACATCACTAGATGATGACCAGCTGGGAGACTGCTCTGTTCAGACAAGGAAGGTACCTCCAATAAATGTCAATGCCACAAAATTATCAGAATTAGTTAACTTGAGTTCGGAAGTTTTGGAGCCACCACTGACATGTATAACAAACAAAGATTTAACACAACTTAAAGAGGCCCCAATGCAAGTGCCAAAGTGGCCTTCTCACACTCAGAGTGTGGAGAGGTGTGTGAAAATGGTCACAGAAGCAGCTAGTCAAGTTTACAGTCACGAGAGGCGAGAAGGCTACATCAAAGCGCAAGTAGCAAGCTGAATGCTGATGTCAAGGAACTGCAGCAAAAATGACATGACTGCATTGGTTACTTTCAAATAAAGACTCTGAGTGATATCTTATTGCCACTTTAAATGTTGATAGGATGTTTGCGCACATTTGTTATTTTGTTACAAATTTACGGAAAAATGGAATTTTTGAATTAAAATTGATGTATGTAGGAGTTATTTTTTATTGTTTTTGAAGCAAGGATATTATTTTTTTGCCAAATGATTACATTAAATTGCTACCAAATCACATGATTTTCAATTTAGTCATTTCACCCCCAAAATTGACACACCCTAATAGGTAGCCAATTAGTAGATTGATAAATTAGATACAGTATTAGATATAAGGTTCATAATGAAACATGTCAAACAAATAGTTTCTGGAAATTTTAATTTATATTGGCCTTATCACATTAATTATAGTTTATAGTTGTTAATATATAAGACTGCATAACCATATTATAAAAAATGCCAAGTTAAAAATAAGTTTATGAGAAGTAAATTGATGTGGGTTTTTAGGTTGGGTTTTTGCTGGTTTTTGGTGGGGTTTTTAGTGGGTTTTTGGGTACCAACCCTGTAAATAAGGCTAATGCTAGATTGAACCTAATGCAGAAACATATAGAATATAAATCGCCAGAAATTATAAGTAGGCTCTACACTTCATACGTGAGGCCTCCTCTTGAGTATGGCATTCAGTTCAGTAGTCCTTATTTAGAGCAAGACAAAGACAGAGTAGAAAAAGTACAAAAGAGAGCCACAAGGATGATACCATGCCTTAGACACCTTAGTTACAAAGAGAGATTGGAGCACCTAAACATGTTTTCCCTAAAGCAAAGAAGGTTATGAGGTGATATGATAGAAGTAAGGTAAGGTGGGGTAAGATTGACACATCTTTGCAATTTCATCTTTATTTTTATCAAAATGCAATAATCTCAGCATATTTTGATTTTATTTTGATCTATAATAATTTAGTTAATTAATCATAGTCATCCCTGCATAAAAAATCTTTAAGAAGTAAGCCATTCATAATTTTTAAAAAAGTGACAAAATGTCAATGTTACCCCATGGGTGGGGTAACATTGACAGTACATTGTTTCCCCATTATATGCCACAATTCCCCTTTTCAGGGGTAACATTGACACCCAACTATGTTTTTAAGAAATAGTAACGAACAGTAAGCATAGTCTATTGAATAATCTAGAGGTATAAGTTATGCTTATTCAAAGTCTGGGAGATCAAAGAGTCCTCTATTGCTGACTGGAATAGGATCACCGAGTTTCTTCAGGATATCAGATTCAGGGTAGTCCAGTCGGTCCACTTTTGTAGGCCATTTCCAGTGACATCCACTACGGATCATCACACTGACAGTTGCACAACTCTGAATGAGATGAATCTTCTCAATGACTCCAGAGTCATTCCAGCTCAACTGGTACAGATTTCAGAAAGTTGGTCGGGTGACCATCTCCGATTTTCTTCAAATTTTCAGGGTTGATTCATACACCATTCAATAGCTTAAATCTAAAATTTTAGCTTCCTCAGTCAAAAACATTTAATTTTATGGTCGCTTAAATGGCCCCCACCTTCGACAAAAAATGCCCATGTTGGGCTTGATTGGCCAATGCCTTCATTTTGAGAGGCCTTGAAAAGTGTCTTCTAATAGGAGTAGAAGCTTCAAATTTGTCATGCCAATACAACTTCTGGTGGGCTTTTCAATTTTGCAAGCTAAAAGGCTGTGGAACAAATAGTTTCTGAGTTACAAGGGCTTAAACATGGCTCCATTTTGAAGCTTGCATCAATTCCTCCCACTTTTACAACTACCATTTCAAAAGTTTTAGTTCTACATCAATCACAGGTTTTAATACTCCTAATAGTAGAGGAATTTTAGGAAAATCAACCTAACAAATTAGCAGGAAGTCGAAACTTGGTACACTTGTAAACTGAACCCTACTGATGAATATATTAAAAGTCCCAACAAATCCAAGTTGTGCTCCAGCCGCCATCTTGGAAAATGGCGGCCGAATTTTGGTTTTTTGGAAATAACTTTAGAACCGTAAAAGATACGAAAATTTACCAAGAGAGCAATATCATTCTACATAAAAAGTCAAACATTTTCTGTTCCCAACTTTGTTTTGTACGATGAAAAATAAAAAAGTTATGCAAAACCAAAGATTTTTCATTCTATGAATCAATGCGGACACGACGTTCAAACTGGGTTTGTAGGTAAAAAAAGCGAATGTTTTGTTATGACCAGGGTTGTGGAGTCGGAGTCGGAGTCGTGGAGTCGCACGTTTCAGGGCGGAGTCGGAGTCGGAGTCGAATTTTTACAATGTGTGGAGTCGGAGTCGGAAAATTTTGGACCGACTCCACAACCCTGGTTATAGCCACTAGGTTAAGAAGGGTTATTCAATTTTAAGTAGGACTACTACTGGTTAGACCTTAATTATGTTTAAGAGAATCTTTTTCATTTATATATATATATATATATATATATATTGGAAAAAATAAAAATCCCTTAATATGATAATATCTACAAGTCAATATCCTTCTTAATATTTGAATGTTCCCTTATCCTAGAAAGTAACCTGACGATTCATGTGGTGGTGATGAAATGTCTTATTATTATGATAATTATAGAGTGAAACACTAGAGGAGTCGGAGTCGTATATTTAAAATGTGAGGAGTCGGAGTCGGATTTTTAGATTTTTTACAATGTGTGGAGTCGGAGTCGGAGTCGGAAAATTTTGGACCGACTCCACAACCCTGGTTATGACTGCCTATTTTCGGAAACCTCTTACTTTGTATGGGTGATTTTGTGAAAAAATATTTCACAGGAACGAGCTAGTAGAAATATAAATTGTGACAGTACCTGGTTTTCTAAATATTTATACCAATACATTTTCTTGTTTCTAGCAGATATGGGCAACTCTGTCCCTAATTTCCTATATTCTACTTCTAATAAATACTCTTAATTATGATTATATCTACGGATTCATCTGTAACATTTATTCACTCAATCGGAGGTTATGAGTTAATATACCGAAGTAATAGTTCAAAGTGAATGACAGACGAACTAATATTTTTCTTTTCTTTTCAGGTAATGGACGCTATTGATGAGTCAAGATGAAGTGCTTGATATGTGTTTAAACAAATCTACAGATAAGAAAAAAAATATGTTAAAATAAGAAAACTTTATTAATAAAATTTGCCTTCATAAATTAAAATAACTTTTGTAAATGTATATTTTGTATCTTAGAATTAAATGTAATTAAATATTCATTTTTTAACGTCTAAAATATACTTAGTATAAAATTTTCTATTGTCTTTATATATTTTAAATAACTAATTAATTTTTTTCTTTAAATTTTTAAAATAAATTTTTTTAATAAATTTTTTCAAACTGGCAACAGGACATTGCTGTTTCTGCCTTGTCAGTAACGGTTTATCTGTGTTTTGTGAAGCGTGTAATTGTGTCTGGTGAAATATACAATCATATTGTATTATCAGTGAACATAGAAAAACCTTTGGTGGTTATTTACACAAACACTTAAGATTTACAAACACTGAAATATTATGATAATAATCTAGAAGTCATTATAAATTGTGACAGTACCTGGTTTTCTAAATATTTATACCAATACATTTTCTTGTTTCTAGCAGATATGGGCAACTCTGTCCCTAATTTCCTATATTCTACTTCTAATAAATACTCTTAATTATGATTATATCTACGGATTCATCTGTAACATTTATTCACTCAATCGGAGGTTATGAGTTAATATACCGAAGTAATAGTTCAAAGTGAATGACAGACGAACTAATATTTTTCTTTTCTTTTCTGATTCAAGCAAGCAAAGATAGAGATGATGATAAATACAAGACATTTCAGGAACTGAAGAGTGTACCAGTACACAAAATCTGTCGGAGAAACTACACAAGAAAGCACAGTATAGCTGCTGTCAATAAGGAACCTTCAGAACAATCAACTTCACAAGCCAACAGAGTTCTTCGTTCAGAAATAAAGACATTTAACTTTCTAAGTGACTGTATATTTTGTGGAGAGAAAGCAAGTTTACCTGACACAAAACATTCAAAAAATAGACGCCTCACTGTATATAATGTGGCTACTCTTGAATTTCGAGAAAAAATTATTTCAATTTGTGAACAGCGCAGTGATAGTTGGGGGCAGGAAGTATATTCACGTATTGCAAATTCCATTGATTTAGTAGCAGAAGAAGGTCGTTATCACTTTGTATGTTACAGCACATTCAAGCGCATTGCACAAAGAGATTCAGCAGGACGTCCAGAAGAATCAGTAGCTTCGTCTGCTTTCAAAAAACTTTTGGAATACATTGAAAGTAATGATGAGTGTCAGTACAGTTTGAGTGAGCTGAAAGATATTATGATGGAAGTTTCTGGTGCACAAAAAGAAGACCTTTACAGTGACCACTGGCTTAAGTGTAAGTTCCTTTCACACTACAAGTCAAGCATAATCTGTACAGATCTGCATTCCCGACATAACATATTTAGCTTCACTCACACAGGACGGAGGATTTTAACAGAACAATGGTATGAAAACAAGAAGACAGATGAGACTAGTGAACGATTACGTATTGTTGAAACAGCTGCAAAAATCATCAAAGAAGACATTTGTAAAACAGTGTATGATTGTAGCATGTACCCAGACATTGATGACATGAAGGCTGAGGGTCAGACTTTAGTTCCCCCGACACTTACAGCTTTCACTGAGATTCTTATTTCAACTAAAACTCAACCTACACCTGAAAGTATAGATCGCAAGAGAACTTTTATCAACCATTCGATAATTTCTGCTATGAGGCCACGTTCATTCCTATCTCCACTGCATTTGGGACTTTCTGTACACCTATATCGCAATTATGGATCAAGACATCTAATAGACATTTTGCATGCTGTGGGTGCATGCTCTTCATACAAAGAAGCCACAAACTTCCTAAATTGTGCTGTTAATAGCCCACGGTCAACAGTACAACCAGATGCATTTATACAGTTTGTCTTTGATAATGCTGATGTGAACACAAGAACCCTGGATGGTTTGGGTACCTTTCATGCACTTGGAGGAATAAAGTGTGTTACTCCAGGAAACTCTGTCTCGAAATGCCCTCCTTTAGCACGTAATATTGGTGAAAAATGTGACACTACTTCAAATCAAATACCCATTATCCCTTACAAAAAACCTCCCACATCAGGTTTGAAGAGCATAATCTTAAGTGACATAACACATGAAGATGGAGATGTAGTTCGCAGAGGTTTCAAACTTGATGTTCTGTGGTTGGCTGGATTTAGTGAAGTTCAAAATAAATTACCAAGCTGGAATGGCTATATGAAATATGCAGTTACAAATGGAACATGGAATGTAAGTCGTGTGCTGGCAGTGCCTTTCATAAATCTAGAACCAGGAAATCTGACAACCCTTTACTCAGCTTTGATGTTTGCCGCAAAAGAAAGCCAAAGTCATAATCAGGCATGTGTAGTTACTTTTGACCAACCCTTGTTCTTGAAGTCTGTAGATATTGTTGAGTCAGAACCAGTTGCTAGTCTTGTATCTTCAATAGTTGTTCGCTTAGGAGGTTTTCATTTGTTGATGTCATACATGGGAGCAGTAGGACATATAATGAGTGGTAGTGGGATTGAGGAGTTGTGGCAAACTGTTTATGGAAAAGCGACTGTACCCCACATGATGAAAGGCCATTCATATGCCAGAGCCGTACGTGCTCATATTCTAACAGCTGCAGCACTCTTTACTCTCATTCATGACGAATTGGCTTCAAAAGCTGAAGAATCACAAAACATACTGTGTGAAATATCAAAACAGTATTCAGCAAAGGCACTAACTTCTGAAGATGTTTTTGAGTGTGTTGCTATTGAGAACTACATAAATCTGTTTGAGAAAGTCAAAAAAGATATGCAGAATTCAGGCAAAACACCTAAGTTATGGCTTCAGTATTTTCAGCAAGTCATGCTTATCCTTCAGTTTATAAGAGCAGAACGAACAGCAGACTGGAATTTGCATATTGAAACTGTCAAATATATGCTTCCTTACTTTCATAGTGCAGGTCATATACACTATGCAAAATGTGCCCATCTGTATCTAACTTTGATGGAGGATTTGCCCAACAAAATGTCATCTGAGGACTTCCAAAGATTCACGAAAGATGGTTACTTCACAATCAGGCGCAGTGACAGATTCTGGTCTGGTGTGTCAACAGATATGTGCATTGAGCAAGTTTTAATGCGTAGCTTTAAAGCAATAGGTGGACTTACACATGGTCGGGGAATCACAGATTCAACTTTACAGAGATGGGTGTTGTCTGCTCCAGCTTGTGGTGAAATAACTGGAACGTTATCAGAGTTCGCAGGAATAAGTGTAACAATTAGTCATCAGAACATAGAATCTGGAACATCTCGTCAAACAAGAGATTTAAACGACTTTGTGACATTTGTTTGCTGGCTAAAAGAACATAACCCATTTGGTCAATTATCAGGACAGTTGGTAAACCTCTCAAATGGGTTGATAGCAGATTCATCAATAACATGTGATAGGGCACTAGAGATTGGTACAGAAACAATGAAAGCACTCTCAAGTCATAGCTTCTCTGATATTCGACTGCAAAGGAAGAAGAAAGTAGTTCCTTTGTCTAACCTGTCATCTGGCACAATAAAGATGAAAGAAAAAACTGTAATCCTGCATTCCCCACAAGAACTCTTCCACAGAATGATATGTTTGGACATAAGCAAAACAGAAGTTAAAGGGTACTTTCAGTATGAGCTGGCAAGTGTGCCTCCATCATTATTTGACTCAACATTGTTAAGAAAAGGCACAAAGTCTTCTCTGATCAATGCTTTTCAGTCGCACAACGAGATGTTAGCTTTACCAGCCAATCCTCACTACATTTTAGATGGAGGAAACCTTCTTCATTGCGTTGTTTGGCCAAAACCCGCTACATTTGGTCAGCTGTTTGACTTGTATACAACCTCTGTAGAGAGCAATTACGGTAAAAACTGTACAGTGGTGTTTGATGGTTATCCTGACAGAGAAACCACTAAGACAGCCGAGCAAGAGCGACGAGCAGCAAAAAGAACTTCTAGAGATATCATATTTAATGAGAATACACCAACCACTATACCACAATCAGATTTTCTTGCTAACAGAAACAACAAACGGGCCCTGATTGCATCTCTTGTGTCTAGTATGAAGATCAAAGGTTATTCTGTTGTTCAGGCGGAGAGTGATGCAGATACTGTTATTGTTAAGGCTGCTCTAGATCAAGCTAAACACAAAAATCAAACAGTAGTTGTTGGCCAGGATACGGATCTTCTAGTGCTTCTAACTGCTCTAGCCCATGAAGACTTTGAAATTTGGTTTCTCAAACCAGGGAAATCAAACAGCACACCCCGTATTTTCAGCATCCAAAGTGAGAAAAAAAACATGGGGAAGGCTTGTGAAGTTTTGCTATCTGCTCACGCCATGACTGGATGCGATACCACATCAGCTTTGTATAAAAAAGGAAAAGTTAGAGGTCTCCAACTTCTACAGAACCATACAGAAATGAGAGAAGAAATGAAAATATTTAACCAAAAGGATGCCAGTAAAGAAGATATCAAAGCTGCTGGGGAAAAGTTCCTCTTAAAAATGTACGGATCAAAATCAAAGTCCTTGGATGAGCTAAGATACTTCATGTATAATCGCATAGTAGCAAAAAAGAAGTTAGATACATCTTTTCAACTAGCATCCCTACCTCCGACCAGTGCAGCAGCAGAGCAACACTCATACAGAGTGTACTTGCAGGTCCAAGAATGGTTAGGAAACTGCCTGGAGCCAACAGAGTGGGGATGGTCCATGACAGGGAAATCACTGAGGCCTGTCCCTACTACCAAGGAAGCCGCTCCATCACAACTTCTTAACCTCATTTCATGTAACTGCAAGCTAGGATGCACCAAGAGATGCAAGTGCATACAGTTTGGTTTGCTGTGCTCAGCGATGTGTGGAGGATGTGAAGGAACTACCTGCGAGAACTCTTATGTTGAAACGCTACTAGACAACTGATAACTGAGTGTGTTGCAATATGACACTACACATAATGCAATAAATGTACAATCTAGCTTATTTTTGCGTAGTAATTAGAAAATTATACTTAAAACAGGGAGACACAATTACATTTTATTTCCTAGCTCATGTTAGATGACTTTATTCAACATTAGAGATGTCACACAGTGCCTTAGTGTTAAAGCTATATACTGTATTACTGCGTTGCACTCCAAGACTTAGATTACTACATTTTCATTTTAGGTAACAACAGACGATTATAGTTAGCTATAGTGATGTTCCCAAGTGTCTAAGGATTACTGTGACCATTCAATAAGATGTTATTTTATGTTCAATCCATAAAACCTGTCTGAACATCATGGTCATCATCAATACATGAAAATTCTTCCTATGTTACATTTTTCTTCAGTATACAAGATAAGGAAAAATGCATGTTATATTTTACATAAAATATATTAGTAATGTATGTATTGAGAATAGCATTCATAATTATTTCCATTTTCAATACTTAGATGTCTAATGAAGGAATAAAATAACTGTTTTAAATAATGTTACTCCAAACCGATAACTTAGCTCCTACCCGTCATCAAAAAAATTACATTACAGTATTTTTCTCTAGCTCTTTCTGTTGTGCTTTACTTTTTTACCAAACTACCTATAAAAAACAAACTGTCATGGTTCTGAAATAATAAATTGCAACAAAATATTCGAATTTCTACCCATTAACCAAGTTTGAACGTCATGTCTGCACTGATTCATAGAATAAAGGAATTTTGTATTTTGCGTAACTTTTTTATTTTTCATCGTACAAAACAAAGTTGGGAACAGAAAATGTTTGCCTTTTTATGTAGAATGATTTTGCTCTCTTGGTAAATTTTCGTATCTTTTACGGGTCTGAAGTTATTTCCAAAAAACCGAAATTCGGCCACCATTTTCCAAGATGGCGGCTGGAGCACAACTTGGATTTGTTGGGACTTTTAATATATTCATCAGTAGGGTTCAGTTTACAAGTGTACCAAGTTTCGACTTCCTGCTAATTTGATAGGTCGATTGAATATATTTATCCTAAAATTCTTCCACTATAATAGTAGGGTGACAACTTCTTATAGGAATAAAATTTGAAATTCAAAAAACTTTGCCGGCCATTTGTCCAATGCTGCCCCCCTGTGAGGAAACACCGTAGACGAAATCTCATGGAATTCGGAAAGCATTTTGGGGTGCCTCGAGAAACTGTCGCGCAGAAGAAATTTCAAGAATGAACGAGTTTCGACAACGCTTCAAAAACAAAAATGTTTCGAGAATGCAAGTGTATTATATAATTTAATAGAATTGTTTCCTTTATTTCATACTATAGATTATGCAAATCGATTAATTTATTTCATTAAATTAAAATTTTCATAAATAAATCGTTAAATAATATGATGTGTATCAATCTTTGGATGATCAGCTTTTGGTGCTTCAAGTTCATTTTGCATACAACTGCCTGACTGAAAACAATACTTAGAAGTTCTCTCCCGATTCTTTTAAGATATCTAAGGTAATATTTTTTATTTTGATACATTGATTATATTATTATTGGAAATTGTTCTAGAAAAGTTTCATTAATTGTTGGCATAGTTTGATGTTTAAACTATATAAATTTGGAACTGAATTTGATTTCCTATGATAATATATATACGAGTATATATCAGCTATGAGCTTCGACACTACAGCTTCAAATACTGGTTACTTGTCTGGGGCATGCGTAATTTTGGAGCAGAAACTCGGCCGCTGACTCTTATACCTTGCATGTCGCCATCACATCCTAGAACTTGTCATTGAAAAGGCGTACATGGAATGCATGGGACCATCATCTGGTCCAGATATCCTCCTATTCTCCCGCTTCAAAGAGATGTGGAATACAATTTGCCAAGATAAGTACAAGACCCTGTCAGACCTTCCATTGAGTCTGAATGAGAATCGAGAAGAACTGATCGCTTGCTGGAATCTATATCTGACAAAACATCAGCCAAGGGATGATTACCATGAATTCTTGGAGTTGTCGATTACAATTTTTGGAGGTAATTTACCTAACTTTAGGTTTCGGCTACCTGGAGCACTTCACCAAGCACGTTGGATGGCAAAAGTAATTTATTCATTAAAAATCCTGCTGCTTTCCCATCAGTTCAGACTTACAACTCGTGAAATATCTGGCTTAAAACGATTTGTATTTTGTGCCCTGGAGATATATGTCAGCGCGTGGTTCACAGCCAGCAGTCATTCATCTGCTCCCACGAACGATTTGAAGCTTCTTCAAGACCTAGCAAAGTACCACGATGAAAAGATCTCAGCATCCTGCCTTAGTGTCCTCGGTCGTCACTTATGGTACCTCAGCGAGTACTTGATTGGTCTCGCACTCTTTGATAAAGGTATCAATGCAACGACAAAAAAGAATATCGCTCGATCAATCCTCGAAAAAGAAGCTGCTGAAGATCCTCCAAAGCGAGCCCCAATACCTGCTGTTTCTTCCATTTCAACAAAGCAGCTCTCGGACTTTGCCTCGAAAGGATCAAAGCTTCTCTTTGAACTTCTAAAAATTAATGATGGTTTCTTGTCCAAGGAACCAGAGACCTGGCCGGACGACGAAGATTTCAAGACTGGTTTGACTATAGTTGAAGGACTAAAGTCGTCAATGACATGGCAGAGAGGGGAATTGCCTTGATCCAGGCCTTCAATACAAAGATTACGAAGAATGAAGAACAGCGCCAACATCTCTTGCAGGTTGTTGAGGATCATAGGAAGTCTCAGCCTGGTACATTGAAAAAGGGGTATGGCTTGAGGAAAAGCAAGAATTAATGGGTGGTCTACAATTGAATGAAAGACACCCTGGAATATTTAGTAAATATATTATTTACTTATTACGATTGGAGTATGCCTGCACTTAAACCTTATGAACTAAAACTAACGTTTATTTACATTAATTAAAAAAATATTAATTTATTTTTACTAGGTAATGAATAATTAATTTTGTTATAAGGAGAATTATTTACCTCACTTGAGACACCCTTAAATATTATCTGAATGACCTAATATTTACAGTACATTGTTTTCTCATGTAGTAGCAGCATTGAACAAATGGCCAATAAAAAACTCCAACTTTCGATTTTTATTGTCACCCTACCTCTATGGGTTGTAAATTTATGAGTGAAATAAAAAAATAACCAAAAAAGGATTTATTTTTATTTTTAAAAATTTCCAAAAGTTGATATTTTCACAAAATTTGCAAAATTAACATCAACTTTGGGGCTTAATATAAAGGTGTCCGAAATTAGTCAGGGAGTTGATACTTCTAGTAAAGAAAGATACATATGTGTACAAAAACATATATTAAGGAATAGATCTCAACTCAACTCCTTCATATAGTTTTGGCTATTCAAAGAAAAGTACTTTTTGTGAAAAATTCTGAATTTTTTCAAAATTTTGAAATGTTTAAATTTCTTTTTACAATATTGAATTGTAATTTTACTTCCATTTTATTACTTGGTAAGTTAATTCACAAATGTTAAATTATCTAAATAAGTTTTACTCAAAAAGAGACAATATATACCTAGATTATTACTACATTTGCAGTTAACACAACAGATGGACCAGCTTGTAGGCTCAATACTTGAATCTACCTAAGTAAATCATGTAGAACCATGTTCTACTGCTCTTTAAGCACTTCCTATTAATTTAAATTATGCAGTTAGTACAGATAAACTAGCAGTAACCACCATTTTCAGTACAAAACCTTAAATTTAAGTAGCTTTGTTGTATTACTTCCCTTAATACAAGTGTACAGTACTTAGCTATATACAATAATGAATTCCTGAGTTTTTAAGCATGTGAATTATTGGCTATAAGTTCATATTCTTTTTTTAATATGTGTTGTTTTATGTAAATTCGTATGTAAACTTATATATAGCTAATAACTCTTATGTTTAGACACTGACTCAGGAATTTATTATTGTACTCAGGCTTTAAGTCTGATTGTCTTCAACACTCTATGGCCTCACAGCCATAAATTGGCAATTTATTATTCAGCTTGATACAGGTCTGTAGTTACTTAGGCTTTTTTTTAAATACTCCTCAATTTTAGATAAACAATCATTTGATAACTTGTACTGTCTCCCCATTTTCCCAGCAACTGTAGGTGGTTCAATTGAACATAAAACATGTTGGAATGGAATCCAGCAAACGTCCTCTTGTTCAGGCCATTTAAAAGGATTCTTTTTCATGAAATTTACTAATAGATCCTTCTCAGTATCACACACTTCAACTATGTTTCCAACAAACCAGCCACCTTCATAGAAACAGGCCACATATGTACCAGGTTTATATTGGTAAGCCACATTTTCTTGTGTAGCATTGAGGAAGGAAAGTTGTACGTTAAAGAAATTTTCATCACTAGAAATTTTGTACAGTTTAATGCCTGTTGAAGAAGGTTTAAAGCAGTGATATGAACGGGTTCCTGGGATTGTCTTAATTAAGGAATACCTTTTTTCTAACTCAAATAAATTAGCATTTTCCTCAATTTTAGCTGAATCAATGTACAAAAATTGTATACCATTAATATTAGATTTGCACCAATCGAACATCTCTTTTGGATTGGTGATGTGACCTTTACTTGTTGCTTATAGACTTGCCCGGGCAACTAACCTTTTGACAGTGCCACGAACACCATCACAGAAGCTCTTTCCATGAGAGGTGGCAAAAAAGTTCCATTCACATGTTAGTTGGAAATCTTTTTCATATAACACTGAATTAATGATGTTTTTATAGTTTTTATATTGACTTGCTGCGCCATCGCTAAAGTAACAAATATGTTTTAGTTTAGGATTCTGACTTTTAAGTAATTTCAAGGCTTCACATAAAAAAGAATGAACTGCAGTTGTGTTGTGTGTAAGTGAATCTGATATTACAGAAAAATTTGTAACTTTTAGTTCACCATCAACTTTTTGATAGCAAACTACCGGATGCAAGGTAGCCTGGGTATTGTCCCAGTGATGCCCTTGTACAGCATCCTGAATTATAAAACTATAGTTTTCAGAGAAGTCAACAAGCACTAATGCTGTAGAATCATTGAGGTTTTCTTTACAGTCAGACAAATATTTTGATTGGGCTTTTGCTATGAAATGTTGTACTTTCAACTTTTTTGCACTTTCACATATGTCTTCTACTACATTTGAAACACTTTTTGTCATTGTGACCATGGGCGTCCGGAGGGGGGGCAAGAGGGGGCAGTTGCCCTCCCTTGGAAATTTGTGTTTGCCCACGCAACGACTTCTATAATTCTACAGTGCCCGCGAAAAGTATCCGATCACTCAAGAAAATACAATATTTTCCCTTGATATTCAGAGACACGTAATTCACTTTCTATTTGTTCTAGCGACATCTGGTAACTTTGAGGTTGCTCGCTGATATGAGAGCTATCCAACGCATTCTCAAATTAGTGTTCTGGTAGCCTTCGTTGCGGGTGGCTGTGTCTCAAATTTGTCAGATTTCACTGTTTGTGTAAATTTCTTGATATTTTTTTTTTTTTTACAGAAAGTGGTGTAAATAAAATTTATATATAATGTGTGCTAAAAAACAACTTAAGAGTGATTGTCGAGGTGCTATTGTTGCTTTGCATGCATGTGGGAAATCACAGAGACAGATAGCTAAGGAATTAAACATATCCCAAAGTACCGTTAATTTATGGGTTTCACGGGCTAAGAACAATGGTGGCCTAACCACGCCAGTCCCTAAAAAATGATCTGGCAGACCGAGAAAAACAAATTCGCGAAGACAAACTTATGAAACGTTTAGTATTGAAAAACCCAACAATAACTGCGAAAGAAATAAAATTTAATATGAATAATTTGTTATCTGGTGTTTCTGAACGAACTATCCAGGAGCGGCTCCAAAAAGAACTCGGATTACCATCTCGCCATGCTGCTAAGAAACCGTTCATTAATGAAAAAATGCGTAAAAAATGTGTCGCATTTTGTAAAAAATACATTCATTGGACTGTTGATGACTGGAAGAAGGTTTTATTTAGCGATGAGTCGACATTTTTGACATTCAGAAGTTGTCCAAAAAAGGTTCACCGGCCTATTGGCTCAAATAGGATGGACCCTAAATACACCCTAAAGACAATGAAACACCCTCCAAGTGTGATGGTTTGGGGTTGTTTCGGTTACTATGGGCGTGGAAACTTATATTTTCTTCCGAAGAACACAACTATGAATGGTGCACAGTATTTAGCAATGCTACAGGATAAACTTCCAATGCAATGGCAATCCAAAGGACAAAAACATACATGCATGATGGTGCACCATGTCACAGGGCCAAAATAGTGACAAAATGGATTACTGACAATAAATTTGATATTTTGGATTGGCCTGGTAATAGTCCAGATCTCAATCCGATAGAAAATCTGTGGATAATAATAAAAAATAAGGTTGAATGCCACGACACTGGCTCAGTCGAAAAATTACAAGAGGCCATCAAAAAGGTATGGTGCAAGGAAATATCAGTGGAAGTTTGTCAAAACTTGATTAAATCCATGCCAAAACGTCTAGAACAAGTCATCCAAACCAAAGGACAGATGACAAAATACTAATATAAGGTTAGTATACATTTAAACATTGTTTTTTATGTAAAAAATACAAATTTTAAGGGTGATCGGATACTTTTCACGGGCACTGTACTGCAGCTCAGTCAGTGGTTCCACATTCAAGGAAATGTCATTTACTTTACCTTTACTTTACCGAAGTGCCGTGTCGTTGAACTTAGAAGTGTTAAATAAACTATACTGAAAGATATAGTAATGGAATTATTTGCAAAGATCATTATATTGAGTGTTTTATTTATTTTTTCTCTCGAAAACCATTTGGTCAATTTCACTGAAACTTACACGATTATAGTTAATCATAGTATCATATAACATATAAAAAATGGACTTGACTGGTAGAAAAAAAAATGCACTAAGTGTAAATGTACTAAATACATAAATTTAGCACCGAAAGAAGGCTATGATAAGGGGAGATGACGGTTTTTACTCGTAGTGGTCGCAGTGCATTTTTTTTTCTACCTAATAAAGAACTAATAAGAACTAAGAACTAATAAGTTAGTTTTGCCCCCCCTTGCGAAAAATCCTGCGGACACCCCTGATTGTGACCAGTTGGGTATGGTCTGTATGAAGCCATTGCTTAAAGGAAACCTCATCATCCATGTCATAATCATTGTTTTCAAAAATGGTAAGAAGCCAATCCCATAATTCATTTAAACCAGGACATGTTTTGCAGTTATTAATCATGCAGTTTCTGGTTTCAGTGTTGCAGACTATTTTCCCTAGTAACTCTCTTAATTCTACTTTGACGGGGAGTGATTCACATAAAAGTTTAAAGTTCTGGTGTATTTCACAAATGCATACATTGTGTGATCCTTTACTCCCCACACCCATACACCATTTTGGTCTCAGTTCAAAAAACTTTGATTTGGAGATTTTGTCATTTGGATATTTATTTTTGTAAAGCGTATATAATTCTCTGATATTTGTCAAAACAGTATTTTCTGCTTGTGAACCTTCCCTTGTGGTGTTTTTATTGATTTGTAGTCTTTTTTACCATGGCATTCTCTAGTATATTCATTGTTTTGGAAAAATTCTATCACTCTTTCCTTTATTTCATCGCTTATACCCTTGCTACTCTTTTTATTTCTCATTATAGGAAGGATACCTTCTTTTCTCTTTAAGGCCCTCACAGCATTAACCATTCTGGCTGACACTTCAAATTCTTTCATAATTCTTTCTCTGGACCAGGTTTTACCAATTGGAAGGTGTGTTAGAATTTGTATCTTTTCTTGTCTGGTACTAGTTTTACACTTTTCTTTCAGTTCCTCTATCATATGCTGATAACACTTTTCTTCCTCACTCTCTATAGGTTTCTCCGCTTCCTCATCCAAAATGGTAGGCTTCATATGAAGTACTTTTGACAGCTTTGATTTTGTTGATGTTCCAATTTGCTTTAGTTTCCTTTTCGCGTAAAACTTTCGATCTCTTGCTCTTACATACTTAATGGGTGAGCATTCTAGTGAACCTAACATTTTGTCAAATGTCTCCTTAACTATTTCTTCTGGAACATATTCATCACTACCTGAGTCTTTTTCATCTTCAATCGTCTTGGCTCTAGAGAAGCATGTTGAGCAAAGTTTCTGTCCTGGTATCAGATTCAGTCTAGTTGCTACGGTATGTCTTTGTCAATAATTTGTAGTGATTCTGCAAATAAAGTAGTGTAATGTAAACTCTAAACATATTGGAAAATAATTTTAAAACCTCAACATTTGGTTATAGGCTATTCATATAAAATATTCAAAACATATGCATTCAGTAGCACAGTATATAGCCTACCCTATTAAAATTAAATAGCTAATTTAGGTTACAATTTACAATATAAACTTCTTTATGAAATATAAATATATTAGTACCTATATTTACTTACTTGTTATCTTCTTTCGATGATTTCTCCATGGATCTTGGCAGCTACGTTGCATTTGTTGGTAATGCATTCCAAACATTTTTTCATGGTGGTAGCATACAGTAGAACTATTTGGGTTGATTACAGTTGCTTTTGTTCCCTACAATAGCAGTTTCCTTGTTTCATCTGTCAGCTCATGTAAGGTATACATACCCACCTTCCTGGTGAGTCTGTGTTCATGACATGGATCATCCAAGTATATACCAAAGCTGCACTTTGATTCTTGATTAGAATAAGCCATTATTACAGGCAGTAAAATTAAGTTAATTGCTCTAGTTAAATTTTCTGAAAATAAAAGATCATGATCTATAAAATAGGCCTGGACATTAATGATTAACCATCATGTTTTACATTTATAAGAATATACAAAGCGAAATGAGCTACCCAGAGCCCTTCGAGTCGCTGGTTGTTTTGACAGACTTATTAAATTTCTTGTATTTTAGACTTATTTACATATTATTACAATTGTAAATCAACTTAATAAGTAATAAAATGGAAGTAAATTTACAATTCAATGTCATAAATAGAAATTTAAAAATTTACAAATTTTGCAAAAATTTGAGATTTTTCACAAAAAGCACTTTTCTTTGAATCACCAAAACTATATGAAGGAGTTGAGTTGAGATCTATTCCTTAATATATGTTTTTTTTACACATATGTATCTTTCTTTACTAGAAGTATCAACTCCCTGACTAATTTCAGACACCTTTATATTAAGCCCCAAAGTTGATGTTAATTTTGCAAATTTTGTGAAAATATCAACTTTTGGACATTTTTAAAAATAGAAATAAATCCTTTTTTGGTTATTTTTTTATTTCACTCATAAATTTACAACCCATAGAGACTATTAGGAGTATTAAAACAGCTGTGATTGATGTAGAACTAAAACTTTTGAAAATGGTAGAGTCGTAAAAGTGGGAGGAATTGATGCAAGCTTCAAAATGGAGCCATATTTAAGCCCTTGTAACTTAGAAACTATTTGTTCCACAGCCTTTTTGCTTGCAAAATTGAAAAGCCCACCAGAAGTTGTATTGGCATGACAAATTTGAAGCTTCTACTCCTATTAGAAGACACTTTTCAAGGCATCTCAAAATGAAGGCATTGGCTGATCAAGCCCAACATGGGCATTTTTTGTCGAAGGTGGGGGCCATTTAAGCAACCATAAAATTAAAAGTTTTTGACTGAGGAAGCTAAAATCTTTGATTTAAGCTATTGAATGGTGTATGAATCAACCCTGAAAATTTGAAGAAAATCGGAGATGGTCACCCGACCACCCCTGTACCAATTGAGCTGGAATGACCCTCCAGGGAATCTCTCATCATCATAGTCAACCTTCACATAGTTACCAATTTTGAGATCTCTGACTTTCACAAATGTCTCTTCTTGATCATCACATGATAAATTCACATCTTCATTTTCTTGGTCATTTTCAGAGTCAGAACTTTGAGCCTTTTTGTTTCGTTGTTTTCCTTTTTGCTTCCCAGCTTTTTTATTTTCCAGAATCCTGGCTCTTGCTTCATTCTCAGCAAACAAATTTCAATATATATTGCCTAAACAGAGCTATATAAATGTCAAACCTTTGCCCAAACATAGTATTCATGCATATGGGGTAACTTTGACATTTTGTCAATGTTACCCCATAAATAAATATTGTGAACATTTCCTACATGGGCTTTATTTTATTAAATTTTTAATTTTACATTTTAACTAATAGTCTTACCCAATATATATAACTGATTTATGCAGTTAAGAGTAATGTCCTTACCAAAGTTTTCTAAATTCAAAAAATTGCAACAATAGTTCTCAATAAAAACAAAGACCTAAAATAAATATAATATTTCACTACTATAGTTTTAAAGCAGGTTTAAAATATATAATAACGATATACATTTTTCCTTAATTTGTTTTTATGTCAATAATGTTCTTATAAAAGGTGTCAGTAAAGTGTAATAATCATATGTCAATGTTACCCCACTGTCAATGTTACCCCATACTTTGGAGACTTTTAAGAATAAACTAGATAAATTAATGACTGAAAGAGGTAATTTGGTAATGATGTTTTGCTGGAACTGGTAATGGTGTGAAGTAGTAGTTTGTGAACCCTTCCCACACACACACACACACATATATATATATATATATTTTTTTTATTTGGGTAAATCTCATCACCCACACAGAGTGATGGAATGTACGACAAAAACCCCACAAGAAAAAAACCCACTGACAAAACCCCCGGTGACAAAACCCCCACTGACAAAACCCCCAAAATAGGGTAATGCGACAAAACCCCCACTATCAACAGGCCAAATCAAACAAAGGAAATACTAGTCACGTTGTCGCGGATTCATTGGGAAGCATGACTCAAGAAGGAAGACTTGCTATGGGAAAATTAAGTACAGTAAAAAGAAATGTTCAAAGAAAGCATCAGGAAGGACGATCTAAGGATCCAGTATCTTTAAATGATTTACAAATCTCAGGTGATTGGGCTATGACTGGTAGAGAAAATACTAAGCCTTTTCTTATTCACGATAATGGCATTGAAGCCAGGAATCGAGTCATTATGTTTGCTACAGAAGAATGTATGCAACATTTAGGTAAGTTTGCTACAGAAGAATGTATGCAACATTTAGGTAAGTCCGATATTTGGTTTATGGATGGAACGAAAATATTACGACAACCTAACCAATTGTCAATATATATATATATATATATATATATATATATATATATATATATATATATATATTATATATATATATGCTGCAAACCCACAAGGAAAAAGAAAAAGAAAACGATTATAAGACTACCTAACGAAGGCTGGGGGCCCTGGTTTTGTCGCTGGGGTTTCTTTCGGTGGGTGTTTTGTCGCTGGTTTTTTTTTCGTGGGTTTTTTTTTCGTGTGGGTTTTTTTTTTCGTGTGGGTTTTTTTTTCGTGTGGGTTTTTTTTTTCATGTTTTTTTTTTTTCGTGTGGGGTTTTTTTTTGTGGTTTTTTTTTTTTTCGTGTGGGTTTTTTTTTCGTGTGGTTTTTTTTTTTGTGTGGGTTTTTTTTTTTCGTGTGGGGGTTTTGTCGGTGGGGGTTTTGTCACTGGTTTTTTTTTTTGTGTGGGGGTTTTGTCAGATCCCCAGTGATGGGATATACGGAGGCAGCATCTTGGGTTAGGGGATACACTCTGTCTTTATCCCCCCCCCCCATTTAAAGAGATTTCTCTACTGAGTGGTGCCCCCCATAGCACTGTGGTGTATGAAAGACTCATTATGTTCACTTGCCTCATAGACACCTTTAAATGGGAGACCCTGACTGGATGTACATTCAAATACTCTTTCCAGTCCCACCTGCTCCTTTTATCTTAATTGTAGAGCTTGTGTTATATTATTCAGGTTGCAGCTATGTAGATATATGGCTATATAGATAACCATGTGATGTCTACAATTAGTACAGTACTACTTAGTGGTATTGATGAATGATCCACAAGATCAGCAGAGATCAATTGGATCTTAATTTTGCATGTAACTGTATATATGGTTTGTTTACATTAACAGTGGAGACACCCAGATGGGCCGAAGGGCTCCTAGTATGCCCACTATAAAATTTTTACCATGTAGAATCTACTGCTCTATAACTGAAAAAGTACATTTGTAGATCAAGACTACAAGTCTGTTTTCTAGTTTTCTTATTATGCCCATGAGTTATTCCATCAGCCTCTAATGAGAAAAACTTATGTATCATACATCTAAATTCTCCAAACTTCAAAATATTTTGAACATCTGTATCAAATCTCCCATCATACAACGTCTCTCAAAACTAAACATACCTAGTTCCTTTAATCTTTCCCTGTATTCCAATCTTCTTAGGTTGGGGATAAGTTGGTTGCCCTATATTGCACACCTTCAAGCATATCAATATCATGTCTAAGGTGAGGGAACCAGGATTGAATGCAGTATTCTAAGTGAGGTCTAACATAAAAATTAGCATTAACTAGAGCTATTCAGTCCAGGTAATGGTCCAGGGCTAATCAGTCCACCTCAATTAATTAATTAATTATTAATTAACAAATTAGAAATTTTTAAATTTACTGAACTATGATAGAGGAATCTCTTTTACATATTTAGACTGAGTTTCATGTTATTTAGTGGGTTTTAGTGAGTTTGAGGAACATTTGAATAGAAGTAGTAAAAATGGTACAAAACAACCCTTTGGCAAAACCTGGTGTCTCAAAAACCAATGTTTGGCAAGACCTCGCCTGGTGCCCACAGTTTTGCTTCAATTTCAAAATGGCTTTGGGAAAGTATTATCAATTAGTTGTTGTTGAAGGGCAAATGTGCAATTTTTATAAATATGCAGTGATTTGTAGGTCATTATTAATCAAACTTCCAGTCCAATTAGCCCCAGTGAAATTTTATCACCAGGGCTATTCAGACCACCTGCATTTTTTTTGTGAATGTGTAATTAATACCATTTTTATGCATGTAATGACATATACTTGCAATAATCTGTTTTGTTTGTATGTTCCAGGTGTTTTTTCTGTTTATTGATGCTCTAGCTACAAGTGATTTTCAGGAAAAATGGTTTGAACATATAAGAATAAGAGCAGTACAGTACAGATGATCATGAGAGAAAGTTAGCTGATGCTCTTACTGCTGTTAGACTGCATGGAAAGAGTGCCAGAGACACTACTAAGCAAATGAACATTAGTAAGACCATACTAAGAGGCCAGGAGCTAGGTTTGGCCTACCAGTACATAGTGAAACTGAACCAGTCGAGTGTCTTGCAATCATGGCAAGGTAGGGTTTCAGTTTGACTCCTACTGAAGTATGCAATTATGGGCAAGAGTATGTTAAAGCCTGTAAGAAAGAGAACACTTCAACAGCCAAACATCTGTGTAAATATTGTAAGTTTAAGGATGACAGGCCTGGAGAGGACTGGATTTATTCTTTCTTGAAAAGGTACAGCCTATCTTCAAAGAAGGCCAGCACCCTGATACCATAATAGTAAAGTTCATGATTCAAACTCCAAATATTTCAGAATTTCTTTGGCCCAAATGAGAAGACATAGATCAGGTCAACAGGAGCTGCTTCATGTATGGACCTCTCACTGTGAAAGGCACAATACCTTTTACATTTAACACATGCATCCTAAACAGTGAATACCAAAACTTCAGGGCCTATTTAAAGCTCCAGAAAAAGAACAACTAGCTAATAGTTGTTATAGTGAAGTGAGAAGTCTTTGCTTTAATGTAAATATTAGCAACTGTTACATTGAAAGTAGTGTATAGTATTACCCAAGTGTTTGAAAAAACAAAAAAATATTTTATATATATATATTAGTTAAACAAAAATGGGCACAACTATCGGGCCCTTAAGGAAAGGGAATAATGAACTAATAGACAATCAAAAAGAAAGATCTGAAACATTGAGAATCCAGTATGAATTGGTCTTCAGTACCCCAAAAAGTGACAAAGTGATACCTGACATAAATGCATTCTTCAAAGAGAAATTGCAAGGAGAATGTATAACAGATATTGATTTTACCCCAGAAGATGTAGCAAGAGCTATAGGACAAATGAAATCACATTCAGCTGCATGTCCAGACAAATGGAATGCAATATTAATTAAAAACTAAAAATGAAATAGCTACACCATTATACTGGATATGGAGAAGATCCCTAGACACTGGGGTAATACCAAGCATCTTGAAAAGAGCAAACATTATCCCAATACATAAAGGCGGGGATAGATCTCAAGCAAAGAACTATAGACCAGTGTCATTGATGGCCCACCTCACAAAAATATTTGAAAGAATAGTCAGAGAGAAAATTTATAACTTCCTGGAGACACTGGAAAGATTCAACAAAGATCAGCATTGATTCCAATCGGGAAGATCATGCTTATCACAACTTATGGAGCATTATAACCAGTGGTGTAGTGCTGTGGGAACGTGTGGGAACAGCGTTCCCTTACTTTTTTTGGTAGACGGAACGGGGTTCCCTCACTATTTCAAATAAATCCGAACTTACAAATCTCTAATGTCATGAAGTTTTAATTCCCACCCCTAGAAGAAATATAAGAAAGAATCATTAACTGTTTCATTTCTTTTAGCTTCGACTGAGGCAATGCTAGCCTATAAAGATCTGGTGAAACAGTCACCATGGCGTACCAGTTGTTAACTTTTTTTTAGTTAATCATTCCAGTTGTTAGCTATTTTTATTGATCATACTGGATGTCATATATCTAATGACACTGGAAATACTGCATCTTCAACCTTGGAATATATCCTAATATCCAGTGCATATGACCTCAAAATATCCCTGAAATTAGTCATATTTCAAAAGATTTCCCGGGGGGCTTACAGTGCCCCCAGACCCCCAGTTGTATGGGCTCGCCGCACTCGCCATTGTCCCCCCTGCATCTGAGTAACACTTTCAAAATGCATTCCCTCACTTCTTTATTTAGCACTACACCACTGATTATAACAATATCCTAGATGCACTTGAAGGCAAAGAAAACTATGATGTCATATACATGGATTTTGCTAAAGCTTTTGACAAGTGCGATCATGGTATAATAGCACATAAAATGAAACATATGGGAATAACAGGCAAAGTGGGAAAATGGATCTACAGGGTGAGTCAAAGGTCTCCATACATAGGCAAAATGGTCATGATAAATAATTGCTTATTTATTTTTTATTTTTTTGTAGGTGATGTGCTGAGATGCCTTTATATGTGCCATCCGTATGTGCATTCAGTGTAATGGTGCCCACATAGAGCATATTTTGTGACTTAAAAGTGATTGCATAATAAAGTGACCATTTTGCCTATGTATGGAGACTTTTTACTCACCCTGTATAACTTCCTCAGAGAACGACTATAGGTCATCAAAATTCAAGGTATATCATCATCAGAATCAGAAGTACGCAGCTCGGTGCCACAAGGTACAGTGCTGGACCCACTCCTGTTCATTATCATGCTAACAGACATAGAGAGTGGAGTTAACAGCAACAGTATAGTAACATCATTTGTGGATGATGCAAAGAGCAGCAGAAAAATCAGTGAGGCAAATGAAGTGGAGGCCTTGCAGAGGGACACAAACAAAATATACAAATGGTCAGAAGACAACAATATGACATTTAACACTGAGAAATTTCAGCTCTTGAGATATGGTAGAAATGAGGAAATTAAAGAGACTGCATATTATGCTCTAGATAGACAGGAAATTCAGAGAAGCACAAAAGTGGTCAACTTGGGGGTAATAATGACTGATGATGCCAAATTTGAGACACAAAATCAGATAGCAATAAACAAAGCAAAAAGAGTCAGGGGACAGGTACTAAGAACATTCAAATGGAAGGACAAGACAGTAATGATTCCCCTGCTGAGAACACTGATCATACCAAAACTTGAATACTGCTCAGTTTTGATGTCCCCATATAAAAAGGAAGAAATTAATAAACTAGAAGAAATGCGCACACACATTTCACAGCCAAGATTGATGGCTGCAAAGAACTCAACTACTGGGAAAGACTATGTAAACTAAATCTGTACTCCCTGGAAAGAAGAGAGAGGTATACCATAATCTACATTTGGAAAATGATCGAAAAACTGGTGTCAAACCTCAAATTAAACCCAATTACCATCCAAATAATGCTGGACAAATAGGAAAGGCTGAAGGAAAATAGCTTGGTTGTCAGGGGCCAAGACTTTTTAACCAGCTTCCAAAGAACCTCAGAAACATTACAGCAGTCAAAGTTGAAGTCTTCAAGAGAAGACTAGATGCCTGGCTCAAGACAGTACCAGATGAGCCAGGTGTACCTGGCTATGTGCGGTAGAAAGCGCAAGAGCAACTCTCTCCTCCACCAAGCCAGGCCTTGAGGTGGGGCCACCAGCTTGACCTTTGTGTGAAGAGAGTGACACATGAAACTGCAACAAGGTTAATGAGGTGTGTATATATAAAAAGAAAAACAACAAATGACACACTTACTAGTGTAAAAACATTTTCTTGTGACAGTCATTGAACAAACAGTGGATTACAAGTGAAAGCTAACAGACTTTTGGGACCTAGACCAATTAGCCCCGGTAGCTAGGACCACTTCACCCTGAAACTCTGATGGGAGCACACTGCTATTTTTCACTAATTATTCAGTAAGTACCATAGATATAAGATTTATATTTATACCACAGATGGCTCATAGCAGGTGGGTCATTCACTGATAAAAGCAAGACTTTCCATCAATTAGCTAGTTTCTTATTTGAGGTCTTGCCAAAAGTGGACCGAATAACCCTGGTAGACGCTATATAATCTACATATGATTTCCTTACACTTGTAACTAACATTCCTTTTAAAAGTACCAAACATTTTATTTGTTTTATTTCTAGCCTCTAAGCACTGCTTACAAAATTTCAGATCACTACTGAATATAATGCCAAGATCTTTTTCTTGTCTAACATCCTCTAGCCAGTTCCCTTACATTTCATAACTAAACTTTTCATTATTTCTACCAAAATGGATGACTGCATTTTTTAACAGCGAATTCCATCTGTCATTTACTAGCCCAGGCAATTGACTCATCAGGTTACTTAGTGGCTGTAACTATGCCTTAATGGCTTTTTTTCTCTTTATTCAAAAAATACAATAAATCCCAAAATACAAACTGATTGAAACTTAAACAAAATAAGATTATTATTGGTTTAGCAAATTAATAAGATGTTTTTGTATTATTATAAACATCTGTAACAAAATGTACTAACCTAAACTGAATTTGTTCTTAAAAAAAGGATCGCTTCCATTAAATCTTCTTTCAGTGATGCTTATCAAAATTATCAAATTGAAATCTAAAAATCTGAAAAAGATTTAGGGTTGCTAGTACAAAATTTTTAAGCAGCTATATTTATATATTATTTATATTTATATATTTATAATGTTATATATTATATATTATTTATATATTATATTATATATTAAAACATTACGTTAAATCTATTTTATTCGTAAAATTGAGCTAGGCCTAGGCCTAGGCTGCTATGGTTATAATTGAAGGATTTGCACTGACTCCGACTCCATCCAACTATGCACTTCCAACTCCGACTCCGACTCCACTCAAAATTGACCGACTCCACGACTCCGACTCCTGACTCCGACTCCACAGCCCTGTTTGTGACTGGGGCAACTACTTTTGTATCATCTGCAAATTTAGAAACTTTACTACCTACTCCCTTCTCTAAATTGTTTTGATATAAAATGAAGCGTAATGGACCTAAAACTGATTCCTATGATATGCCACTTTTCATGTTTTGCCACCCACATTCATGGCCATTTAGAATTACTCTCTCTTCTCTGTCATCTAACCATTTTTCTACCTAATTTATAACTGACCCCAATATCCCATGAGCTTTTAATTTATATAGAAGTCTCCTATGTGGAACTTTGTCATATGCCTTACTAAAATCCAAATAAGTAACATCTATGGTACATTATTTCCATTATCTACCTGTTGTTACAAACTCTAAAAAGTCTAAGAGATTAGACAAAACCTTCCTCATCTAAATTCATGTTGTGAACTTGAAATAAGATTAAATTTTTCCAAATGGTCTTCAATATTATTCTTTATAATTCTTTCTAGTATCTTTCCTACCTATGATGTTAAACTAACAGGTCTATAATTTCCAACTCTTTTTCGGTATTTCCCCACAATTTTTTTATTTTTCTGCTACTGGATACAATATCTTTTTTTCAGTATTCCCTGGCTATTTTTTTAGAACCCAACCTCCTAGAGAACCTGGCCATGCAATTATCTGGTTAGACATACACGAGTTCACCAGTTACTGGTTAAGTCATGATATTTTCATAAAAACTAATGAAAATATTACAACAATCAAAACTGGTCAAGGGTATAGGTTAACTGTACATCCTTGATAACTGGTTGGGTTAAGTTGTGATATTTTCATTAAAACTAACAAATATCACAACCTAACCAATCTTCAAGGGCATACAGTTGACCTACCCAGGCATTCAAAAAATATTATATTTAAAAGACAGTGATTAAAACAATGTTACTATTATTTATTACAATTTGCAAGGAAATACTGAAAAATAGCAGGGAAATACTGAAAAATAGCAGGGAAATACTGAAAAATAGCAGGGAAATATAAAAAAATTGCAGGGAAATACCAAAAAAGAGCCTAATTTCCTGTCTCCTCCTGACTACCCTTTTTTGTAAATGGGTACTACATCTGCTTTCTTTCATTCATCTTGTACCTCTGCATAATTAATAGACCTAGCAAACAAAGTCATAGGCCAAACAGGTAATTGTTAAGTTTAGAGGCATAAATTAAACTTGAAAAAGTTTAGGGGTGTAAATTATTGTTGTCTACAACAGCTGTCTAGTTGTTTTCAACCATTATTTTTTGTTTAGGTTAACTGAATGCCTGGTTAGGTAAACTGTACAGTGTACACCCTTGACACTTGGTTAGGTTAAGTACCCTGTTTTAAACCATTAGGCCCTTGACAATTGGTTAGGATAAGTCATAATATTTTCACTAGTTTTAACAAAAATATCATGACTTAATCTAACCAATTGTCAAGGACATACAGTTGACCTAACCAGGCATTCAGTTAACCTATACAAAAAGTAATGGTTTAAAACAATTAGACAGCTGTTATAGATGACACAATAACTTACACCTCTAAACTTAACATTTACTGCCTAACAAACTTCTTTATAAATGCCATTACACTCACTCCAAAATTAACACAACACAAGAATCAACAGTTTAGAACAAAAAATTAATTAAAAAATTCCAAACTTGCCAGTTAAATAAAAAAACAAAATTTCAATGAGCAAAGATATAGGAAAAGACTCCAAGAACACTATTTCACAAAACTTTAATATAACTGCTTTTTCAGTCTCATCATATAAAATGTAAATTTTGTTCCAGTAATCTACAGAAGCTAAGGCTAACAAAGACCCTAAGATCCACTCTAAGGTTAGCCAGAGAAAGGAAAGAGTAGGGGGTTAAGAGAAGAGAATAAGGGGTTAAGTAAGTAGCAACACCTATCACTCGTGGGTTAACATTCTTCAGAAAAAGAGAAAAAAGACTCACCATCATCATCCACCAGCCGCTGCTGACAAGTCAGAAAAATAGTCGGACAGAATAGGAAAGATTGCAGAATGGTCCTCTACTCCATAGGGAGGTAGAGCCCACTCTGCCAGAAAGGGGTGAAAGATGAAAAGAAGTAAAATAAGAATGCTTACAAACCACACAATACATTCTTAACTCAAGAACAACACTTTCTTAACTCAAAGCAACATATTCTTCCAGCTATTGCAGACTGATCCTCCAGTCCATAGGGAGGTAGAGGATGCAGCCCACTAGACTGGAAAGGCGTGCAAGATGAAAAGAAGTAAAATAAGAATGCATTACAACCCATGCAACACATTCTTAACTCAAACACTATCATACCATGCAAACTACAGACATGCAATAAAGAGAGTTACAGACATGCAAATAAGGAGAAGAAGAAGAAGAAAAAGTATAAAGAATAACAAAAAGTGGGTTAATTTACTCAACAAGCTACAACTAAGTTCGTGTTAGTCTAATTTTTTTTTTCCCTGGCATATCACACGCTGGCATGTCATAAGCTGGCATTACACGTCAACAGACTCATCCCCAATTGCCACCCCAAGAGCTCCTGTTGCCAATTGTTTTTTTTATTTTAAACATTAATATTTTTAAAATGCCTATCTAGATGGTTTTTAAACACATTAATGCTGGTAGAGTTCACGACGGGCATGGGAAGATTATTCTATTTATCAATTACTTTAAATGTAAAGAAGTTTTTAGTGATATTTGTAATGAAATGTCTGCCATGCAACTTAAATCTGTTATTACAAGTATTGCTATTATCAAAAGTGAACAATTTGTCAAAATTTACGTGATCAATGTTTATTAATGATTTTGAAAACTTAAATAAGCTCCCCCCCTTAATCTCCTAGTTTTGAGTGAATGCAAGTCTAACTCTTTAATCCTATCTTCATAAGGCTTGTTGCGCAATGATGGAATCAGTTTCGTGGCACAATGCTGAACCCTTTCTAACCATTTAAACACTATTTTAAAGCTTTTAAGCAGATCTACAACTTTGTTTCTATTCATATTTTACCTCAGTGGTCAAAAAAAAAAGTTGATCTTATTTTTGGCCTTTGACTTTGTGTAGATCATTTGATGTCATAAGTGATTTTTTTCTCCTTTTACCCAATTTTGGGTACACATGTCTACCTTAACCTAAAACAAGATTTTTAGTGTTGATTAAGTTAGTATAGACGCTACAGCCATTTCAGTGGACCATACCCACCTCCATTTTGACCAAGTACCTTTTTCCACCAAACTTTGGAGCACCGTATCTTTGGAACTGTTTGAGCTAGTGTGTTGAGAAAAATACCATTAGATTTTTCTTACTGAGATATATAATGTCTGCTAATTTTAAAAAAAATTGGTAATTATCTAACCTAACCTAACCCAGTTATTTGGTTGAATAAGTATCTGGCCCTATTATAAAATTTTAATTTTTTTTGTATATTTCAGAGAATTATATAATATAGGTAATTTAAATTACATAATTAATTAATTTATATGGACATTCAAAAGTATGAAGAACTTCAAACCTGCTTAAAGGTAAAGCTATGTACATATATAAGTACATTATACTAAGCTATAGGTACTACCCCATAGAATAAGTTGTTTTAAGAGTTAGATGAGTTTTAATAGAATTACTTAACTTTGTGTATTTATTTATTGTGTACAACAGTATGTACCCATGTGAAAATAAGCTTATTTAAACCTTGGAGCAAGGACTTTTTTGGCATCTGTATTTATTCCAATCTGTAAATCAAACTGCACATTTTTTCTTGTTGTAGACCTCTGAAACAAGATCAGTAGGTCCCAAATTTTATTTGCCATCTAAGCAAAAATAGCTTTTAACAGGGTTGGATACAATGAATAATTATAATTGTATTTTTAATTAATTGATCATAATTTCCATTAAATGTAATTGCAATTGATTCAAAATAAAATAAAAATGAAGGTAATTGTAATTGATTTTTGAGCTGTAACTGATGTAATTGATCAATTAATGTCAATTGTTAAAAATTATACCCCTAGATCTGGCAGTCATACATCATCTAATGAAAATAAACCTTTGATAGTTTATTTAGTTATACTTAAATATAGATATATATTTATTTTAGATATATATTTAGATATATAGAATAGATAGTTATAGTTGTGTAATTGGAATTGATTCAGACAAAATTAATTGTAATTGCAACTGATCTTGAAATTGTGAAGTACAATACTAACTATAATTAATTTGAAAAAAAATAAAAAAAATTGTAATTGTTTCCATTTTGTGTAATTGAACCCAACCCTGGCTTTTAAGCTACATGTTTTTTTTCTTTTTAGATAAACATGGATTTTAGCAGTTTGAATATGGGCAGGTTCTGTTGTAAATACCTAATAACTGCCTCTTTTAAATATAAAGTTATGTTGATGCCTCTTTTTTTATGGTTTCACCCAGCTAGACAAGAATCAGTTCTTATAACTCAATTGGCAAAATTAAGGAATAGGTTATTTTAATATACATATTAAAAGGCAAATTGTCTTAAAAATAGCAGACATTATAGATCTCAGTGAGACAAATCTAATGGTACTTTCCTCAACACTCTAGCTCAAACAGTTCCAAAGAAACAGCACTCCAAAGTTTGGTGGAAAAAGTTACTTGGTCAAAATGGAGGTAGGTATGGTCCACTGAAATGGCTGTAGCATCTATACTAACTTAATCAACATTAAAAATCTTGTTCTAGGTTAAGGGAGACATGTGTACCCAAAATTGGGTGAAAGGAGAAAAAAATTGGTTGTGACATCAAATGACCTACACAAGGTCAAAGGTCAAAAATAAAATCAACTTTTTTTTTTACCACTGAGGTAAAATATGAATAGAAACAGTTGTAGATCTGCTTAAAAGCTTTAAAATAGTGTTTAAATGGTCTCTGTAAGGGCAATAGGAGCCGAGATATTTCATGTTGAAATATGGTATGACCTTGGAAATTGACCTTTTTTTTTTACAAAATTTGAATGGCCATATCTCTGGAACCATATGACCTAGTGTGTTACAACAAGTGCCATTCTGTTTTTCTCACCAAGATCTATAAGTGTGCCAATTTTCAAAAACATCGGTGATGGTCACGTTTTTTTGACCAAAAATTCTGTTGAACTGACATGGAATGACCCTAATCCTATTTACATCATCTTGGAGCCTATTTCTATCATCCTCATTAACAACCTTACTGCCTAAATGATCTACAGATCTACAGAAGCTAAGGCTAACAAAGACCCTAAGATCCACTCTAAGGTTAGCCTGAAAGAAAGGAAAGTGGAGGGGGTTAAAGAGGAGAATAAGGGGTTAAGTAAGTAGCAAAACCTATCATTCGTGGGTTAACATTCATTCAGAAAAAGAGAAAGAAAGACTCCCCATCATCATCCACCAGCCACTGCTGACAAGTCGGAAAAATAGTCGAAGAGAATAGGAAAGGGGTGAAAGATGAAAAGAAGTAAAATAAGAACACTTACAAATCATGCAAACATAGTCTTAACTCACTGTCATACCATGCAGACTACAGACATGCAAGTAAAGAGAGTTACAGATATGCAAGTAAGGAGAGGATAAGAAAGGAAAAAAAAAAAAGTAGGTAAAGTATAACAAAAAGTGGATTAGTTTACCCTACAAGCTACATCTACATTCGTGTTAGTCTAATTTTTTTTTTTTTTTTTAATAATAATTTTATTGCTGGCATATCACAAGCTGGCATTAATCTTCAACAGACTCATCCTCGACCACCACCCCTAGAGCTCCTGTTGCTAATTGTTTTTTTGCCTTAAACAACGTTTATACTTTTAAAATGCCTATCTAAATGGTTCTTAAACATATTAATGCTGGTAGAGCTCACGACGGGCATGGGAAGATTATTCCATTTATCAATTACTTTAAATGTAAAGAAGTTTCTAGCGATATTAGTAATGAGACGTCTGCCACACAACTTAAATCTGTTATTACGAGTATTGCTATTATTGAAAGTGAACAGGTTATCAAAATTTACATTATCGATTTTATGAATGATTTTGAAAACTTAAATAAGCTCCCCCCTTAATCTCCTAGTTTCGAGTGAATGCAAGTCTAACTCTCTAATCCTATCTTCATAAGGCTTGTTGCGCAATGATGGAATTAGTTTTGTGGCATGACGCTGAACCCTTTTCAACCTATCAATATCCTCACGCAAATACAGGCACCAAAACTGAATGGCATATTCTAAATGAGGCCTGAGTAGGGACTTGCAAAGGGGCAATATAATATTCTTTGATTTAAATTCGAAATTACGCGCTATGAAGCCTAACATCCTATTAGCTTTTGTGCAAGGCTCCATGCACTGGTTCCTAACTTTTAAATCCTTAGATACGTGTATGCCTAAATCTACTTCCTCATCAATGCTCGCTAACTCTCTTATCATCCATCATGTACATGTAATTATTGTTACGAGAACCTATATGCAAAACTTTACATTTGTCTACATTAAATTGCATCTGCCACTTATCTGTCCACTCCATAATCCTATTTACATCATCTTGGAGCCTATTTCTAGTGTCCTCGAACAACCTTACTGCCTATTTTACTATCATCCGTGAATTTTGACACATTACTAGTCAATCCTACATCTATGTCATTAATGTAAATTACGAATAGCAATGGGCCTAACACTGAACCCTGTGGGACACCACTACATACATCCAACCACCCTGATTCACTAACCATTAACAACGACCCTCTGTCTCCTAGCACGAAGCCATTCCTCTAACCAGTTAGCTACCTGACTGTGTATACTGTGCACTTTAACCTTCTCAATTAATCTTCCATGTGGAACTGTATCAAACACCTTTTTAAAATCTAAATAAATAACGTCAGCCGCTCTATGCCTATCATATTCACGCACTATTTCATTATAAAATGCTAACAAATTAGTTAAATAAGACCGATGGCGTCGAAACCCATGCTGACTACTATTAATCAAATCTCTACTTTCTAAGTGATCGATGATACGACCCCTAACTACGGATTCCAAAAGTTTACTGACAATTGACATTAAGCTAATGGACCTATAATTGCTAGCTACTGTGTGGTCACCTTTTTTTAAAAATGGGCATGACATTAGCTAATTTGAAGTCTTCAGGAATAATCCCCGTTTCGAGTGACTGATTAAAAGTCTTTGTTAAGGGGCCTACAATAATGTCTTTCAAATCTTTCAAATGTCTGGGATAAAAAGTGTCAGAACCTGCTAACTTTTAGCCTATCAATATACAGGTGACCCTGTGTATACACGGTTTCTGTATACACAGTTTCAGCTATACACTGTTTTGGTATTGCTTCCCACCCCCCGTATAGGGTCATTCTCTGTCAGATCAACCAAAAAAAATTGAAATTAACACCCTCATCTCTCATATTTTGCTGAAATTTGGTTTATAGGGAGTTTGTGAGCCCTGAATCCATTTCTGAAATTATAAGGTCAATCCAACCAACGGTTCAAGAGATATAACCTCGGGCAATTTGAGGTCACTCACGAGGTTACTAACATTTGGCGAGCCATAACTTGGGTAATAATTGTCATAATTATATAAAAGTATATATATTTAGAATCAGAAAATGACAAGGAATCCAAATATGCAAGTTTTAGAACTCTAGGTTGAAAAATAAAAAAGTTACACTGTAACCAAAATTTGAGGTCACGATTTGACCTCTGGGGTATCAAATGAGAATTTTTTTTTTAAATGTAAAAAATGAAGGCATAGGCATTGGCTATTAGAATCAGCAAAAAAAAGTTTGTTTATGTTAATATTTTTCATGTAACTAACATATAAGTGAACACCATATTCATAAGTTGTGCGTCAATTCTACCTATTTTTTCACACTTAAGCTCATAATTTGACCTATAGAAATTAAAATTACATTTTTTATAGATATAAAAAACAAAGTCAGAGTTCTTGACTAATAGAAACAATCATAAAAAGTTTGTTTATGTTGGTACTTTTCATGTAACTAACTTATAAGTGAACACCATATTTATAAATTGCTTGTCATTTCAAGGAATTTTTATATCTTAGCTATCAATTTGACCTCAAGCTCCAAGAATTTAATAAAAATTGTATTTCACTGCTAATCTACACTGGCAATAATAGTTATAATAGTGAAAGGGGAAGACTAAGCTCACATGTAGCCTAAACAAACCTGTTGAAACATGTTGCTACTTGTCTAAGTGCAGAATCAACACAGATAGTTGCAAAATTCCTTGTCTACAGGTTAGTACAGTTCCAGCCAGCACTGTGGGTGGCTGGTGGGTATGGTGTTTTAATGAGCCTCAGAGACTATCAAGGCCTAAAATATTAAGTGTGTATAGCTATATATTTTCTAAAAAAAATATATTACCTAATTGTAAATCCTATATCTTTACAGATCAAAATACAATGGTTCGGCACTTGAAATACTGCCAGGACCCTATTCAAAAACACAAGAAACGCATAACAATCAATCTTAGAAAAGTGACTGATGTACTTGTTGAAAAATGTGCTGGAAGAGTGAAAAAAGACTCATTGTTGTGTGTGAACTGCTGGACACTGATAATGAAAAACCCCACTATACTTAGTACCACTGAAAACAACGAGTCTGAGCAGGATTCAAATGAATCATCTACTATCAGTGGCTTGAGTAACATCTCTTCAATTCAAGATCTGGACAATGACAGTGATTGCTTGATAAAGGAAAATCCTTCAACTTCAGTTGAACCAGTTCTAGCATTTCTGGACCAAACACCAGTTAAAAAAAGTAAGTAATAAATTAATATAATAACTTATACTTTACTACAAGGTCTGTTTGATCTACTATATAGCCAATTATATAGCATTTAAGGTACTATAATTAATATTTAATTACTAATATTCAGGTGTGTGAAACCTTTTTTTCTGTTCTTTTCAGAAGGGCTGTCATTAAGCCAGAAAAAGCGCAAGGCTCATGGTAAGCTATCATCTGCTCAGAAACACCTGAAGGAGAGGCTAGAACTCAGTTATGGTGTTCAAATTACCGAGGAGGTAAGTGATACTTCAAAACCTGAAACTAAATCTGAAAAACATCTAGACAAATTAATGAATGAATTGAAACAGTCATTCCTGGAGAGCAAATGTCACCATCACAAACTACAAATATTGACACTCTCACCATACACAATTGAAAAAACAGCTAGTTTCTTTCAAACTACAACATACATGGTGAAAAGAAGCCGTTCACTTAAATCAGAACATGGAATCCTTCCGAAGATTCCACTAATGAGCAAAGGAAAAGTGATATCTGAAGAACACAAAGATATAGTTAGAAGATTCTATGAGTCAGAAGAGGTTAGTCGTATGTGTCCTGGCCAAAAGGATTGCGTGAAAGTTATCAGTGCTGAAGGTGCAATGAAGGTGCAAAAATGATTGGTCCTCGGGAATTTAAGAGAGATGTTTGAACTATATAAAAATGATGAAAAGAATCCCAAAATAGGATTTTCCACATTTGCAAAATTACGGCCATCATATTGTGTGCTTGCCGTAGTGGTGGGACTCATTCTGTCTGTGTCTGCACATACCATCAAAATCCAAAATTGCAGCTGGCTGCATTGGGAGAAAGAGGTCTTTCATACAAGGATCTTATGGATTACAGTGTCTGCAGTACAGAAAGAGAGACTTGCATGATGCAACTTTGGCAATGATTGCCCAAGAGAAGAGGGTGTCCTGGATTTTCTTGAGTTACTTGACAGTGTGAAATTAGCTCCAAATGAAATATCTTACAAGCAATGGGTGACTGTTGACCATTGTACAATGGTTGATAAGGTGGAGCCACTTCATGAATACTTATCATCCCTAAGCATGAAAATATCCTGCATGGTTCGTCATCACTTTGTTGCTCAGCAACAATCACAGTACTTCAAGCAGTTGAAAGAAACACTACCACCTCAGAGCGAGGTAGTTATAGTAGGTGATTTCTCTGAGAATTATTCTTTCATTGTCCAGGATGCTGCCCAAGGGTTTCACTGGGACAATTCACAGTGTACAGTTCACCCTTTTGTCATCTATTATAGATCATCTGCAGACCAGGAACTTAGCCATTTTAGTGTCTGTTTCTTATCTGCATCACTAAAACACAACACTATAATGGTTTACTCATTCATATTGAAGCTTATGACATATGTTAAATTCAGATGCCCACAATTGAAGAAGGTGCACTATTTCTCAGATGGATGTGCTGGCCAATATAAGAACAGATACAACTTCACAAATCTCTGTTACCATGAAGAGGATTTTGGTCTGTCTTGTGAATGGCACTTCTTTGCTACATCCCATGGCAAAAATGCATGTGATGGGATTGGAGGAACAGTGAAAAGAGCTACTGCTCGTGCCAGTTTGCAGAGAACTACAGAGAGGCAAATTCTTACACCAGAACACATGTTTCAGTTTTGTGAAGAAAACTTGAGCAAGAAGATAAATTTTTTCTTTGTAACTACAGCTGATTTGAAAGATGCAGAAGAACAGTTGGAACATCGATTCAAGGATAGTAGAGCTATTCCTGGAACTCAGAAATATCATAGATTTGTTCCCCTAAACAAGGAAGAACTGATGGTGTATCCCATTTCAAGTGGCATTGGAGAAAAGAAAAGAATAAGGAAAAATCATTTTACTAATGAACCTGCAATGCTTGGTAACCTAAAATGTGTCAAACCAGGAGAGTATGTTGGCTGCATTTATGACATGCAAGTTTGGTATGGAATTGTGGAGGAATATTGTGAAGAGTTTGATGATTTCACTGTGAACTTTCTACATCCCTCTGGGTCATCAGGATCAAGTGCATATTATTATCCATCAAACAAGGATTCATGTGCAGTGCCAGGACATCATATATTAACTGTAATGAGTTGTCCTACCCTAAGAGGAGGCAGCAGAATTCAATACATTTTTCCACAAAAAGAAATTGATGAGAGCATCGAGCATGCAAAAATTATATTAGGCTAGCACATGAATCCTCTAAGTAGGTCTTCCCCTTTCACTATTATAACTATTATTGCCAGTGTAGATTAGCAGTGAAATACAATTTTACATTTTTTGCCTTTGTTTTTATATCTATAAAAAAATGTAATTTTAATTTCTATAGGTCAAATTATGAGCTTAAGTGTGAAAAAATAGGTAGAATTGACGCACAACTTATGAATATGGTGTTCACTTATATGTTAGTTACATGAAAAATACTAACAAACTTTTTTTGCTGATTCTAATAGCCAATGCCTATGCCTTCATTTTTTACATTTAAAAAAAAAATTCTCATTTGATACCCCAGAGGTCAAATCGTGACCTCAAATTTTGGTTACAGTGTAACTTTTTTATTTTTCAACCTAGAGTTCTAAAACTTGCATATTTGGATTCCTTGTCATTTTCTGATTCTAAATATATATACTTTTATATAATTGTGACCATTATTACCCAAGTTATGGGTCGCCAAATGTTAGTGACCTCGCAAGTGACCTCAAATTTCCCGAGGTCATATCTCTTGAACTGTTGGTCGGATTGACCTTATAATTTCAGAAATGGATTCAGGGCCCACAAACTCCCTATAAACCAAATTTCAGCAAAATCTGAGAGATGAGGGTGTTAGGCACTGGTTGATCTGACAGAGAATGACCCTATACATGGGAGGGGATCTCATCCATACACGGTTTCCCGAGCTGACACAGCTGTGTGTGGTGGCCTGTCACTCTACCCCTCCACCACTCGCTCAGTCAGTAGCACACCAGTTACCAGTGTTGCCAATCTACAATACAATTGCCCTAACCAATCCCCCAATATTGAATCTAATTGTGGCGAGGATTCTATTACCAATTTTGCAAATTTACAAATTATACATCACATAAAAGATGTTATCCAATATTTGAATTAATCGTTATGTTAAATATATGCATCTCTGATGATTTTAACTTCTTTACAATGTATTTTTATACTTTATTAGTACTACAATTAAAAAAATAGATCACAACAAATAATCATAATAATCACAATAAATAACAACACTCTCACCAGTAAACATCATCCGCAGCAACTCTACCCAATCTGCCTACCTTTATTTGTAAGTTAAACCATTTTTTTCTTGTTACTGCAGTAATAATATTATGTGCAGTTAATATATAAATATACATGTATGTATAGTATGTGTTTTGGTGTTTCTGTACGTGTTTTAGTGATGTATGAGAAAATATAGTTGGTCATAGGGAGGGGGGTCAGTTGGTCTATGGATTGATTGTATTTTTCCCATAAGATATTAGTCCCCGTATGCACAATTTCCATTTACATGGGCATTTTCAGGAACCTAACCCCTGTGTATACCGAGGGTCACCTGTAATGCGCAATCTCACCCTCGTAAACAGTTATTTCATCCAAAATAGTCTCGCTACTAAATGGAACGATATCATCCACATCGGGGACATTATTTACATCTACGGTAAAAACTGTCTCAAAAAAGTTATTGAAAATACCCACCATCCCCTGAGCATCAGAAGCCAAAGCGCCGTTAACATCCACCAGAGGGCCTATGTTGTGGAGGATGAGCCCTTTTTCCCCTTTTAGTTGTCAGCCCTTCCCCCCTGGCCTTGATTATTATTATTCATATACTAAATTTATTTAATTTTTGATTGAAATACTTGTTATAGATAGGATTTTCATGGTTCTCTCTTTCTTTCCAGAGGAATAAAGTAATAGTTCGTTTAAACCTGTTAGCAAGGAACAAGAATTAAGTATTTGTTTGTTAATATTGTAAGAAAAGGAATAAGAATTAAGTAATTGCTTGTTAAAACCTGTTAGTGAAAGGCAGGCATTAAGTACATATTTGTTACAACATTTTAGCAAAGCCTTGGTTTATTTGCTTATAAGACCTATCCATGAATATTGTCTATAAATATTAACATTTGAAGTAAAATAACATGAAAGGTGATCCTTGTCAGAGAGAAGCTTGTGATGTTCAGAAGTGTTTACAAGCTAATAAATTCTAAGAATCAGCATGTGTGTCAAAACTCGAGTTTTGAGAAAATGCTGTGAGAAGTGGGGAAAACAATCTGGTGTTTGTGGTGTCAAAACTAAATCAAATGTTAAAACAGAAAATAAATAGTAGAATATTTTAAGAAAAGGAATAAAGTATTTGTTGGTTAAAACATTTTAGCAAAAGGAATGAAGTACTGAAGTGTTAATATTTTAACAAAAGGAATAAAGTATTTGATTGTTAAAGGAAGGAACTAAATTCAAGCTAGATCTGTCTGAGAAACTGAAGACCATTATTAAACCAAAAGAACTATAAATTTTATCGAGAAAAGGATGCCAAAAATATTGAAGCACTAAGAGAAGAAGCTATTAATGCTAAGTCTGTTGCTTCATATTGAATAACAAGTTTTGTCAATCTTACGCTAATGCTGTGAGTTCTCTCGTGGCACAGAAGGAAGCTACTCTCACAAGAACTGTAAAACAAGTGAGAAACTGTTGGCGGTACGAGCCAGCTGTCGTGGAATTGGAGGTCTGGGCAGTGAGCCTGGATCCAACAACCCTTCAAGGTAGGCAGCCTGGTTATGTGGAGGCCTTAAAATAAAAAATTTCTATATTTTGTCTGGTGTGGCCATTAGGTTAACCAAATCCTACCACATAAAATAAGTGGCGCCCAAACAAGAGACTTCCACTCAGAAAAGTAGGTTGTTTCCTGGTATAGAAGGAGAGTGAAAGGGTAGTAGTAAGTTGGGTGTAGCAGTGTATGGTGATTCGGTGAAGGTGTAGTAATAGTAGTAGTTAATAGAGTAGAAGTAAAGTAGGGTAGCATCTTTAGAGATGCCTACCAAGGAGGAGTTAGAGAAGAGGTTGAGGGAGACTGAGGTGTTGGAGATAGAAAGGGCTAGGAATCATCAATTAGAGTTAGAGAAGGCGGAATTAGAGAATGTTTTGGGTAAATTGCAAAGTAGATTAGATGAGCAGAGTAAAGAATTGGTAGTTTGCCATCAAGAGATGGAAGAAAAGATCTACAGATCTACAGAAGCTAAGGCTAACAAAGACCCTAAGATCCACTCTAAGGCTAGCCTGAGAGAAAGGAAAGAGAAGAGAATAAGGGGTTAAGTAAGGAGCAACACCTATCATTCGTGGGTTAACATTCATTCAGAAAGAGGAAAAAAGTCTCACCATCATCATCCGCCGGCCACTGCCGACAAGTCAGAAAAATAGTCGGAGAAAATAGGAGGGGGGTGAAAGATGAAAAGAAGTAAAATAAGAACACTTACAAACCATGCAAACACAGTCTTAACTCACTGTCATACCATGCAAACTACAAACATGCAAGTAAAGAGTTACAGACATGCAAAGGAGATAAGAAAAAAAAAAAAAAGTAGGTAAAGTTAAACAAAAAGTGGGTTAGTTTATGCTACGAGCTACAACTACGTTCGTTAGTCTAATTTTTTTTTTTTTTTTTTATTGCTGGCATCACACGCTGGCATGTCACAAGCTGGCATTCATCATCAACAGACTCATCCTCGAGCACCACCACCAGAGCTCCTGTTGTTAACTTTCTTATTTAATTTTAAACAACGTTAACATTTTTAAAATGTCTGTCAAGACGGTTCTTAAACATATTAATGCTGGTAGAATGAACGACTGACGCGGGAAGATTATTCCATTTATCAATTACTTTAAACATAAAGAAGTTTTTAGCGATATTAGTAATGAAATGTCTGCCACGCAACTTAAATCCGTTATTGCGAGTATTACTATTATCGAAAGTGAACAATTTATCAAAATTTACGTTATCGATGTTATTAACGATTTTGAAAACTTCAATAAGCTCCCCCCTTAATCTTCTAGTTTCGAGTGAATACAGGTCTAACTCTTTAATCCTATCTTCATAAGGCCTATTGCGCAATGACGGAATAAGTTTCGTGGCACGACGCTGAACCCTTTCTAACCTATCAATATCCTCACGCAAGTACGGGCACCAAAACTGAATGGCATATTCTAAATGAGGCCTGACTAGGGACTTGTAAAGGGGCAATATAATATCCTTCGATTTAAATTCGAAATTACACGCTATGAAGCCTAACATCCTATTAGCTTTTGCGCAAGGCTCCAGGCACTGGTTCCTAACCTTTAAATCTTTAGATACGCGTACGCCTAAATCTACTTCCTCATCAACGCTCACTAACTCCCTATCATCCATCGTGTACGCGTAATTATTGTTGCGAGGACCTATATGCAAAACTTTATATTTATCTACGTTAAATTGCATCTGCCACTTATCCGTCCACTCCATAATCCTATCTACATCGTCTTGGATCCTATTTCTATCGTCCTCATTAACAACCTTACCACCTATTTTAGTATCGTCCGCGAATTTTGACACGTTACTAGTCAATCCTACATCTATGTCGTTAATGTAAATTACGAATAACAATGGGCCTAACACTGAACCCTGTGGGACACCACTACCTGCATCTAACCACCCCGATTCACTACCATTAACTACGACCCTCTGCCTCCTAGCACGAAGCCATTCTTCTAACCAGTTAGCTACCTGACCGCGTATACCGTGCGCTTTAACCTTAGCAATTAGTCTCCTATGCGGAACTGTATCGAACGCCTTTTTAAAATCTAAATAAATAACGTCAGCTGCCCTATGCCTATCATATTCGCGCACTACTTCGTTATAAAATTCTAACAAATTAGTTAAACAAGACCTATGGCATCGAAACCCGTGCTGACTACTATTAATCAAATCTCTACTTTCTAAGTGATCGATAATACGATCCCTAACTACAGATTCCAAAAGTTTACCGACAATTGACGTTAAGCTAATGGGCCTATAATTGCTAGCTACCGCGCGGTCGCCTTTTTTAAAAATAGGCGTGACGTTAGCTAATTTGAAGTCTTCAGGAATAATCGCCGTTTCGAGTGACTGATTAAAAATCTTCATTAAGGGGCCTACAATAACGTCTTTCAAATCTTTCAAATGTCTGGGATAAAAAGCGTCAGGGCCTGGAGCCTTGCTAACTTTTAGCCTATCGATATAATGCGCAATCTCAGCCTCGTAAACAGTTATTTCATCTAAAATAGTCTCGCTACTAAATGGAACGATATCGTCAACGTCGGGGACATTATTTACGTCTTCAACGGTAATAGGAAAGAGATGGATGATTGGTTAAAGGCAATGGTTAAGAGAATGAGCAAGTTGGAGGGCAAGCTTGATGGGAAAGATGGTAAGCGAAAGAGTGATATTGGGAAAAAGGAAGGGAAGGGTTTTGAAGGGGAAAATAGTAAGGTGTTGGTAGTAAGAAAGGGACACATCCAAAGATGTAGCAGTAGGGGGCCTGGAAGGAGAAGAGTGAAAGTGTGAGTGAGGGGAAAGAAGAAAGACCTTACAAGGTGATGGTGCATTCCACCCTAAGGAGGGTAAAAGAAGCTTGAGGGTGGGATCAGAGGGAGAAGGTAAGAGGATGGAAGGGCAGGCTAAGAGGGGCAAGGCGGGAATGAAGGGGGCTCGGAGGGCATCTGGTAAGAGGGCTTCTCAGAGGTTCAATGCTGTTAGCGCAGATGACTCCCTCTATTCCAGCATTGAGGATAGCATGTATGAGAGTGAGAGTGAACTGAAACTGAGAGTGATACGAGCGAGGGTGTAAGAGTGCATAAGGGAATCTAATTAGGGAGATTCCGAAGGTTGCAAAATTTAATGTTTATAGTGGGAGAGATGTACAAGAGTTTTTGAAAGAGTATGAACGTTATTGTAAGAGCAAGTATCCAGACGCTCCTGAGTATTGGGTGAAAGAGATGGGTGACTGTTTGGAAGGTAGGTTGCTAGAGTTTTACAATGTTGTTGTAAATTCAGGAGTGCCTGTGAAGTATGAGGTGTTAAGGAGAGATTGGTGGAGCAAGTGTTAAGAATAAGAGGGGGTGTGAAATATCGAAAGAAGGATGATTTTGAGAGAGCAAGGATGCAGAAGGGAGAGTATTGATTTGTATGCATATAGACTTGAAACTTTGGCGAGAAAGAAATTTGGAGATGATGGGATAGATGAGAATAAAAGGTTGGTAAGAAAGTTGATTGAGACAGTACCTGAGAGTGAGGGAGTTTTTGAATGTTAAGAGGAAAGAGTGTGTAAGAGTGAGAGGGACACGTTTGAAGTGGCATGAAATCTTGGAATTGTTAGAGGACCGAGTATATGAGAGTGGGATTGGGCGTAATAGGGAAGCATGTGCGAATGGGGACACGATGAGGGAGGAACAAGTACCTGTGTTTCCTAGTTATGCAGATATTAAGAAATACTAGGCCAGGTCACCTCCAGTTAGCCAAGCATCCATGGCCCAAAACCCAATGGAAATGCTGGCTAACTTTGTGAATGAATTCACAAGGGTGTATGGAGGGTCGGCCATGCAACAACCAGGGCCTCCTCCCACATCGGGTCCCAGAATGAATGGTCCAATGCTGGGGCAAATGTATAGAAGGCAAGGGCCTCAAGGCCAGTCAAGAATGAATGAGCAAAGAGGGCCAATGAATGGAGGGAATATGGGGAATGTAAGAGGGGAACATGGTATAGAGACATGTAGAAGAGTAGGTGCATGTTTTGCATGTGGGCAGATGCGACACATGGCATATGAATGCAGAATGCCTGGACATGAATGTAGGGCATGTGGGAACTTTGGGCATATTGCCCGGTTCTGTTAAGCCCAACAACAAGGTGCTATGGCACCAGCAGGAGGGAGTCCTGTGTCTCATGCAGGAAATCGGCCAGTGTCAGCCATGCCAGCTCATCAACCTCAGAGGCAGGGCCCTCAAGAGGGTGCTGCCACTGGAAATGGCAAAGCTGGTCCCAGTAGAGGAAACACATAGGGCAGGGGCCTCGTGTTGGGGTTGGGGTCCCTGCTCCTGTGAGTGATAAATGTGTATTTGAGGCATTAGCAGGATGGTGTCAAGTGAATAAGGAAGTGAGAGCAAGTGAGAAAAAGGCAGTGTGTATGGTTATTCCTGTTGAATGGGGAGGGAGTGTATGGAGGGCATTAGTGGACACGGGATATTCACCTAATTTAATAAGTAAGCAAGAAGTTGAATGTTTGTGTAAAGAGAGTGAATTAGGAAGAGTGAATTGGGAAGTAACGGGGGAAATTAAAGGGGTTGGAAACATCCCAGTATGAGTGTTGGGAGAGGTGCAGATTAAAGTGAAATTGATGGGGTGTGAAATGAGTGTGTGTGCTTTATGTGGTTGATAAGGAGAGTGAAAAGTATGACATGATTCTGGGGTATGAGTTTTTGAAAAATAATCAATTAGAGATCCATCCTGCTAGACGTATGATTGAGTGGAAGAATGAGTTGGCTAAGTGTGAATTCTATGTGGGGAAAAGTGAATCGGATTGGATGAGGATAATAAAATGGTATGAGGTGAGAGCAACTGAGTGTGTAAATCTGGAAAAGGGAACCCCCAGCATTGGTGCATGTTGAGTGGCCAGTGAGTGATAGTAGGAAAAAAAGGCAGGGAAGCATGATTTTTGTGAATGGTATGGATGCATCATATAGAGTGAAAAGAGTTGGGCATGTGTATGATGGTATAATTGATGAGAGTAACCCATAGATTGTGTGCAAGCTAGGGAAGGTGGAGGGTGCATGGCAAAAGAGAATAAATGAGGGGGATGTGATAGGGAGAGTGTATACAGTGATTGAGGAAGTATGTGAGAGAGAAAATGGAATACAAATGGATGAGCAAGGGCAAGAATGTGGGGAGGAATGGACAAATGAACAAATCAGAAAGGTGATTGTTGGTGAACAGTTGAGTGAGAGTGAACAAATGCAGGTGTGGCAGCTGGCAGGGGAGAAAAGGAGTGTATTGGCCTGAGGAGATGATGATCTCTGTCTAACAAAACTCCCTCCCTTCAGGATCCAGTTAATGGATGAGACTCCAATCTACCAAAGGCCAAGACAGTTCTCCCCGCCAGTAATGAATGAGAGAGAAGAGCAGTGTGAGGAATTGGAGAGAATGGGAGTGATTGAACAGAGCACACAAGTCCGTGGAATAGTAGAATAGTGCCTGTGTGGAAACCTGATGGAAGGATTCGCTTGTGTTTGGACTATCGAATGGTGAATGAAAGGACAGTGAAAGACAGGTTTCCGATGTGCTTGATAAACAAAAGTGTATACTCTTTGCATGGAAAGAGGGTGTTTAGTAAATTAGACCTATTGAGGGGCTATTACCAGATGCCAGTTGAGCCAGTCTCGTCCTATAACTGCTTCCTCCACAGCCAGGAACCATTATATGTTCCGAGCTCTCTCATTCGGACTTACAGCTGTACCTGCTGCATTTCAGAGAGCAATGAATCATGTTCTTGGTAAGTTTGCAAGGGAAAATGTCATCTGTTTTATAGATGACATTTTGATTATGACAGAGACGTTTGAGGAGCACCTGAAAATAATGAGAGAGGTACTGCAAGTGTTGGATGAAGTTGGATTACGAGTGAAGCCAAGTAAGTGTGAATGGTTCAGGGAAAGTGTGGCATTTCTGGGGCACAAGGTGAGTTCAAGTGGTATACAGAAGAGTGGGGAGTACATGGAAAAAGTCAGGAAGTTCCCAAAACCTCGGATGGTCCATGAACTTAGATCTTTCCTGGGACTTGTAGAGTTTCAGAGGAAATTTATAGCGGGCTGCTCTAGGATTTTGAAACCTCTGACCAAAGTGACTGGAATGAAAGGTAGTATTCAAGTGGTGTGGACTGGGAAGATGAATGAAGCCTTTGAGCAATTGAGAGTGGAAGCAGCGAAAGATGTGGAGTTGGCTTATCCAGACCTGAGTGAAGAAGCGAGTTTGCTAGAATTGTATACAGATGCAAGTGGATTTTGTATGGGCAGATGCTTGTGCCAGTTGCAGGGAGAGGAAGGACAGGAAGGAAGGAGAGTAATTGGGTATGTATCTAAAGCATTCAGTAAGGCAGAGCAAAAGTACAGTACAATTGAGAGAGAACTTGCGGCAATGAGGTTTTGTGTGAAAGCTTTCAAGTCATTTTTGTATGGAATGAAATTTGTTTTAAAGACTGATCATCAGCCCTTGGTATATATGGAGAGAATGAAAGTTGTGGATGGAAGAATTGCTAGAACTTTGCTTGAGTTGAGAGAGTTTGATTATAAGATTGAGTATGTGCCAGGGAAAAGGAATTGTATGGCTGACCTTATGTCAAGAATACCTGGGGTGAATGAAAGGTGTGAGAAAGAGGTGGTCAACCCTGAGTATTTGCCAGTGGGAATAGTAAAGTTGCGTGAAAGTAAGTTGGGTGGCAACAGTTTGTTTGAAAGTGTATGGTATGGGTTGAAAGATTTGGAATTGGATGGATTAAAAATGAGAATACTAGGAAGTGTGAATGATTTGCGGACCTTGGTTATAAATGAAGCAATTAAGAAACCTGAAAGGATGGGTGTTTGTAAGGTCCACAATTATGTATGTGAGCTGAAAGCCATGAGGAGCCCGGGTGTTTTTCCTTTCCAAAAGGTCCTCATGGTAGTCAGCTCATTGTTTAGTATTGAAGTATATGTGCATTATGGTAGTGATCGTCCAGTTGTGTATAAAGATGAAAGGATTGAGGAGAAAGGAGCCCTGATTTTGCATTTGCAGTGTATTAGTCGTGTACATTACAATTGGGTGAGTGAAAGGAAGAGGTATAAAAGTATAGTGCCAGGTGAAAATTTGGAAAGGGTTTTGGATGAAGTTAGAGCTGCACAGAGAGAATCAGAGGGGGAGGGTTGTATGGAAGTAGGTATGTTAGAGGAAATGGATGATATGTGACTGTGTGGATGAGGTAGAGCTCAGCCCTTGTGTTTTACCTGTAAGGGTTCCAGAAGGTCCTATTGAGCTCTACAGGGGGGTAATTCTATGAGAAATAGACAAATGAAGTACACAGTAACCTCTTCAAAATTCATGAAACTTGGTGTGAGGGTTAGTTTAGGTCCAAATTACAAATTTCTGAATTTTTTGGAAAATTGGTCAAGTTGGTCAAATTTTATGGCTTGACCAAATTTTGGTCAAGTGAAAAAACCAATAATTTTCAAACATAAATATCTCAGCTCCTAACTGTGGTAGTATAGTGTCTTAAATGATAAAATATGTAAAATTAACTGTAGTTTCTAAATATGTATCATTTTTTTAGGGTAACAAAAATAAAATTGATTTTTTGGAAGTTTTTTTTTTTTTTTTTTTGTGATTTGGCAGTGAAGATATCATTTTTCGAAAAAAAGACCAGGAATAAAAAATGTTTATTTGATGTATGTACACCATAATAAGTAATAAAAAGTCAGCTTATCGACATTATGAAAAAAAATTACTAAAAAAAAAAATCCTCCAAATTTTAACAATTTTTTGCTTTCTTTCCAGATTTTCAGTATATACCTAATTTTCTAGTATACGTAAATTTACCTAACCCTTAAAATGCCTCAAAACAAAATTTTGTTGCGATCCTATGAAAAAACACTCAAGAATAATTTTCTGTAACATCAAAAAAGTAAACTCTGCCATGGCAGCTGCAAGCTATGGAATTTTGGAAGAAAATCAATTACTATGCAGCAATTGCTATGTCAATTAAAAAGAAGCCAATTGTATTAGAACATGTTCAACGTTCATCCAGAGAGCCAGAACCTGCACCAATACCTGAGCCAGACATACTTAACGAATGTATGGAGCGAAGCAGTAGCGATTCCACGAATCCACCACCATTGGAAGAATTTGTCATTCAAGACAGGCAATTCAATAAAGATTTGCTCAGCGACAATATTTTACCTTTATTTGATGAAAGCCCTATTAAAACAGGTAATAAAACAATAGACTCCGTTCAGGACATTTGTTTCTTAATGCCAAATTCGTAGTTTTCTGTTTTTAAATATTAGCATCAGCACTTGAATACATATATACAAAATATTTGATATTTGATTATTTCACGCAACCTAAATTTATGAATTTGTTTTACAGCTGGATTGAAGCCAGGACAAAACCAGATAAAGGCTTCTACGAAATTCAGATCAACAACGGAAAAGGTTAAACAAAGTTTCAAAGCTGCTTATGGGGCTCCTATTGACTATTCTGAAGCTGGTCCATCCAAAAAAAGTTGTTTGGAAGATGATTTAGAGAGGCAAGATTACTTTTCAGACATAGTTATTGAAATTTGACATTTTAAATTAAATTTAATAGTCATCGAAGTATATACTAAATTAAGTTTTATCTTACATTTTTATAATCGGACAATATACTACATATACATATATTTTATGAAAAGTTTAATTAAAAATATACTAAACTTAATGTCAAATACACTTTATTTCAGGTATCAAAAGGTTATGGAAGAATTAAAGGAGAAATTTCAAGCAAGTAACGATCACAACCTTAGGTTACAAATACTATCATTGTATCCCTATCCCATTGAAAAAAACTGCTGACTTCTTTGGAGCAACAAAGTATATGGTGCATAAGAGCCGCAATCTTCAAAAACAGTTTGGGATTCTTCCTAACATTCCAAACATGACGAAAGGGAAGGTCATCACAGCTGAAATGAAAAAAATCATTCAGGAGTTTTATGAAAATGACGAATATAGTAGGATGTGCCCGGGAATCAAAGATTATAAGTTTGCAATAAATGAAGAGGGTGAAAAAATAAAAAAACAAAAAAGACTGGTATTGTGTAACTTGAAAGAGTTATATGCTGAATATGCAAAAAATGATGAAAATCCCAAAATAGGCTTTAGTACCTTTGCTCATCTTTGACCGTCGTGGTGCGTGTTTGCCGGACAAAGCGGAACTCAGTGTCTGCGTATGTACGCATCACCAAAATCCAAAACTACAAATATCAGCGTTAGGCATTAAAGATTTAGACTACAAAAAATTAATGTCTTTATCCATCTGCATCATGGACAATGAAGATTGTATGATGCACCGATGCAAAAGATGCCCACGAGAGGTCGGAATCAAAAATTATTTGGAAAGTTTGGACTTCATGGCGATGGAAGAGATAAAATATAAACAATGGGTGTCCGTCGATCACTGTATGTTAAAAGATATCACCGAAACTCCAGAGGAATATGTGGAATTGCTCACCAAAAAAATTGCACAACTGACAAGACACCACTTCACGAATAAATGTCAGTCGAGTTACTTCAAAAATCTAAAAGAAACTCTGCCCGAAAATGAAGGTGTTTTGGTGGGCGATTTCGCGGAAAACTTCTCATTCATCATGCAAGATTGTGCCCAGGGGTTTCATTGGGAGAACTCGCAATGTACAGTGCACCCACTCGTTTATTATTTCAAAAACAATGCAGGAAAACTAATTTGCAAAAGTTACTGCTTCGTTTCAAACCGTCGCAGGCATGATACAATTCTGGTTCATAGTTTTCTCAAAAAATTAATCCTGTGCATCCAACAACAAAATTCAAACCTAACTAAAATTCATTATTTCACAGATGGATGCGCGGCTCAGTATAAGAATAAAACAAATTTTCTAAATTTATGCCATCATTTCGAAGACTTCAAAATTCATGCTGAGTGGAATTTTTTCGTGACATCCCACAGGAAGAATGCCTGCGATGGTATTGGTGGAATGGTAAAAAGAGCAGTCGCCAGAGAAAGCTTACGACAGCCTCTCGACCATCAAATCTTAACAGCTGATGACTTCTACAATTTCTGCTCTCAAGAATTCCTAACCGCTATTGACTTTTTTACGTCTCTGAGGCAGAAGTTGTAGATGTAGAGCTTTCTTTGCAAAAATGTCTGAGTGAACCTATTACTTCTATCAAAGGTACTCAACAATTACATCGCTTCATCCCAATTTCCAAGAATTCGTTGAAGGTTTATCCACTCTCTCAGAGTGCACAGTCAGTTGAAATAAGAGAGCTCATTAGAGTTTCTGCTTCGGATCAAGAACATAATACTGTCTCTCAACGTGAAATTGAAACAGGCTCTTTTGTGGGTTGTATGTATGAAAATAAACTATGGCTCGGATTAGTCCAGTCCTTTGACTGTGAATATGATGATTTTCTGATAAAATTTCTCCATCCTTCGGGCGTATGTCCCTCATACATTTTTCCTGTGCAAGATGATGTTTGTTACGTTCCAACAGAAAATATATCTGGGAGTATTGAAGCAAGTTTACAAGGAGGAACAAGAATACAATACATTTTTCCGCTTCAAGAATTAAATAACTTTTCAAAGAAGATAAAATAAATTCTATCGAATGTATACTATTTAAGATTGTCTATATAATATTTCTAAAATTTTTATCTAAGATTTGTGTATCTACTTAATAGTTATGAAAATCTTTTCAAATTCTTTTTTCTTATTATATATTATTAGTGTCTAAAATTTGGATTCACTGGATGAGAATACTGTCTCTTAATTCATTCTCAAAGACTTGTGTACGTGTAGTATTAGGAAAAGTATTTTATACTCTGATAAGCGCTTTATAAATTAAACATTATTATTGTCAATATATTCTGTCCCTAAATATAAGAGAGGTTATGTATGTACATTGTACATATATTTTAAAAGATTTTTTCTCCTTTGGTTTATCTACATGTATTTTTTATTTGATTTGAAAATTGTCTTTTTTTGGACCAACAAGTCTGTAATAAATCTTCGTCGTCTGAAAAACAATTTATTACTTAATTTCAAACTCAGTTTTGAGCCTTATAATAAACTATAAGCTGACTTTTTATTACTTATTATGGTGTACATACATCAAATAAACATTTTTTATTCTTGGTCTTTTTTTCGAAAAATGATATCTTCACTGCCAAATCGCAAAAAAAAAAAAATTAACATTTTTTCCAAAATCATTTTATTTTTACCCTAAAAAAATGATACATATTTAGAAACTACAGTTAATTTTACATATTTTATCATTTAAGACTTATTACGCTACCATAATTAGCAGCTGAGATATTTACGTTTGAAAATTGTTGGTTTTTTCATTTGACCAAAATTTGGTCAAGCCATAAAATTTGACCAACTCGACCAATTTTCAAAAAAATTCAGATTTTTGTAATTTGGACCAAAACCAACCCTCACACCAAGTTTCATGAATTTTGGAGATGGTGGAGTGTACATTTGGCACTTTCATTTGTCTATTTGTCCTGGAATTACCCAGGGGTCTTGTGGATACAGGTGCCCAAATCAGTCTGGTGAATGAGCAAGTGTTGTGTGATTTAGATGAAGGGAATGTGCCTGTATCCCAAGAAAGAGTGGGTGTGAGAATACGTGATATAGGAGGGGGGACAGTCACGTCACATGAAGCTGTGCAGTTGAGGGTGAGATTAGGTGCATGTAAAGAGGTATGGGAGCACAAGTTCATAGTCTTGAAAGGGGAATCAATGCCTTGGGAATTTTTACTGGGAATTGATTTCCTTGAGAATATGAATTTGAGTGTGGATGTTGGTCAGGGCTCAGTAGGGTAAATCCAGGTTAAATAGACAGATCAATAACAGGGTCATGTCTTCAATTTGCATAAAACTTGGTCTGGGGGCATTTTTTTTGTGAAAAAAACATTCACAAATTTTTTTGAAAATAGGTCAAATAGGTCAAAATTTAGAGTCAGGTCAAATTTTGGCCAAATTGTGACCTAAGAATTTTTTATATCCCTATATCTCGGCTTCTAATTGTCGTAGCTTAATCAACTTTATATGGATGGAAGCAGAATGAGCTCTAGTTTCCAAAAATGGTACTTTCATTTGGATAATTTAATAAAAAAAATACTTAATTTTGAAAAAACAAAAACATTTCAGGATTTGACATTGAAGGGATCAATTTTTAAAAAAATTTTATTGAAGAAAAAATGTTGCCTGAGCAAAGATCTACCATAATCAGCAATAAAAAGTTAGCTTACAGGCCATTATATAGCTTAAAACTTAATTTTATTAATGCTGGCTTTCTTCATTTTTTCAGAATTTCATCATCAAAAATTTATTTAATGAAACTAAACATATTAAATAGTAGGATAACAATACAATAAGGATATACTTAGTGTTTGTAATTATTAATTGTAATTTAAATACATATCTACTCTACATTCTACATACATGCTAAGTGCTTTCATACATATATGGGTCATTCCAGCTCAATTGGTAAAGGGGTGGTCAGGTGACCATCTCCGATTTTCTTCAAATTTTCAGGGTTGATTCATACACCATTCAATAGCTTAAATCTAAAATTTTAGCTTCCTCAGTCAAAAACTTTTAATTTTATGATGGCTTAAATGGCCCCCACCTTCGACAAAAAATGCCCATGTTGGGCTTGATCGGCCAACGCCTTCATAAGTGTCTTCTAATAGGAGTAGAAGCTTCAAATTTGTCATGACAATACAACTTCTGGTGGGCTTTTCAATTTTGCAAGCAAAAAGGCTGTGGAACAAATACTTTCTAAGTTACAAGGGCTTAAATATGGCTCCATTTTGAAGCTTGCATCAATTCCTCCCACTTTTACGACTCTACCATTTTCAAAAGTTTTAGTTCTACATCAATCACAGCTGTTTTAATACTCCTAATAGTCTCTATGGGTTGTAAATTTATGAGTGAAATAAAAAAAACAACCAAAAAAGGATTTATTTTTATTTTTTTAAATTTCCAAAAGTTGATATTTTCACAAAATTTGCAAAATTAACATCAACTTTGGGGCTAAATATAAAGGTGTCCGAAATTAGTCAGGGAGTTGATACTTCTAGTAAAGAAAGATACATATGTGTAAAAAAAACATATATTAAGGAATAGATCTCAACTCAACTCCTTCATATAGTTTTGGTGATTCAAAGAAAAGTGCTTTTTGTGAAAAATCTCAAATTTTTGCAAAATTTGTAATTTGTAAATTTTTAAATTTCTATTTATGACATTGAATTGTAATTTTACTTCCATTTTATTACTTATTAAGTTGATTTACAATTGTAATAATATGTAAATAAGTCTACAACATACAAGAAGTTTAATATGTCTGTCAAAACAACCAGCGACTCGAAGGGCTCTGGGTAGCTCATTTTGCTTTGTATATTCTCATAAATGTAAAACATGATGGTTAATCATTAATGTCCAGGCCTATTTTATAGATCATGATCTTTTATTTTCAGAAAATTTAACTAGAGCAATTAACTTAATTTTACTGCCTGTAATAATGGCTTATTCTAATCAAGAATCAAAGTGCAGCTTTGGTATATACTTGGATGATCCATGTCATGAACACAGACTCACCAGCAAGGTGGGTATGTATACCTTACATGAGCTGACAGATGAAACAAGGAAACTGCTATTGTGGAGAACAAAAGCAACTGTAATCAACCCAAATAGTGCTACTGTATGCTACCACCATGAAAAAATGTTTGGAATGCATTACCAACAAATGCAACGTAGCTGCCAAGATCCATGGAGAAATCATCGAAAGAAGATAACAAGTAAGTAAATATAGGTACTAATATATTTATATTTCATAAAGAAGTTTATATTGTAAATTGTAACCTAAATTAGCTATTTAATTTTAATAGGGTAGGCTATATACTGTGCTACTGAATGCATATGTTTTGAATATTTTATATGAATAGCCTATAACCAAATGTTGAGGTTTTAAAATTATTTTCCAATATGTTTAGAGTTTACATTACCCTACTTTATTTGCAGAATCACTACAAATTATTGACAAAGACATACCGTAGCAACTAGACTGAATCTGATACCAGGACAGAAACTTTGCTCAACATGCTTCTCTAGAGCCAAGATGATTGAAGATGAAAAAGACTCAGGTAGTGATGAATATGTTCTAGAAGAAATAGTTAAGGAGACATTTGACAAAATGTTAGGTTCACTAGAATGCTCACCCATTAAGTATGTAAGAGCAAGAGATCGAAAGTTTTACGCAAAAAGGAAACTAAAGCAAATTGAAACATCAACAAAATCAAAGTTGTCAAAAGTACTTCATATGAAGCCTAGCATTTTGGATGAGGAAGCGGAGAAACCTATAGAGAGTGAGGAAGAAAAGTGTTATCAGCATATGATAGAGGAACTGAAAGAAAAGTGTAAAACTAGTACCAGACAAGAAAAGATACAAATTCTAACACTCCTTCCAATTGGTAAAACCTGGTCCAGAGAAAGAATTATGAAAGAATTTGAAGTGTCAGCCAGAATGGTTAATGCTATGAGGGCCTTAAAAAGAAAAGAAGGTATCCTTCCTATAATGAGAAATAAAAAGAGTAGCAAGGGTATAAGCGATGAAATAAAGGTGTGTGATAAAATTTTTCCAAAACAATGAATATACTAGAGAATGCCCTGGTAAAAAAGACTACAAATCAATAAAAACACCACAAGGGAAGGTTCACAAGCAGAAAATACTGTTGTTGACAAATATCAGAGAATTATATACGCTTCACAAAAATAAATATCCAAACGACAAAATCTCCAAATCAAAGTTTTTTGAACTGAGACCAAAATGGTGTAAGGGGTGTGGGGAGTAAAGGATCACACAATGTATGCATTTGTGAAATACACCAGAACTTTAAACTTTTATGTGAATCACTCCCCGTCAAAGTAGAATTAAGAGAGTTACTAGGGAAAATAGTCTGCAACACTGAAACCAGAAACTGCATGATTAATAACTGCAAAACATGTCCTGGTTTAAATGAATTACGGGATTGGCTTCTTACCATTTTTGAAAACAATGATTATGACATGGATGATGAGGTTTCCTTTAAGCAATGGCTTCATACAGACCATACCCAACTGGTCACAATGACAAAAAGTGTTTCGAATGAAGAAGAAGACATATGTGAAAGTGCAAAAAAGTTGAAAGTACACCATTTCATAGCAAAAGCCCAATCAAAATATTTGTCCGACTGTAAAGAAAACCTCAATGATTGTACAGCATTAGTGCTTGTTGACTTCTCTGAAAACTATAGTTTTATAATTCAGGATGCCGTACAAGGGCATCACTGGGACAATACCCAGGCTACCTTGCATCTGGTAGTCTGCTATCAAAAAGTTGATGGTGAACTAAAAGTTACAAATTTTTGTGTAATATCAGATTCACTTACACACAACACAACTGCAGTTCATTCTTTTTTATGTGAAGCCTTGAAATTACTTAAAAGTCAGAATCCTAAACTAAAACATATTTGTTACTTTAGCGATGGCGCAGCAAGTCAATATAAAAACTATAAAAACATCATTAATTCAGTGTTACATGAAAAAGATTTCCAACTAACATGTGAATGGAACTTTTTTGCCACCTCTCACGGAAAGAGCCCCTGTGATGGTGTTGGTGGCACCGTCAAAAGGTTAGTTGCCCGGGCAAGTCTACAAGCAACAAGTAAAGGTCACATCACCAATCCAAAAGAGATGTTCGATTGGTGCAAATCTAATATTAATGGTATACAATTTTTGTACATTGATTCAGCTAAAATTTAGGAAAATGCTAATTTATTTGAGTTAGAAAAAAGGTATTCCTTAATTAAGACAATCCCAGGAACCCGTTCATATCACTGCTTTGGACCTTCATGAACAGGCATTAAACTGTACAAAATTTCTAGTGATGAAAATTTCTTTAACGTACAACTTTCCTTCCTCAATGATACACAAGAAAATGTGGCTTACCAATATAAACCTGGTACATATGTGGCCTGTTTCTATGAAGGTGACTGGTTTGTTGGAAACATAGTTGAAGTGTGTGATACTGAGAAGGATCTATTAGTAAATTTCATGAAAAAGAATCCTTTTAAATGGCCTGAACAAGAGGACGTTTGCTGGATTCCATTCCAACATGTTTTGTGTTCAATTGAACCACCTAGCTACAGTCAGGGTTGGCACTAGTGGGCCCAGCCCGAAAAAATCCACCCGGGTTTTTTTTTTTTTTAAACCACTATTTTACCCACTTCTGGGTTTTTTCATGAAACTTAAGAAGTGCATATGCAATTATTTTTAAAAATTGTCATATAGGCGCCTATAATGATTTTACATGCAAAGCAAGCAAACATGAGTCAACAAATAGACCTACAGGTATAACTCTTTGGGTGAGGTAGCAGGTTATAGAGTGTAGACATCAGCCAATCAGGGTGTTATACATCCTGATTCTTCAGTCAACTGCATCTTCAAGGAATTTTCTACTTCTTCATGGATTGTATTTAAAAGTGGACCAGACAAATTTTGACGGGAAGGTGGAGTGTAGCCTGGTCTTAGTCTCTATCATTTCAATAAAATACTTAGACTCTGCACATAGAAATGGAATATTATTTGCATAAAAGAATTTGGCTATTTTGTTATCAATGACATTTTTCTGCAAAGTTGTTGTTGTCATGCCAAAATCGCTTACTTTCTTTTGAATTTTTCTTTTTTTCATCTGTAATTGTGTCAGTGGGGGTGAGGATGAGTCTGGATCATCTGAGAGGTCTATGTCATGGCAGTATGAAGATGATGTACTGGCAGTATTGTCAGTCTTGTTTCTTGATTCCATGTGTTTCAAACATTTCATTAAATGCATTTTTATTCGCTCTATTTTATTACTTATTTCATTATTGCAATGTTTGCATCTAACTTTACTAGTCCCATCAATAATATTGACTTCACTCCATTCATGCCCTGATTTTCTTCCTGATCCAAAGGTCTTTGGCATTATTTAATGCAGTTATAACTTCAAACAGACTAATTCTGTAGGCTAGCAGTAAAGATAAATATGCTGTTGCCAGTTTGTTTTATTTAACTGTGAAATAAAAGAAAAAATATTCAGTAATATGAATTAAATAGATATAACTAGCTGAATTAAGTTCCCTTTGGGAGCTGTAATTCATCTACTTCCAGCAGAAGACACAGGGGCCTGTCTTCCATAGGAAGTATAGCCTAACAAATAGGATAATTTACCACACCAAATTTAGTTCAAATTGGTCCATGTTTTCCAAATTTTGTTGTGAAGCTCAATCTGAGAAAATAACTTTTTATGCTTAATTGCCTGGAAGGCAACCTTTTTGCTAAAAACAAGACAAATGTTATATTAATAGTGTACGGTACAGTACAGTATTATTATAAAAATAAGAATAGGAAGGTCTAATATGAACTACCATATGGACATATGAAAAAACCCAATTTTACCTGGGGGTTTTCGGGTGTTAGGTGAAAAAACCCGAAAAACCCACCTGGGTGGGCTTTTTCAAAAAAGTGGTTTTTTTGCTAACCCGGGAAGTAATACAACAAAGCTACTTAAATTTAAGGTTTTGTACTGAAAATGGTGGTTACTGCTAGTTTATCTGTACTAACTGCATAATTTAAATTACTAGGAAGTGCTTAAAGAGCAGTAGAACACAGTTCTACATGATTTACTTAGGTAGATCCAAGTATTGAGCCTACAAGCTGGTCCATCTGTTGTGTTAACTGCAAATGTAGTAATAATCTAGGTATATATTGTCTTTTTTAGGAGTAAAACTTATTTAGATAATTTAACATTTGTGAATTAACTTACCAAGTAATAAAATAGAAGTAAAATTACAATTCAATATTGTAAAAAAAAATTTAAACATTTCAAAATTTTGAAAAAATTCAGAATTTTTCACAAAAAGTGCTTTTCTTTGAATAGCCAAAACTATATGAAGGAGTTGAGTTGAGATCTATTCCTTAATATATGTTTTTGTACACATATGTATCTTTCTTTACTAGAAGTATCAACTCCCTGACTAATTTCGGACACCTTTATATTAAGCCCCAAAGTTGATGTTAATTTTGCAAATTTTGTGAAAATATCAACTTTTGGAAATTTTTAAAAATAAAAATAAATCCTTTTTTGGTTATTTTTTTACTTCACTCATAAATTTACAACCCATAGAGACTATTAGGAGTATTAAAACAGCTGTGATTGATGTAGAACTAAAACTTTTGAAAATGGTAGTCGTAAAAGTGGGAGGAATTGATGTAAGCTTCAAAATGGAGCCATGTTTAAGCCCTTGTAACTCTGAAACTATTTGTTCCACAGCCTTTCAGCTTGCAAACTTGAAAAGCCCACCAGAAGTTGTATTGGCATAACAAATTTGAAGCTTCTACTCCTATAAGAAGACATTTTTTAAGGCCTCTCAAAATGAAGGTGTTGGCCGATCAAGCCCAACATGGGCATTTTTTGTCGAAGGTGGGGGTCATTTAAGCGACCATAAATTAAACTTTTTTGACTGAGGAAGCTAAAATTTTAGATTTAAGCTATTGAATGGTGTATGAATCAACCCTGAAAATTTGAAGAAAATCGGAGATGGTCACCCGACCAACTTTCTGAAATCTGTACCAGTTGAGCTGGAATGACTCATATGCTAATTTGTTTTAGGTTTTCTTGAGAAATTTTCTAAATCTTGAGCTGGAAAGACACTGTATCCTTGTTCCACCTCTTAAACTTGACTCAACTATTCCAAATATGTTCTCGGGGGTAACAGGGCGAATATCATCTTCTGCAGGAAAAACGTATGAGGGCGCTATTCCTGAAGGATAAAGAAATTTAATCAAATAATCGTCATATTCTGCATCATATGACTCGATCAGTCCTAACCACAATTCTTTTTCGTACACACAACCAACAAAAGAGCCTAATTCTATTTCGTTATTTAAAGAAATAGAAGTAGGCTCAGACCAAGTTTTGTGAATTTTTTTTTTTTTTTTCCTTTTCGGTTTTACCGCCGATTCGTACCTAAAGAGATGGTACATATCTCAGCGAGGCAGTGGGTGGGTGGGTGATGTTACTGTGCTGGGGGTGGTAGACTAGGGGAATGAGTAAGGGTCAGTCGATGGATAGTGGGTAGGAGGGGTACAGTTTCAGATGCGATGGAGCAGTTGAGCTGGAATGACTCATATGCTAATTTGTTTTAGGTTTTCTTGAGAAATTTTCTAAATCTTGAGCTGGAAAGACACTGTATCCTTGTTCCACCTCTTAAACTTGACTCAACTGTTCCAAATATGTTCTCGGGGGTAACAGGGCAAATATCATCTTCTGCAGGAAAAATGTATGAGGGCGCTATTCCTGAAGGATAAAGAAATTTAATCAAATAATCGTCATATTCTGCATCATATGACTCGATCAGTCCTAACCACAATTCTTTTTCGTACACACAACCAACAAAAGAGCCTAATTCTATTTCTTTATTTAAAGAAATAGAAGTAGGCTCAGACCAAGTTTTGTGAATTTTTTATTTTTTTTTCCTTTTCGGTTTTACCGCCGATTCGTACCTAAAGAGATGGTACATATCTCGGCGAGGCAGTGGGTGGGTGGGTGATGTTACTGTGCTGGGGGTGGTAGACTAGGGGAACGAGTAAGGGTCAGTCGATGGATAGTGGGTAGGAGGGGTACAGTTTCAGATGCGATGGAGCAGATGGGAGTGAGTAAGGAAGAGGAGAACGGCTTCCGCTGAAAAGTGGGGGCCGTCAGCAAGTATAGATCGTAGGCAGTTGGGTATGGGGTTTTCGGTTGAGAGAGGGAAACACCTGCGATGGAGAGCGGCCAACTTTGAGCATTCCACCAGAAGGTGTAAGACAGTGATAGGGGTATGGCAGGTAGAGCAAAGCGGGGCTGGCGATTTCGCCATAAGGTATGCGTGGGTGAAGCGGGTGGGTCATTCTCTGTCAGATCAACCAGTGCCTAACACCCTCATCTCTCAGATTTTGCTGAAATTTGGTTTATAGAGAGTTTGTGGGCCCTGAATCCATTTCTGAAATTATAAGGTCAATCTGACCAACGGTTCAAGAGATATGACCTTGGGAAATTTGAGGTCACTTGCGAGGTCACTAACATTTGGCGACCCATAACTTGGGTAATAATGGTCACAATTATATAAATGTATATATATTTAGAATCAGAAAACGACAAGGAATCCAAATATGCAAGTTGTAGAACTCTAGGTTGAAAAATAAAAAGGTTACACTGTAACCAAAATTTGAGGTCACGATTTGACCTCTGGGGTATCAAATGAGAATTTTTTTTTTAAATGTAAAAAATGAAGGCATAGGCATTGGCTATTAGAATCAGCAAAAAAAAGTTTGTTTATGTTAGTATTTTTCATGTAACTAACATATAAGTGAACACCATATTCATAAGTTGTGCGTCAATTCTACCTATTTTTTCACACTTAAGCTCATAATTTGACCTATAGAAATTAAAATTACATTTTTTTATAGATATAAAAACAAAGGCAAAAAATGTAAAATTGTATTTCACTGCTAATCTACACTGGCAATAATAGTTATAATAGTGAAAGGGGAAGACCTACTTAGAGGATTCATGTGCTAGCCTAATACAATTTTTGCATGCTCGATGCTCTCATCAATTTCTTTTTGTGGAAAAATGTATTGAATTCTGCTGCCTCCTCTTAGGGTAGGACAATTCATTACAGTTAATATATGATGTCCTGGCACTGCACATGAATCCTTGTTTGATGGATAATAATATGCACTTGATCCTGATGACCCAGAGGGATGTAGAAAGTTCACAGTGAAATCATCAAACTCTTCACAATATTCCTCCACAATTCCATACCAAACTTGCATGTCATAAATGCAGCCAACATACTCTCCTGGTTTGACACATTTTAGGTTACCAAGCATTGCAGGTTCATTAGTAAAATGACTTTTCCTTATTCTTTTCTTTTCTCCAATGCCACTTGAAATGGGATACACCATCAGTTCTTCCTTGTTTAGGGGAACAAATCTATGATATTTCTGAGTTCCAGGAATAGCCCTACTATCCTTGAATCGATGTTCCAACCGTTCTTCTGCATCTTTCAAATCAGCTGTAGTTACAAAGAAAAAATTTATCTTCTTGCTCAAATTTTCTTCACAAAACTGAAACACATGTTCTGGTGTAAGAATTTGCCTCTCTGTAGTTCTCTGCAAACTGGCACGAGCAGTAGCTCTTTTCACTGTTCCTCCAATCCCATCACATGCATTTTTGCCATGGGATGTAGCAAAGAAGTGCCATTCACAAGACAGACCAAAATCCTCTTCATGGTAACAGAGATTTGTGAAGTTGTATTTGTTCTTATATTGGCCAGCACATCCATCTGAGAAATAGTGCACCTTCTTCAATTGTGGGCATCTGAATTTAACATATGTCATAAGCTTCAATATGAATGAGTAAACCATTATAGTGTTGTGTTTTAGTGATGCAGATAAGAAATAGACACTAAAATGGCTAAGTTCCTGGTCTGCAAATGATCTATAATAGATGACAAAAGGGTGAACTGTACACTGTGAATTGTCCCAGTGAAACCCTTGGGCAGCATCCTGGACAATGAAAGAATAATTCTCAGAGAAATCACCTACTATAACTACCTCGCTCTGAGGTGGTAGTGTTTCTTTCAACTGCTTGAAGTACTGTGATTGTTGCTGAGCAACAAAGTGATGACGAACCATGCGGGATATTTTCATGCTTAGGGATGAAGTATTCATGAAGTGGCTCCACCTTATCAACCATTGTACAACGGTCAACAGTCACCCATTGCTTGTAAGATATTTCATTTGGAGCTGATTTCACACAGTCAAGTAACTCAAGAAAATCCAGGACACCCTCTTCTCTTGGGCAATCATTGCAAAGTTGCATCATGCAAGTCTCTCTTTCTGTACTGCAGACACTGTAATCCATAAGATCCTTGTATGAAAGACCTCTTTCTCCCAATGCAGCCAGCTGCAATTTTGGATTTTGATGGTATGTGCAGACACAGACAGAATGAGTCCCACCACTACCGGCAAGCACACAATATGATGGCCGTAATTTTGCAAATGTGGAAAATCCTATTTTGGGATTCTTTTCATCATTTTTATATAGTTCAAACATCTCTCTTAAATTCCCGAGGACCAATCGTTTTTGCACCTTCATTGCACCTTCAGCACTGATAACTTTCACGCAATCCTTTTGGCCAGGACACATACGACTAACCTCTTCTGACTCATAGAATCTTCTAACTATATCTTTGTGTTCTTCAGATATCACTTTTCCTTTGCTCATTAGTGGAATCTTCGGAAGGATTCCATGTTCTGATTTAAGTGAATGGCTTCTTTTCACCATGTATGTTGTAGTTTGAAAGAAACTAGCTGTTTTTTCAATTGTGTATGGTGAGTGTGTCAATATTTGTAGTTTGTGATGGTGACATTTGCTCTCCAGGAATGACTGTTTCAATTCATTCATTAATTTGTCTAGATGTTTTTCAGATTTAGTTTCAGGTTTTGAAGTATCACTTACCTCCTCGGTAATTTGAACACCATAACTGAGTTCTAGCCTCTCCTTCAGGTGTTTCTGAGCAGATGATAGCTTACCACGAGCCTTGCGCTTTTTCTGGCTTAATGACAGCCCTTCTGAAAAGAACAGAAAAAAAGGTTTCACATACCTGAATATTACTAATTAAATATTAATTATAGTACCTTAAATGCTATATAATTGGCTATATAGTAGATCAAACAGACCTTGTAGTAAAGTATAAGTTATTATATTAATTTATTACTTACTTTTTTTAACTGGTGTTTGGTCCAGAAATGCTAGAACTGGTTCAACTGAAGTTGAAGGATTTTCCTTTATCAAGCAATCACTGTCATTGTCCAGATCTTGAATTGAAGAGATGTTACTCAAGCCACTGATAGTAGATGATTCATTTGAATCCTGCTCAGACTCGTTGTTTTCAGTGGTACTAAGTATAGTGGGGTTTTTCATTATCAGTGTCCAGCAGTTCACACACAACAATGAGTCTTTTTTCACTCTTCCAGCACATTTTTCAACAAGTACATCAGTCACTTTTCTAAGATTGATTGTTATGCGTTTCTTGTGTTTTTGAATAGGGTCCTGGCAGTATTTCAAGTGCCGAACCATTGTATTTTGATCTGTAAAGATATAGGATTTACAATTAGGTAATATATATTTTTTAGAAAATATATAGCTATACGCACTTAATATTTTAGGCCTTGATAGTCTCTGAGGCTCATTAAAACACCATACCCACCAGCCACCCACAGTGCTGGCTGGAACTGTACCAACCTGTAGACAAGGAATTTTGCAACTATCTGTGTTGATTCTGCACTTAGACAAGTAGCAACATGTTTCAACAGGTTTGTTTAGGCTACATGTGAGCTTAGTCTTCCCCTTTCACTATTATAACTATTATTGCCAGTGTAGATTAGCAGTGAAATACAATTTTTATTAAATTCTTGGAGCTTGAGGTCAAATTGATAGCTAAGATATAAAAATTCCTTGAAATGACAAGCAATTTATAAATATGGTGTTCACTTATAAGTTAGTTACATGAAAAGTACCAACATAAACAAACTTTTTATGATTGTTTCTATTAGTCAAGAACTCTGACTTTGTTTTTTATATCTATAAAAAATGTAATTTTAATTTCTATAGGTCAAATTATGAGCTTAAGTGTGAAAAAATAGGTAGAATTGACGCACAACTTATGAATATGTTCACTTATATGTTAGTTACATGAAAAATACTAACATAAACAAACTTTTTTTTGCTGATTCTAATAGCCAATGCCTATGCCTTCATTTTTTACATTTAAAAAAAAAATTCTCATTTGATACCCCAGAGGTCAAATCGTGACCTCAAATTTTGGTTACAGTGTAACTTTTTTATTTTTCAACCTAGAGTTCTAAAACTTGCATATTTGGATTCCTTGTCATTTTCTGATTCTAAATATATACTTTTATATAATTATGACAATTATTACCCAAGTTATGGCTCGCCAAATGTTAGTAACCTCGCGAGTGACCTCAAATTGCCCGAGGTCATATCTCTTGAACCGTTGGTCGGATTGACCTTATAATTTCAGAAATGGATTCAAGGCTCACAAACTCCCTATAAACCAAATTTCAGCAAAATATGAGAGATGAGGGTGTTAATTTCAATTTTTTTTGGTTGATCTGACAGAGAATGACCCGGGTGTGACCTATGTGGAGACGGGCTAGGATTACTTCTTTATGGCGGGACCAGTGGAATGAAGAAGCCCAGTATTCTATTTGCGGTTTGATCGTGTGTTTATTTTGTGTGGCCTGGTCCCATTCCCGCTGCCATATGGACCGGAAGTGGGAGTGGAAAGCCGGGAAGAAGTCGGAGAAGGGGAGGGGTCGGGAGGAGGCCGGCAGCAAGCAGGCCGTCTTCGCTGTGCGGTCCGCCGCCTCATTGCCCTGGATGCCGACATGAGCCAGGACCCAACAGAATGCGATTGTCTTGTGTTGGAAGATCGTTAAAAAGTGGAAGGTCTGCTGGATGGTACAGACGAGCGGGTGAGGGGAGTTAAATCTTTCTAGGGAGAGAAGTGCACTTTGGGAATCCGAATAAATAACAAAAGAGCTGGCAGAGTGGGTGTGCACAATATCGAGGGCCTCCGTAATGGCAAAAAGTTCCGCCGAAAAAATGGAGGCCTCGCGGGGCAGGCCGACGCTCCGGGAGAGCGGCTGGGACAGAATCACCGCTGAGGAGGCCACACCAGCTTCCGAGCGGGAACCATCCGTGTAAATGGCGATTGCGTCCGGGTGTTGGGTTGCGTGTTCGCGGAAAAGTGACCTGTATATCATGGCGCTCGTGGTAGTCTTCGGTAGGGAACACAGATCTTTGCAGAACTTGATAGGGGTTAGGATCCAGGGGGGTAGATGCTGAATGAAATGGGGATAACTGAGGGGGCGGGCATGTTGAAAAGATCAAGGAAAGAGCGGACCGCTTCAGTGAAGTGCCAGCTCCGTCCCTGAGGTGGTAGTTCTAAAACCGCCGTGCCCAGAAGCGAAGAAGTAGCCTCTGTGCACGGAGGTATGTCCGCATGAGGAGTAGACCCCGTCGGAGGGCGAGAGGGAGATGATCACATTCCACATGGAGGCTGGAGGAGCGGAAAGCACCGGTGGCGAGGCGGAGGCCTCTATTAAGTACCGGGTCCAGGATACGGAGGCGGGCGTTGGAGGCTGAACCATAAACTGCGCTACCATAGTCCAGCTTCGACTGTACTATGGAAGTATAAAGGCGAAGAAGAGAGCGTCGATCTGCACCCCATGTGGTGTGAGAGAGGTGATCCAGGAGAGCGAGGGGGCGTCGAAGGGATTGCTTTAGGTGCTTGAGATGGGGAACCCAATTGAGCCGTCGGTCTAGGGTCATGCCCAGAAAACGCGTGGAGGGTACCACCTCAAGAGGACTGCCGTATAATGTAACAGAGGGTAGAGGAAGGGTTGTGGGTCTTCTTCTACTGAAGACCATACACTTGGACTTAGGGATGGAGAGGCGGAAACCCACCGACGTCGCCCACCTTCCACCCGGTAGATGGCGAGCTGCATTTGCCGTTGAACGACAGACGGTTCTCGCCCTGCGAAGTAGATTGCAAGGTCATCCGCGTAGATGGAAGAGCGGATTGTGGGTGGAAGGCATTGTGAGACCGTGTTCATCACGACAGAGAAGCAGAGAACACTGAGGATGCTTCCCTGTGGGACCCCGTCCTCCTGCACAAAGGTGTCAGAGAGGACTGAGCCCACCCGGACTTTAAAGGTCCGAGAAGTAAGGAAGCCCCTGATGAAGGTAGGCATGGCTCCGACAAGGCCCAGATGTCGGAGCTGACCGAGGATCATTGCTCGACGGGTGGTGTCATAGGCCTTCTGGATGTCGAAGAAAACTGACAGTACGAACTGTCTATTGTCGAAGGCATCCTGTATGTCTCGGCTGAGAAGCAGGAGGGGATCAGTGGTGGAGCGGAATTGTCTGAAGCCGGACTGGGTAGACGGGAAGGAATTGGTACGTTCAAGGACGAACGATAATCGCGTAGCGACCATTTTTTCGAGGATCTTGCAGGCACAACACGTCAGGGCGATTGGTCTGTAGTTTGTGGGGTCCAGGGAATCTTTGCCGGGCTTGGGGATAGGGATGACGTGGGCCTCCTTCCACCTAAAGGGGAAGGCACCCTCTATCCATATGCGATTGTATAGTCTAGCAGGAAAATTTGTAAGGTAGAGTGGAGGTGTTGGATCATGCCGTACGGAATACCGTCCGGGCCGGGACAAGGGGATCGTCGAGAGGCCAGTGCCGTCTGTAGTTCACGCATGGTAAACAATCGGTTGTAGGTGCTGTCTATGGACGGTGGGGAGGGGCTATCGTCAGGGGCGGGTACGGGATTGGCTGCAGAGGAAGAAACGGCGGCGAAGGTAGAAGCAAGGTGGTCTGCCACCGACTTGGGCTCACATAGGAGTCCGTCGTTTGTCCGGAGGACCGGGGGTCGGGAGGGGACATGTCGCCTCTCGACGCCCCGCACCTTCTTCCAGATGGTAGCCGAAGGTGTGTTGGCGGTATGCCGGACACAAAGGCACGCCAAGAGGCTCGGCGCGCTGTCTTCATTGTGCGGCGGGCGATGGCCCTGACCCGCTGCATCTCCGTGCGATGGATGGGGAGTCGCGTCCGGTAAAGCGCCGAGTTGCCTTCTTCTTGGCGCGCACGGCCTCCGCGCACTCCGGGGTCCACCAAGGAACCCGTCGGGCGCGGGGGTAGGCGGAGGATTGTGGTACGCTTGTGCTTGCGGCCGTTAGAACGACGGACTCGAAGTATGCGACGCACTCGTCGATGGATGGGAAGTGGGCAGTTGTAAGGGTGGTATATGTGTTGTCGCGGAAGCGGGCCCAATTCGCGTTGGTGGTAACCCACCTTACCGGTACCCGTACGGTCTGGTCGGGTCGATTGAGGGTGAGTAGAATGGGGAGATGGTCACTGCCATAGTCCTCTCGGAGGACTTGCCACGTGAAGTCTAGGAGGGCATCAGTTGATACGAGGGACAGGTCTATACAGGATGGAGTGCAGGTGGTGGCATGGTAGAATGTAGGAGAGCCATCGTTGAGGCACTCGAAGGAGAGCTCGGTCATGACGGATATCAGGGTTGGGGCCATATAGGTGGAGTGTGTGTCGCCCCACAAGGGGTGACGACTATTGAAATCGCCCAGTAGTAGGAAGGGCCTGGGGAGTTGTTCCACGACTTCCACCAGGTCGTCGCGGGAGACTTGAGCGTGGGGGGGAAGGTAGATTGAACAAATGGTGTACTGTCTATCCAGGGAGAGCCGGACGGCAGTCACCTGTAGCGGGGACCGGATGGAGAGATTGTAGAAGGGGACTGCGTGGTGGACGAGGATGGCAGCTCCCCTTCGAGTGCAGGTAGGAGGCGGGGTGGCGACGCAGAAATAACCAGTGGGGCAGGGCATGGACCTGGTCCCCAGGATTAGCTCCTGGAGACAGACACACACCGGACGGGAAGTGGCAATCAAGGAGTTAAGGCCTTCATAGTTTGCAAAGATTCCTCGACAGTTCCAGTGGACTATTGTGGTTTTCGGGGGATCCATTAGTTGATGAAGGGGGATGGGTAAAGGTGTAGGCGCTAGGAGGTTGGAGTGTGAAGGGAGATCTGGAGTTCGCGAAACTGAAGGCTGGGTCGGGAGCATGGCTGGCTATCTACCGTTCACCAGGGAAGGAATCGGTCGGCCTGTCGAACCCTGCGGAGGTTGCGGGGTCGAGTCGGCCGAGCGAGACCGGAGGCGTGGATCACGGCAGGCAGAGGAACATCGTGGGCTGAGCGGGTCGAAGTGCCTTGTCGGGCTTCTATGGTCGGGCCAGGGGGGGGGCACGTTAACCCCAAAAGGGGCGCTACCCCGCCTGTCCGGGGTCTCACGGCGGACCCTAGGTGGTGACAGGGGGTACCAAAAAGACCGGGCGGGTGGGAGGGAGGGCGTACTCAGGGTAGCTGATAAGGGGGGGGCGGGGATGTTGGGGGGTAGGTACGATGGGGGTGGAAGGAGGTGAACCAGAGTGGTCTCGTGGAGGGGTGGAGAAAATGGCACCAGGAGGCAAGGGCAGATCCATGAGACTCATGGGCGTGGGCGCGCCGAGCTTCCCTCGGTCACACCGTGCAGCTGCGCCAGAGCCGCATCCACTGGATCCACTGGGCTGGGTCTCGTCGTACAGGGCGGGTCGTGGATTTCGGCCACTATTGTCTGAGTCTGTCGGGGTAGAACGGTGGGACTCCTGCGATGGGGAGAGATGGACATAGTGGGCATGGTGGCCGTAGTGATGTAAAAAAAACGTTTTTTTTATGTCCATGTTTTTTTTGTCATTTTTTTTGTTTTTTGTCATTTTTTTTTGTTTTTTTTTGTTTTTTTTAATAATTAATATAGATATTGCCAATTTAATTATAAGGTATACTTTTGCAATGATATATATTATAAAAATAGATAAATAAATAATAAAATAGGCCATATGGTACCAGTATAGAATGTCCTTTTCAGCCTATTTACAGAAAAAAACTGGTCTCTTTCTTGCACTGAAAGTCTTGTATCTTGAGATCCGTTAAACTTGCGAGAACACTGGCTGGGAGCTGACTGCCCATTGTCCAACCTTTCCAGGACTCTCCCATCCATGCCTCGGATTTTGAATCTCCCACTTAACTATCCTTTAGACCCGCGATGACATATTTTCCCCCCGAGACCATCCATATATATACATACACATACACCCATATACATATATACCAATATATACATAAATACTTATATACACATATTTATATCTATTATATACCCCATACACATGCATACATCCAGAATTCCAGATACATACGCACGCATACTCACATATATACCTACACAAACTCATACACCTCTATTTCGCCCTTTCATTACCTCCGAGATCATTTAGCACATACAGTAATATCCATACAGCCAAAAGAAACTGATTAAGCACAGACAGAGCAGCAAAGCTAGTATTTATATCCCAAAATGCAAAATTCCAAGAAAGTGAAGTAAAACATGGTGCTACATTGGCTTCGTCAACATCCAAATCTGCAATAAGTACCAGTACCTGTGATATTGAAACTATATGCTCTAATCAATCTAGTGATAATGATTCTTCAATGGAAATAGAATCAGATAATGAAAGTTAAACAGCATTAGGTTAACACAAAGGTTAAAGAAAGAGATGAATATTTTTTTTTTTTTTAATTTTTCTATTTGGAATATATATATATACACACACTGGTATTCTTGCCAATCACAATTATATATATTGTTTTATACCAGTATTATGTATTTTTTATTATGTATATTATACCAGTACCTGTGATATTGAAACTAGCATATATGCTCTACCCAATCTAGTGATGATTCTTCCATGGAAATGAAGGTTAAACAACATTAGGTTAACAAAAAGGTTCAAAAAAAGGTGAATATTTTCCTTTTCTATCTGGAATATATATACTGGTACTCTTGCCAATCACAATTATGTATATTGTTTGAAACGAGGAAGAATGTTTTATGTTCTAGTTAAAAAATATATATACATATAAAAAATGAGGGTTTGTTTTTCCTTTCTATTATATACGTTTTGCGTGATTCAGTTTTTCTAAAAGATGACTATATATACTAGGTATAACCGTATAAGCATGGTAGTATAGTAAATTATAGGTAATACTAATATACTTATTAGATTAAAGGAAGAAAAATATGGAATAAGTTTAAAATAATAAAAAACAAAAAAAAACAAAAAAAACAGACTATCTTCGTTTTAAACAAAAAAAACGACAAAAAAAACAAAAAAAAATGACACAATAAAAAATGACTCACATCACTAGAGGGGGGCGGTGTAAGGGTCCGAGCCGTCTTCTTGGTCTTAGGGGAAGAGGGAGAGAGACATTGGGAGGCCGGAGGGTCTGGTGACACGCTCCGGCGTCTCCGCCTCGACGGCTTGCTCCGAGCGGCAGGTTCGGGCGTGTACAGGGAGTTCTGGGAAGGCAGGGTTTGAGGTGGCTGGGACCTGGGAGCCCTGGTCCCAGACTCATGGGGGATTCATGGCAGGTGAGGTGCGGGAGGAAGAGGAACAGTGGGGGGACAGGGGACCGTCGAGTCCTGCGAGAAGTTGCTATGTGGGGAACAGGAAGCAGTGGCTGGGGGGGTTTCGGCGGCAGGCCAGGGCAGCGTGCCGAGATGATAGAGCCGAGAGCAGCGGCATAGGACACCCCCGGCCTCACCTCCCGACTCCGCAACCTGTCGCGTGCCTCACAGGGGCTAAGGAAGTCCATCACCTGTAGGCCTCGGACCTCATTCTCGAACCTGAAGAAAAGGCATTCTCGGGATGAAGAGGGGTGTGCGCCTTCGCAGTTGGAGCATTTGGGTGTGTTGGGGCACCTGTCAGGGTGAGCGAGTTGTCCACAGTGAACACACAATGGATGCGGCTGTCGACAAGCGGAGCTGACGTGTCCGAATTTATTGCATTTGAAGCAACGGGTCGGGTCTGGGACGTATGGGCGGATAGAAAACTTGCATGAGGCGCGGCCTCCCATACCCCATACAATACGGCCAGGGGGGATTAGTGTGTTAAAAGTAAGGAGCAGATGTGGGGTGGGGGAGGGGGTGCCTCCCTGTTGGGATATGAAACAGTAGATCGTAGTAACTCCTTGGGATGCGAGGTCCTCCAGGAGCTCGTTCACTGCGACCGACAGTAGGCGGGTGGCGTAAATAGTGCCCTGACTCTGGTTCAGGCGAGGGTGTGGGGAAACGGACACCGAGCATCCAAGGGTCTCAGTGATGGAGAGTAGGGCTTTCTTCTCTGCGGCTGAGCGTGATTTTACGAGGAGGGAGCCATCCCTCTGTGGGCGTACGTCATAGCGGCTGGAGTTGCTGTGGGTTCGGATCGCCTGGAACGTCCGTTCAGAGTTGTTCGGGAGGGACCCAGATATAGGCCGAATCACCAGGAATTTGTGGATACTTGGAAGGGAAAGGGAGGCTGTAGAGTCAAAATGTACTGGGATATTCAACGGTCGGTAAGACAGCCGTGAATGCCGGCTCCACCATCCGCCACGAGGCTCTCTCCGCGGGGAGGTGGGCTGACGGTGGGTGAGGGGGGCATATGGGGAGAGCAAGAAGCCGGGTTGTGGGGGCAAGTCCTCGGTGGGACTTGACTTGCCCGAAGGTGGCTGAAGTGGGCTGGGGCGAGACCCCTGCTCCAGAGAGTGTAGGTCCAAGGGCGTAGTCGAGGGATGGACTGGAGTCAGCAACGGAAAAGGAGAATGCAAGCGTTCCGCTTCCACAGGGGGGTCAACCCCATGAGGTTGCGGTCTTCCAGTGGTAAAGGACTCGAGGGCCTGGTTGCCCACCACCCGAGTGTTGAGAGAAGTAGTCCGGGAATGAGAAGCAGTAGTCGTAAGCCGGGGGGGAGAAGTGTCCATAGCAAAACAAAAAAGAACTTCATCCCCCGCGCGCATCCAGCCACCACTGACTCCAACAAGGGAAAGGCGAAGTGTGGGCACACTTGGTCCCACCGCCGATAGATGTCACGCAGGGGAGATAGATACACCCGCACCCAGTCCCTGTGCCTGAAAGGCAGCCACTCTCATCCAACACGCGGTGAAAAGTGGCAGGGACAGGGTTTGGGTTTGGTTGGAAAGCGACAAGGGTGCAGGGCAACCACCTCCCACACCCAAGGGCCAAGGAAAGGGTGAAAATCAAGGTCCAAAGAACAACGCCAAAAAAACAGGGAGAAGCCAGAAAGAATGGGTTAAAGGAGAAAGAAAGAAAAAGAAGCAGGAGATCAGCCGGGTCCCCAAACGGGCCCAATGGTCCACGAGGGCAAAGAAAGTCCTTACACCGAAGAAAGGTGTATTCCCACATTCACCACAGAGGGACACGCCCTATAGCTCTGGACAAAGCAAAGGGAAGTTTTGTGAATATTGAAGATGTATTAGTGTTATAGATCAGCACTCCTACCTGTTTATTTATCCTGGATTTACCCAGTAATGAGAGGAGGAGAGCATGTGGTCAGTATGGGAATGTTTCCAAGCACAGGTATAGATGCTGTGTTAATGGGAGCAATTGAGTTAGCGGTGGAAGACCAGTGTGAAGTGTTGTGAGATGAAGATATTTTAGATATGCAAGAGGGAGATGAGGTGATATGAAGTTGAGAGAATATGTGTATAATGGTACAGATGTGAGTGTGTGGTCGAAAGAGGTGGAAGAATATAAAAGCTGTGATAAAGTTGGCTGTATGGATGGGAGTGCTATATTAAATGAGGGTAAATAAGGTGGGTGAGACAGTGTGTGTGCCAGTGATGACGTCGTTTGAGGGTATGATAGGATTGGTTATTATTACACATAGGATGTATGGGCATGTGGGGAAAAAATGAGTTATGGGAGTTGATGAAAGGAATGGTTTTCCACCCTAGGCTGGGACTGGAGTTTGTGGAAGTGGCAACTACCTTTGAGAGTTGCCAAAAGCGAAAATACCAGTCCCAGTATAGTTGCCCCCCAGTGCGAAAGAGTAAAGTGAAAGAACCCTGGGAGCTTGTGGTGTTTGATATTGTGAGTATGCCAAAAACAAGTAGAGGGAAAGTTGGAATATTAGTAGGGGTCAATCACAAGAGTAAGTTTGTGTATGTTGCTGCGTTAGAGAACAAAACAAGTGAGCATGTTGCGAGAGTGATGAAGAGATAGTATGTTGCCAATGATGCTTGGAAGGCCGCGTAAGTGTTTAACAGATAACACTAGGCAACAAAGATTTTGTTACAGAAGACCAAATAGGTGCTCCTAGCTAATTTCGGTATGCTGATTTCAAATCTATAATTAGATTTTTTCTATCACGTCTAGATTTTGTGTAAAATGCAAATCACTTTTAGTAAAATTTTCTACCACGTCCAGATTTTGGTTTTAATCGGCTTAATGCCAGTAATATGAAACTTGCTTTTCAAGGTTAAAGCAATTTTTTTTGCCAACTATATACAAATTCAAACAATTTTGATAAATAAAATTTATCCCGAGTTGGCAACACTGAGTCAAGAGCATAGTAACGGGCAATGGCCCAACGGTCAGTCGCTACGTGACAGTCAAGCAGAACGGTTGTTGAAGCTCTCTGCTAATGAGCAAGTGACAGGTTGTGGTGACTTGTGTGTTTTTATAGCATTTGTTTTGTACTACGGTGTGTATTTCTTTTTATTTTGCACATCATAATAATTACTTTCTACGTTTTTTCAGATATTGTATGGTAATTCAAAATGGCATCAAATAGACGTGCTTGTGTAAATCACCCAGACAACTTCTGCTTTGTCTGTGGACAATATACACCTAAGCCACAACGTAGAAACATAACAACAAAGATTAAACTTGCCTACAAGTGTTATTTTGACTAAGTTAGGAGACCAACAGAGGGACTGGGCACCACATATTTGCTGTGCACAGTGCAATGCAATGTTAATAGCTTGGATGAATGGTAAAAGAAAAGCTATGCCATTCTCAGTCCCCATGGTTTGGCGTGAGCCGAAAAATCACTTCAATGATTATTATTTTTGTTTGACAAAGATTGCTGGTTTCACAAAGAAAAACAAATCAAAGATCACGTACCCAAACTGCGAATCAGCAATGAAACCAGTACCACATGATGAAACAAATCCACCACCAGTTCCACCAGCAACGATAACAGACAGCAGTTCATCTGAAGATTCTGCTAGTGATATAGAAACAGGGAAAGATGGCATATATGTTCCAGATGCAAATATTTCCCCACATTTGTTAAGTCAAGCGGAGTTAAATGACTTAGTGCGCGATTTGGAATTACCAAAAGAAAAGGCAGAGTTGCTTGGTTCAAGACTTCAAGAATTTAATCTTCTCCAACCAAACACCAAAGTTTCCCATTTCCGCCATCGCCATTTGCAGTTTTCATCATTTTACTTACAGGAAGAAAACGTTTGTTTCTGCCACGATATCAGTGGTCTGATGCAAGGGATTGGCCTTAATGAGACTTATGAATCGATGAAACTGCTGCTAAGACTCATCAAATATAAGGACCACACATGGAATATTTGTGGCGACCTTAAAGTTGTATCATTACTTCTTGGGTTACAGTTGGGCTACACAAAGCATATGTGCTTTGTGTGTCTATGGAACAGCAGAGATGACAAGAACCACTACAAAAAACATGATTGGCCATCTAGAACTGAACATGTTGTTGGTAAATACAATGTGAAACACCCAGCACTTATTGACCCTCAGAAAGTACATCTTCCACCACTTCACATTAAACTTGGCCTTATGAAAAATTTCGTGAAGGGTATGGATCATCAAGGTAGTGGTTTCCAATATTTAAAGGATAAATTCAAAGGAATATTGACAGATGCTAAGCTAGAAGCTGGAGTTTTCACTGGACCACAGATCCGCAGTGTCATCCACGACTCATCGTTTCCATCTAACCTAAATGAGAATGAACTAGGAGCATGGACATCTTTCGTTGAAGTTGTCAAAAATTTTCTTGGAAACCACAAAGCTGAAAACCACCGTAAACTCGTAGAAAACATGCATAAATCTTATGAAATAATGGGATGCAGAATGTCTTTGAAAATTCATTTTTTACATTCTCATCTTGACTTCTTCCCGGCCAACCTTGGGGCTGTAAGTGACGAGCATGGTGAGCGCTTCCACCAACAGATCTCAGTTATGGAAAACAGATACCAAGGTAATTTCAACCCAAATGTGATGGGAGATTATTGTTGGTTCCTGCAGAAGGAGAGCTCGTCATCCTACAAGCGACAAAGGAAGAGGACACACACCAAAGTTTCACTTAAGAACAGGAATTTGCCTTTCAGTAGTAACAACAAAATACTAACGCGCTTTGGGTGGATGGTTGGGCGCAGGGGTGGTAACTCCGCCAGCAGAATTCCGCTGTCTGTCTTAAGCCAGAATAAAGGAGGAAAGACATCCCTGTTCACTAATTATTTAAGTATGCTTAACATAAAACGTGGCACGGAAAAGTAGCTTAGACGGCTTTCGTAATAGAAGCGGATGAGAAAAAAAATGAAAAATAGGGGTTTTCGGTTACACAAAATCTGGACGTGATAAAGAAATTTTGATATCAGATCTGAAATCAGCATCAGCGCTTTAGTAGGAATCAGTAGTTCACGTGTCTGTAACAAAAAAAAAGTTGAAATTTGTTGCCTAGTGTAATGGGCCTGAGTTTAGGGGTGCTAGTTTTGAGAGAATGTTGAGTAAGAATGGGATAGAACATGTTAGAATAACTCTGTATATGTCTGCTTCGAATGGTTTGGCTGAATGAACAGTGAAAATAATAAGTGAAATGCTACGTGTATGTACTGAGGAAGGGGCTGAGTGGGATGTTGAATCAGCAAGAATTGCTTGGTGCTACAATTCGACATACCACTCGGCAATTCAAACCTCCCCAAGAAAGTGTGTGTCTACATTTGGAACGTCTGTGCAAAAGGATATACAATTAAATGAGAATGCATGTGATAGATGGAGAGAGGCTGGTGTACATCTTCGGTCATTTGGTGTTGGTGAGCTTGTTTTGAAAGAGGTGCATGAGACTGGGAGAGGGAATGAGTATAAGTTGGCGCAAAAGTTTGAGGGTCCATTTGTGGTGAAAAGGGTATGGGAGAATGGGGTAACATACATATGTGATAGAGAGGGAGCAAGAGAATGGACAGTGTGAAGAAGAACACATCATCAGCAGTTACGCAAATGGTGAATACCTCCGGAGTATATCATATGTCATCCAATGTATGATATGTGTGAGAAGATAGAACAAAAGAAAGCACTAGAAACCAAGAACATGCTGGGAATCCAGGGTGAATGGATGGATGCAGATCTGGAGTTCTTGATTGTGTCAAAGCGGGTGAAAAGGAAGAAAAAGGTGAGAAGAAAGGGAATGAAAGGTGAGAAAACTAGGCAGATAGGTGAAGTATATACTTGAGCTGAAGGATTCCCAGTTTGACTCTGGAACAGCCGCGGGTGAGGCTGAGTTAGAATGGGATGTTCGGGACCTTGGTGGTTCTTGGTGCCAGCCTGGACCATCCGGGGAATTCTCTTTTGAGAGTTTTGGGGTTCCAGACCTTGAGGACCTTTCTTTTCTGGGATTTTCTGAGGGTGGAGGGGAAGAGCAGAATAGGGGAAATCTTCTTCACTCTGAAGTAAAAAAGATTGTGTCAGGGAGGGGGGATAAGAGTGTGGGGTTTGCAATTCTTGAGAGTGAAAGGGAAAATGTATGTGAGAGAGAAAGGAATGTAACTGAGCAAAGTATTATAACCTTAATGGAAAGTGTGAGGGATGAATGGGGAGTAGATAGAGGTGAAGGAAGTATAAATGAAAGAATGAGGAAGAGAATGAATGCGATTGATTTTTGTGAGGAAGTGAGAATGTTATTGCTTGAGATAGAAGAAAATGTGCTGAATAAAAGCTTAGATGTAGAACTAACTAGTAGTATTAGAGAAGATAGTAGATGGGTTAGAACCATAGAGAAAGTTCAACAGTGTTTAGGGAGTGGTAATGGTAATGTAGTATAAAGTATTGGTGTAGTGCCCTGTAGAAAAAAAAAGTAGTATAGTATGATAGGTGAGAGAGCGAGTGGTTAGAAACGCAACAAGGTGGTAGCCTACATTTTGGGGCCAGAAGCTGGGCTTGTGCATGAAGGAGGAAGGTGTCTGGGTGAGTTCCCCAGACCTGCTGATCTCCGGCTCTGGTTGTTTGCCACCCTGCAGGTTTCAACCTCATGCCTTGTCATGTAAATAATTGTAAATAACTATTGTTCTCCAAGAATATCTTAAAAATAAAATTGTAGACATATTTTTAAGTATTATTTAAGTTATTGATGAAGTAGTAATTGTTAGTCAGCGAGGAAGAGAGAACAATAATTCGATCATCATCATGGACAAAAACAGTTATGTTGCAAAAGATGAGTACATTGAGTGATCGCGACACGTACAAACCTCTAAATAGAAACCCAGTGGAGGATGTTAATAAAATATTTAACAGAAAATTAAGAGAAATATTAAAAAGTAACTATAATGGGCTTTCGCAGCACTTTCTTAGTATCAATCCATCACTACCATATCTGTATGGCTTAGTAAAAACACACAAAGTTAATAATCCCATGAGGCCTATTGTTAGCTCAGTGGACTCCGTAACCTATAAGCTATCTAAATAGTTAGTTAATTTATTAACGCCACTAGTTGGCTCTATTTCTGAGTCACATATTGTAAATAGCATGGATCTTATTGACAAACTGAAGTTTCCTAATGACCCTAATTTCAAATTGGTAAGCTTTGATGTATGCTCGTTATGCACAAAAGTCCCTGTTGATGACCTACTTGATTTTTTTTAAAAGATAAGATCTCTGAATATTCTTTCCCTGTTCAACACAACACTTTTATTGAGTTGATTAAGCTTTGTGTCAAAGATTGTAAATTTCAGTTTGAAAATAAGTTTTATGCTATGTCGTTTGGATTGGCGATGGGAAATCCCCTTTCACCTGTACTAGCTAATTTATATATGAAATTTTTTGAAAGTAGAATTTTGCCTACGATTGTTAATTTTAACCTGGTTTGGTACAGGTATATAGATGATACTTTATGCCTTTGGCCTAATAATTTGGATGTTGACTTATTTCTTAGTAGGCTCAACAATTTAGTCCCATCTATTAAGTTCACAGTTGAAAAAGAAAATGATGGAAGCCTATCATTTCTGGATCTAAAAATTTGGAGATGCTCTAATCAGTTCAAATTTGAAGTCTACCACAAGCCTACTAATAATAACTCTTATGTGCATTTTTATTCTGACTATCATCCTTCGATTAAATCTTCTATTTTCTCTGCTATGTTTCTTCAAGCATTGAGAGTTGTCAGTCCTGAATTTTTAGATTCCGAGTTATGCAATATCATGAATATTGGTACTAAATTATGTTATCCTATTTCATTTTTAGATAACTGTCTTAGGAAAGCCAAGAATAGGTATTATAATAATGTAATTATAAAGGAATTTGAGCATAAAAATATCCTTAGCCTACCTTACCATGTTAAGTTTCAATACCTTCTGACTTTACTTAAAGCAATTGGCATTAATGTAGTCTTTAAGTATAATAATACTGTTAAATCATGCCTAATAAAGAATAGCCCTGATAATGTTGTTGGTTGTGTATTCGATCGGATGTACACAATGTAACTCAGTATATATAGGCCAAACGGGTAAAATGTTAGATATTAGGGTAAAACAGCATAAATATGCTTGTAGAACAGCTTATAAGGTTATTATTCGTTTTTTGACCCAGTCACACCCAGCTATAACAGCAATATATATTGAATAACCAATCAAAACTGAATAAGAAAATATATATATTATCTTGTGCAAATTTGTATAAAATGTGTTTTTTTATTAAAATATATTTCCTATTTTTGGTGTTTTTCAATATATAATTATATATATATCGACTATTTGGTGAATATTTCTTATTTTTGGTGATTCTGGCTACTTCTGCATAATTCAATTTGTCCTGTTTTACAAATAAATCATTTTTAGGAATTTTTCGTCTGTTGAACTCTGTTCAGTTTGTTTTTTTTGTGACGAAGTATGACGTGTCAGTTATGCATATTTGATTTTGAAGACGTGATCTGCCATATTGCCCTCGATGAAGACAAGAGTTTAGACCTTTTTTTCAATCATGGAATAATTAAGACATCCGTGACCTGCCCTAAATGCAATAGTGCTTGTATTTTAAGAAGACCAGAAGGTCTTTAGGTGCCGTAAAAAAAATCCTAAAAATAAACGTGTCATTTCAGTTTAAGGGCAGGCAAAATTTAGCGGACTACCCATGCAAGGTTGGCACATGTTATTACATTATCATTTGTATAATTTAGGTCTTGGGGGTACGGGGGTGGAGCCCCCGTAAAGATCACGCATCACAAATTGATCAGTCCTAATGTTTTGCGGACAGTTCAGTACGTGATACTGGTTAGGTCAACTGTGCGCCCTTGATGATTGGTTAGGTTAAGTCATGATAGTTTTGTTTAAATTCCTTAGTTTAAACAAAAATGATGGGTGCAAACTTTTCTGGTTAATTTTGAGGTGTTTTGTACGAAACTGCCATCCGTTTCCTGTGCAAATGTGGTTTTCAAAATGACGATATCTCAAAAAATACGCATTTGCACAGGAAACGGATGGCAGATTCGTGCAGAACACCTCAAAATTGACCAGAAAAGTTTGCTCTCATTATAAAAAGAGACTGGGTCAAAAAACGAATAATTACCGCTAATAATTCCAATGCTTTGTTTAACCATATGTATAGATGTAACCATAGCATCAAGTGGGATAGTTCTAAAGTGCTTGTTAAAAACAGATATAATAGAAAGAAATATTCTAGAATGTGCATTTATTCATTTTAAAAGCAATTTCAATAACAGTGCCGGAATGTATAAAATTGACAATATCCTGTTAAAATTCCTTTTCTCTCTCATTAACCCTTGTTAAGTATGTACTAATTGTTTTGGTTTCCACTATGTTGTATATATTTATGGGCATCTTGCCTTCTATCTTCATTCCCTGATGAGGTGTAATTCTGAATACACAAAAGGCCTTGGAATCATTTTTCTTTTTCCTTGTGGGTATGCAGTATTATATATATATATATATATAATATATATATATATATATATATAATATATATGAAAATTATTTCACGAAAGTGACACGTGAAAAATATTTGAGGATGAATAAAACCAGGAAAGAAAGGAAACACAGTGGTGCTCAAGCACTTTCGTCTAATGACATTCTCAGGAACACTGAAGTAAATAAAGAGTTCAAGACTATATACCATATAGGTTACAAAAATAATATATATATATATATATATATATATATATATATATATATATATATATTATATATATATATATATATAGTGATGTAGCGGATGTCATTTTTTTTCACATCCGCGGATGCGGATGAGGATGTTTGATTTCAACGCGGATGTCTACATTTTCGTTATTTTTTAGGATATATTCGAGATTTGTTGTGTTTAACGTATATAATAAGTTATTATATAGAGAGAGCTGTAGCTATAATGTAGTATAATTGATTAATTGTACAATAATTGCTGTACTTTTCTCTGAACATATAAAATAATATCAAGCATCTAACTAATATAGAAATCAATTAGTGAATTCGTCTGCAAATAAATTCGTTATATTTTGTTGAGTTTCAGCCACAATTAGAAACCATAATTGTGTTACCAGGATGCGGGACGTGAACCCAACTCAAATGCACCCCACCAACCTCTTTCCCCAACCTCCACCCTTATAGAAAGAGATCTTTAATTAGCTTGATAACTATTTATATTAAGTTTAAAGTTTTATTAGGCATATTTATAAATGAGTAATTAAAATAAAGTAAACTAAGATGTTCATCGTTTAATGTTCAAACTTAATTATAGGAAGGTTATGCTTAAGGAACATTAATTTTTCTGCTGCCAGTCTGTTTCTCTTTTCATCATATATTAATCCAGCACTGCTAAATAATCTCTCGCTTGGTATGTTTGTTGGAGGACAGGCTAAATGTTTCCTTGCAAGTTTACTCAAGTATGGATAGATATTCTGCGTATTTTTCGACCAACTAATAGGATTGTCACATGCAGCCAGGCATTTTTCTTGGTGATAGCTCTCGATCATTTTTACTACATCTTTTGACATCGCGTAGGTCTCGTCATTGCTGCATGACTCAAGAAACTGAGACACAGATTCTGTGATAGATTTGCTTGTTGAAGGTGTTGGTTCTGTCACTGAAACTTTTATTCTTTTGGTGGGTGGCGAAGCGACAGATTCAAGAGATTGAAGCTCTTCAACTGCTTTGCCAAGTGATGATTTAACTCGTTCTAATGTACTAGGTGAAAATAACTTAGCTTTGTAACGTGGATCTAAGTAGGTTGCAAGAGAGTAACTTCATACAAGAACAGCCTCTCGTCTTGTCGCTTGCATCACTTTTGCGCACAATGAACTAGTTCTATTAATATAGTAGAATTTGATAATTTCCGCTTATTAATGACATTTTATCTCAACGGTCCACATCCGCACGACATCCGCAGTCCAAAGTGCGGATGCGAGAAAATGTGCAGATGTTCCGCGGATGCGGATGTGACCTACATCACTATATATATATATATATATATATATATATATATATATATATATATATATATATATAATAAAAATAGAAATAAAAATTGTGGGAGCATCATACACATTTGTAAGGAAAACCCAATTTTAGCACTTTGCCCGAATTCAACACAAAATCAAATGGATTGTTTACAACCAATTTCATAGATAATGCCTGAATGATATATAGGTCACAAAAAAATAAAAAAATTAAAAAATTTAAAAATAAATTGAAAAATAAAAATTGTAAGTGGAGCATGCAATTTTGGTCGTTTTATACTTTCTTATATATACATATACATATATATACACATACACATATATACAGGGCTATTCAAAATGATTCGCCTGATTTCAAATGAGAATATTTTTTAATGTTACAAATACAGAGTGATTTGTGATACATCAACCAAAAGAAAAACTGTCCAAATTTTGTCTCTCACCTCATAAATGCTCTATGTGACTTCCCCTAGTTACATGAGCAACGTCGACACGATAGTCGAATTCCTCCCATACTCGCTCCAGCATGTCCGTTGTCACTAACTCTACGGCAGTAACAATGCGAATGTTTCCTCGAACTGCCGATACCACCGATGGATGCTCTGAGCACCCAGTGGATCTGTTCTGTAACGTCGACGAAACTCACGCTGCACTGTGACTACCGATTTACAGCTCGAAAACTGCAACACACAAAATGCCTTCTGCTGTGCGGATGCCATTTTCACACTGACTGTTTGTTGCTAGGCTAGGCCACGGTGTGACTTTGGAGCCCTCTCGCGGTGATCTTGTAAAACTCGGAGATTTCCTCTTTCATGTGGTGTATGCCCAGTTGATGCACGGTTGATAGGTACAGAAGTATTCTCAGTTGAAATCGGATGAATCATTTTGAATAGCCCTGTATATACAAGGGAAATTACCAAAGGTTTAGCACTCTGCCCTTCTTGGCTAAATCCGTTCTGAATGAATTCAAAACAACAGGATTGAGTTGAAAAAGACCTTTGCTCATGTTAAAGTTATTTGTAAGTTGAATAATAGCAGGCTCAAGAATATTTCTATTAACAATGTTGCTAGAGTGAAACAAAACTGAAGCATTACCAGTATTCCAATCAATACAATGGGATAACTCTGACAAATGGACAAAAAGGGCACTGGATGACTGTCCCGTTCTAACGGAATATTGATGCTGTTTTACATGTGTGTGCAAATCCTTTCCCGTCTGATCAATGTAAAAGGAATCACATTGTTTACAACCAATTTTATAGATAATGCCTGAATTACTGGTAAGGCTCTTTTTTACTATGATATTTTTCACAATATTGTTATATGAAAATACTACATTAATATCCAAAAGTTTAAGTATATTAGCAATGCCTAAAAAGCCCAGGAAAAATGGAAATACTAAAATATTCTTTGACAAAGTGCGAGTGTTATTATTCACACGATAGAACGTTCGTTTTGCCTTGTTAAGACAAGATTTCATAAATCAGCTGGGTAGCACAAATCACTTCCAATACCGTTCATTTTTTCCAATTTAGCATCAATGTATTCCAGACATGCAATTCTAAGTGTGTGGAGAAACATTGAAGAAAATATGGCCTTCATAATGGGGGTGTCATGTCCAGAGTAAAAGTGTATGTAGGACAAATTGTTTGTTTTTTTCTGATAGATACTAAACTTAAAACCTGGGCTTTCCCTATGCACACGCACATCCAAAAACGGGATTGAGTTGTCTTGTTCCACTTTTAAAGTAAACTTAATGGAGGGGACTTGATCATTTAATTGAAGGAGGAAGTCATCCAGGTCACGATTCATAGGCCAGATACACAAAATATCGTTGACGTACCACAACCATGGGATGCCAACCCCCAGGATTCTCGGAATGTAAGTAATTTCGAAAAACTTCACATAAATATTGGAGAGGAGGGGCAACAAGGGGTTGCCCATGGCCATCCCAAAAACCTGTTGATAATACTCGCTATTGAAAGTGAATTTACAGTCTTTGATGCAAAGCTTAATAAGTTCCAAAACGATGTGTGCAGGTAGTGGCAGGTCGTACTTATGTAATTCTTGGGAGAGAAAGTCAAGCATATTGTCAATCGGCACTTTTGTAAATAATGAACAAACATCAAAACTGATCAATCTATCGTTGGTTTCAGTGCGTACATTATTCAATTTTTCATTAAGATCCATGGAATTTTTTACATGTGAATCAGAGATAGTTCTGAGAATGGAGGGCAAGACTTTGACAAGCCATTTGGAGAGTTTATAGGTAATAGAGCCCACCGAGCTAATAATAGGGCAATCCTGTGCACCCCTAGGCACTCACTGTCACATTTCGGGCAAGTTAAGGATGAGAGAATAACGCCATAATTGATAAAAACATCCAATGCTTTCTCTTCATCTAGGGCACATGATGAATCAAGTTCTCAAAGTCAGAAACCACACAAACAGCATGCCATAATTCTATCACAAACACGACCAAACTGAATCCAATTAGAAAAAAAAAGACAGAACAGAAACCAACCAACTAATTAAGTCGCAGAGTAGTGAAAAAATAGCCCAATCAAGAAAAATATTTTATGAAAAAAAGTACATTATAGCCAAAACAGGAAATATTCACTATAAAAATGTAACTTGTAATTTTTTCTATAATCTTGCATTTCCACAAAAAATGATTAGTACCATTGTAAAGAGCATGAAAAATAGTGCAAGTGAAACACAACCTCTCATTTCTCGTTAGCCCGTGTCCAGCCAAATATTAACTGCTAACCTAACTAAATTAACTAACCTAACCAAACCAACGTGTGCAAATGTAAAGAAATAAGAATTTGTTTACATTATTTTGGAGTCATATTTCGTCATATTTGCACAGGAAATGAAGGTTATATTTCAACAGAGCACACCTAAATACACTAGAAAAATATATTTTTTATTTCAACTTCAGGCCATGTCATTTTCATTTTCATCATTTTCATTTTCGTCATTTTCATTTAAACTAACAAAAATATCATTACTTAGCCTAACCAATCATCAAGGGTGTACAGTAGGGTGGATCGATTTTACATTTTTTTCGATTTCCATATTCTAATAGAGACAAAAACTTGCGCATGCATGAGAAAATAGCCTCTGCAAAATCTTAGCTTAATAGGTAATCATCTTCTGCCCTCGGCAGAGCGATGAAAATCATATTTTAGTAGTCAAAAACATATTTTTAAACCCTAGCCTAGAGTCATAAAATTTTGCGTGTGTGTTATTTCATGCCTAAGCAACGATATAAATGCTATGGGAAATATATAATGCATTATTTAAGACAAAGAGCCGATCTGAAAATATGTATATTATACATATTTTCAGATCGGCTCTTTGTCTTAAATAATGCATTTATATATTTCCCATAGCATTTATATCATTGCTTAGGCATGAAATAACATACACGCAAAATTTTATGACTCTAGGCTAGGGTTTAAAAATACGTTTTTGACTACTAAAATATGATTTTCATCACTCTGCCGGGGGCAGAAGATGATTACCTATTAAGCTAAGATTTTGCAGAGGCTATTTTCTCATGCATGCACAAGTTTTTGTCTCTATTAGAATATGGAAATCGAAAAACATGTAAAATCAATCCACCCTAGTGTACAGTTGACCTAACCGGCCATTCAGTTGGCCTAACCGGGCATTCAGTTGGCCTAACCGGGCATTCAGTTGACCTAACAGGTTAATATTGGTTATTTCACCTAAATATCTTCTGATCTTTTCATATTAGGCACTCACTGTCACATTTCGGGCAAGTTAAGGATGAGAGAATAACGCCATAATTGATAAAAACATCCAATGCTTTCTCTTCATCTAGGGCAAATGACAAATCAAGTTCTCAAAGTCAGAAACCACACAAACAGCATGTCATAATTCTATCACAAACACAACCAATCTGAATCCAATTAGAAAAAAAAATAGACAGAACAGAAACCAACCAACTAATTAAGTCGCAAAGTCGCGAAAAAATAGCCCAATCAGGAAAAATATTTTATGAAAAAAAGTATATTATAGCCAAAACAGGAAATATTCACTATAAAAATGTAACTTGTAATTTTTTCTATAATCTTGCATTTCCTCAAAAAATGATTAGTACCATCGTAAAGAGCATGAAAAATAGTGCTAGTGAAACACAACCTCTCATTTCTCGTTAGCCCCTGTGTCCAGCCAAATATTAACCCCTATAACTCCTTACATTCCACTGGAAGATGGATAAAACCATGATGTAAAAGGATAAGGGGAAGCAAAAGCAAACGGTGTTTATGAACATTAGTCTGTGCTATTAAATAATATCTGGAAGCCATCCCCAGGATCAACTGCAGTCTTTTGAAAACAATTCTTTGCAAAGAATTGCGACATTTTTTGAGCCATAGTCTGTGGAGCTGTATTTTTAGCCATGACAAACTCCAATAAGCACCTCCAAAGTAAGGTATCATCTACAGGAGGGACCACAGGATGAGCTATCCCACTAAGTCTACCTTTTGACCTAGGACAATCACTACTAGAATCAAGTTTTCCTTTTAATCCAGCACTACCTGTGCTATGAAGTGGTTCTACATCTGGTGACAAAGCAGTCTGAGGAGGGTTGGTCAAAATCAAGGAATGAACATTGTGTACCACAAGACTTGGTTTCTATGGGCTGGGAATTAGACACAGAACCAGAAGCTGCTGCTGGCAATCCAGAAGTCTGTATCTTACTCGAAGGTGAAGGAGACCCTCAACCCACCTCAGTATAAGAGAGAGACTGAGATGACCATGGACCCATCTTAACAGCATATAACTTATGGGCTTCAGTAAATGTAACATGATTATCCACCTTTACCTTGACAATCTCTTTCTCACATGTCCAATGGCTACAAACTCTAGAAGAACCTAAATGTGATCCCTTACAATTAACACAAGTATATGAAGCCAAGTCTTTCTGACAAGATTGAGTGTCATGAGACTCAGCACACTTAGCACAGGAAATTTTATTTGTACAATTACGCATGCCATGTCTAAAACAGAGGCAATGGAAACACTGCAAGGGGTTAGGATAACAAGGGTCAACATGGTACTGGAGATAGCCACAGTGAATATATTCAGGATGAGTGGCACCCCAAAAGTAAGGACTAAAAGGCTAGTAGGAGTGTGAATGCCCTTGTTTAGTCGTTGAATGCCAATTACATTCTCCAATTTCATTTCTAGTAATAGATCATCTGTGTTCATGTGAAACAATTCTGGAGCATAAATGATACCCTGAGTAGTGTTCAGATTTTTCGCAATTGAGACTTCTATTGGCACATTATTAAAAAAAGTAGTCATGTTCAAAAGAGCCCTACTTTGAGCTGCATTGAAAGTATGGACTAGCAAGCTACCAGAATGGCAGTAGGTGACAGACCTTACAGGTCTACCACAAATACATTCAATTGATTTTTTAATTCCAAAAGGGTTTAGATGGGTGAGGGTTGTAGAGCCTTTACTCGCCACATACAAGTATTGTAAGAGACATGATCAGGAGTCAAAGTAAGTTGAGAAATCTTAGTAGTAGGCAATGAGGAGTCACTCGTAGAACCTGAGGATGTATCTCCCTGACCAGGAGACACAAGCCCCCTAAGAAAATCTCAAACAACTTTCTCTGTCTGACTGATAACTTCACTCAAATCCATTAGGTCTCCATCAAGTGCAGTTGAGCTATTTTGGTCATGCTGATTTTTACGCTTTTTGCTGGTAGAAGTACAGTTTTTCAACTTATCACTCATGCCTAACCCGCGCAGAGAAAAGTTGGGCCTAGGCCAAAAGCCTAAGCCCAACCATCAACCTCACAATAGAAAAACAGGCAAGGCCTGACAGTGAAGAGGCCCAACTCACCAAAAATAGTGCAAATGGGCAAAAGCTAAAGTAATAACTGAAAGCTAAACAGCAATAAATAAATAAAACAAATGTAATAATATCAACACTAGAGAGCAAAAGTTGGTTAATATTCATTTTAATGCTCCCTTCATTTTTGATAGGAGACATTCTATGACAATTTAACATATAAATTCGTATTCAGGGCACCTTGAAACCTCAGGGAAACTGATAAAAATTAAGGAAATATAATTATTATTTTTTATGGGAAAAAAAAAATTTGGTTATTATTCGTTTTTTGACCCAGTCACACCCAGCTATAACAGCAATATATATTGAATAACCAATCAAAACTGAATAAGAAAATATATATATTATCTTGTGCAAATTTGTATAAAATATGTTTTTTTTATTAAAATATATTTCTTATTTTTGTTTTTTTTTTCAATATATATATAGATATAGATATATATATATTATATATATATATATATATATAGACTAGTTGGTGAATATTTCTTATTTTGGTGATTCTGGCTACTTCTGCGTAATTCAATTTATCCCGTTTTACAAATAAATCATTTTGGTATTATTCTACTATTACACCCGTCTAACGTCCAGCAATTATTATATGTTTATTAAGTAGATTTTTTAATTCTAAGACACTTTCCTTCTATAGCATTTCCATCGCAAATGCTTCATTTTCGAGATATAAACATTTTTTTGGTGTGTATCTAGTGTGTGTTTGTACGTTCGTTTGTGTGTTTGTACGTTCGTTTGTGTGTTTGTACGTTCGTTTGTGTGTTTGTACGTTCGTTTGTGTGTTTGTACGTTCGTTTGTGTGTTTGTACGTTCGTTTGTGTTTGTACGTTCGTTTGTGTGTTTGTACATTCGTTTGTGTGTTTGTACATTCGTTTGTGTGTACATTCGTTTGTGTGTTTGTACATTCGTTTGTGTGTTTGTACATTCGTTTGTGTGTTTGTACATTCGTTTGTGTGTTTGTACATTCGTTTGTGTGTTTGTACATTCGTTTGTGTGTTTGTACATTCGTTTGTGTGTTTGTACATTCGTTTGTGTGTTTGTACATTCGTTTGTGTGTTCGTACATTCGTTTGTGTGTGTGTACGTTCGTTTGTGTGTGTGTACGTTCGTTTGTGTGTGTGTACGTTCGTTTGTGTGTTTGTACGTTCATTTGTGTGTTCATTACATGTCTGCCCAATCACTGCACTCCATCCATTTCGAATTTGAATTACTTTCATACCGGAATGGAACACTCATTCAGAAGTACATTAGGCCTGGCTCTGTGATTTATAGTGATTCCTGGGCTGCCTACAAGACTATAAGTGATTTAGGTTAGGATAAGTTAGGTTAGGTTAGGATAGGTTAGGTCAATTTTGAAAGTGAAATTTATGTTTTTCCTATGGTTTTTGATGTGTTTTAAATTAATCTGACCTTCAAAACCGTCGGAAATGACTCATTTTCGATTGCCAGCTGGGGTGAGGGGGGTTATCTCAAAAACGAGTCATTTCCGACGGTTTTGAAGGTCAGATTCATTCAAAACACATCAAAAACCATAGGAAAAACATAAATTTCACCTCGAAAGGGAGATGGGTGTAATACTGTACATTTACCATCATTTTTAGCAATTGTTCGTCTGTTCAGTTTGGTTTTTTGTGACTAAAAATATGGTATTATTATAGTATTACACCCGTCTAACATCCAGCAATTATTATATGTTCATTAAGTAGATTTTTTAATTCTAAGACACTTTTCTTCTATAGCATTTCTGTCGCAAATGCTTCATTTTAGAGATATAAACATTTTTTTGGTGTGTATCTAGTGTGTGTTCGTACGTTCATTTGTATGTTCATTTGTGTGACCGTTACATGTCTGCCCAATCACTGCGCTCCATCCATTTCGAATTTGAATTACTTTGCTACTGGAATGGCTTCGTGTGACGCATGCTCGTTCGATTGTTACAGCTGCATTGTCGCTTTCTACGAAAATTTAGAAAACAGTGTTGAGTTTCTGCGTGCTCACAGTGTTCTACCGACAGTAGAGAAGTGTCCGCATTGTAAAATGGAGTGTATATATCGTCAAGACCAGAAACTATGGCGTTGTAGATAGGATAGGATAGGATATAGTAGGATAGGTTATCAATTTTGAAGGTGAAATTTGTTTTTCCTATAGTTTTTGATGTATTTTGAACGAATCTGACCTTCAAAACCATCGGAAATGACTCCCTTTCTGTGATTTTCCCCACCCGAGAACTCTCAGTTCCCACCAGGCTCCCCCAGATTGCCAGCTGGGGGGGGGGATCTCAAAAAAGAGTAATTTCCAACGGTTTTGAAGGTCAGATTCGTTCAAAACACATCAAAAACCATAGGAAAAATATAAATTTCACCCCCAAAGGGAGACGGGTATAATACTATAAATTTACCAAAAATATGACGTGTCAGTTATGCATATTTGATTTTGAAGACGTGATCCACCATATTGCCCTCGATGAAGACAAGAGTTTAGACCTTTTTTTTAATCATGGAATAATTAAGACATCCATGACCTGCCCTAAATGCAATAGTGCTTGTATTTTAAGAAAAGACCAGAAGGTCTTTAGATGCCGTAAAAAAAATCCTAAAAATAAACGGGTGTCGTTTCAGTTTAAAGGCAGGCAAAATTTAGCAGACTACCCATGCAAGGTTGGCACATGTTATTACATTATCATTTGTATAATTTAGGTCTCGGGGGGGTAGAGGGGCAGAACCCCCGTAAAGATCACGCATCACAAATTGATCGGTCCTAATATTTTGCGGACAGTTCAGTATGTGACACCGGTTAGGTCAACTGTATGCCCTTGATGATTGGTTAGGTTGTCATGATATTTTTGTTTAAATTCCTTAGTTTAAACGAAAATGACGAGTGCAAACTTTTCTGGTTAATTTTGAGGTGTTTTGTACGAAACTGCCATCCGTTTCCTGTGCAACTACGTAGTTTTCAAGATGACGATATCTCAAAAACTACACATTTGCATAGGAAACAGATGGCAGATTCATGCAGAACACCTCAAAATTGACCAGAAAAGTTTGCTCTCATTATAAAAAGAGAGTGGGTCAAAAAAACGAATAATTACGAAAAAGGTAGATGTTGATAAGCAGCCATTACAAGCCATTGACCCAGTGTTTAGCTCTTTCGTTAGTTAAAATTTTGCCACTCTCCGTCCTCTCCAGTTTTATGGGGAGACATCTCGTAGCAAAATTAGGAAACATAGGTCAAATCAGCCAATTAAATCTGGTTTTTGTTTCATGTGATCTTATCCAACCAATCAAAGACGTGCATTTTGAATCTCCCATAATGCATAATCATTCCAAAATGCTTTTTCAGTTCACTTTTCAATATGGTTTGTGGAGGTTGTGATTTGGATTACTATCAATTAATACAAGATATTTATAAAAAACAAGATGGTGCTGAAGTTTTCTTTACCAGTTACAGTGTTTTATCTACTCGTGTTATTCGTCCACAGTGTGGTCATGAATGTAATTATAGACAAGTTGCTGGTTAATATTATTGCAAAAGAGTTAGGTTAGGTTAGGTTAGGTAAAACACATTTTTCTGGTGTTTTATGTTCAAATCCGAACTTCGTTTCTTTGGGAAATGAGCCGTTTTTGAGAAATTTTAAAATTGAAAATTTCTCAAAAACGGCTCATTTCCCAAAGAAACGAAGTTCAGATTTGAACAAGTCACCAAAAAACACCAGAAAAATGTGTTTTGGTTCAGAAAGGAGAGGGAGCACTAAAACGAATAATTACCCAAATGTCAATTCATTGGATCACAGCTAACATGTCCGATCAGCCAGAGGCGTCATTGAAAAAGTCCAAGTATTCAATGGTGTGGTAGTGATAGTTCCATTGACAAAGAAATATTATATTTTATATATCATATAAAATATATATATTTATAAAATTTATCGTAGTTGCATGAAAATTGTGGATTTTATCATTTTATGGGCAATTTTGGATAGAATAGTGTAAACGTTTTATTGACTTCAGTAAAATTTCGACTTTATCTCCTTTTGGTTGCTAGCCTATTGGGGGGCACGTGCCCCAAGGCCTTCCTTTTCGACCTGTCCATGACAACGTTCTTTGTACCAAGGGTTACAATTTTAAATCCTGACAACGTACATAGAAACAAAACAGAATCCTTCACACTTTTTGACAAGGGATCTCTCTTACAAACTGTCATAAACAAACAAGACTTGGTTTTGAGGTTCTAAATGGTTAACATGTGAGGATCTTCAGAGGCCAAACCAGATTAACCGAACACTTAACTCCACAACTGAAAAGATCACTGAGGACAAAACTATTAACAGTGCTTTAACAAACTCCTTTTATTATTATTTGTTAATTTCATGTGCTACCAACCACAAGGGTTATGAACACACACAAACTCCTTTAAAAAATTCCTTCATTGTCATGGATCTAAATCTGCAGAGGGTCTAATAAAGTATAAAAGACGACTCAACAATTCTCCTTTGACTTACAACTCCAAACGTCCAATTCTTCTTCCAAGGAAGAATCACTTAACACGTATCATCAGAAAATACACCAAATGGGAGTTCTACAAACTCGAACAGAGATGAGAAAAACTTATTGGCTACCAAACAGTAGAAACTTATAGACATACTCTTTCAGGTGGTACGCACAGCGCCGGCTCTTCCATTACACAGATCACGCAGTGTGCGTGGGGCCCCGCGAGGCGGGAGAGCCCCCAGCGAGCGGTATAAAAAATTAATTAATGAATATTTGACAGAAATAAAAAATGGGCCAAATTTGTATTATTTTTGTAACTTTCCAGCGACATTCATTTTATTTTCATACAAAATCTAGCAATTTTTTTGTTGTTAAAATCATAAAAATTAAAATGTAAACAAACGTCTAATGTGTGCCATCAGATCTGCCACCTCAAAAGATGACTGCACTGGAATTGCTGACTTACATACACGAAGAGCAGCTGATAAAGTTATATCCAAACCAATAAATTGTTCTCAGAATTGCATTCACCCTTCCAGTTACCGTAGCGACAGCTGAAAGGAGCTTCTCCAAGTTGAAGCTAATTAAAACGTTCCTCAGGTCAACAATGGCACAAGAACGTCTGAGTGGGCTTGTCATCATGAGCAACAATCGGGAGGTAGGCCGGAAGCTGTCCAATGATGATATTATTGATGAATTTGCAATAAAAAAAAAAGCCAGGAGAGAAAGGTTTTGATGTATGTGATATATATATAATCTATCCAAATAAACTTTGTGTTTGTTAGTGTTATTAGATTTTTGTATATTTAATTGTATATAAACCATTTCATTGTGCGATATATATTAGGGGCCCCAAACATATTTGCGCGTAAGGCTCCCAAAAGGTTGGAGCCGGCACTGGGTATGCAAGAGGGTTATAAATACGCAGCTTGCTAATTGATAATTACTTTCATAATAATGTTTTTAAAAGTAATGTTAGTTATAGATGAATTGCAATCTTTCCGACTACAGGTTTGCATGCTATGCAATTTACAGCCCAGGTAAATTTTGTTTGAAATAAATGTCGAAGAATATCATAAGAATAAATACAACTTTTTAGATAAGGAGGAAAATTCTAAATTGAACACTACAGTCTCCTCCCTGCGGGTTTGTTTAGGTGGTACGCGTACCTTCCTTCCTTAATGGCGGTATTTAGAAAAAGCATGATGTCAAAATGTGGTACGTCGACGTAAAAAGTCGAAGAACCCCTGATCCAGAACATCACATCAAAATTTTTTCTTTTTTATGCAGGAAGGAGGGCCCATGGGCGAATGCAAGCAAAAATGCCTCCCACCATCCTATAAAGGAAGAAAAGAGCCAAAATCAATAACAAAGGTTTTCGAGATGTCTGGACACTCTACATTTGAAAGATTGAAGGTCATAGACAGGCACGTGCAGAGGGGTGGGTGGCTACAGGGGCTTGAGCCCTTCCATTTGCCACTTCATGCCTCAGAAGTGCCCTTTTTTTCCATAAATGTATAAATGCTGTGAAGACTTATTTTTTTGAGGTGGGGAGGAGATGGTGCCCTTTTTGTTAACTTTTAGCCCCTCCATCTGAAGTGTCCTGTGCACGGGCTTGGTCATAGACAGGGAGAGAGATGAGTTGAGGAAGATTGTTGCAAAGTTGACTGGTTAAGTAACTAAAGCTTGAAAATATCGATTAACCCTTGCGTTATAGGGCTGGACAGAAAAGGAATGAGAATGTGTCGAAAGTCTGGTACTGCGTGCTCTCCTTAAAGGAGAAGGCATGCAGTTAAAGAGTTCAGAAGAGTAATATCCGTTATCCCAGCAAACACACTACGTAAATACAACGTTGTATCCTGGTTGAATCTTGGTCATGTCAGAAATTGACGTTGTATTGACGTGGTCACAACGTAAAAATTAAACGTTATAGTGCAACGTTAAGACAACATTGCATAATGACGTTTTATACACCAGGGGCGTACCTAAAGTATTTGGCACCCGGGTCGGATCCTTCCTTTGGCATCCCCCATAAATAATTTTAAAATTTAAACACAGAAAAATATATTATGTTTGCAAGTAGATTTTTAAACAGTACAGTACTGTCATAAGCAAATTGGAAATAAGAAAAATGCAGGACAATAAAAATTCAGTGAACAGGTAATACTGCATTTTATTTTATACAAAAAACACAGGAAATTCAGTCTCAACGCTCAATCTATTCTTCAAAGGTAAATAGAGAGGATTCGTAGTCTCTGCTTTCGAGTCTTAATTTCTGCAAATTGATCAATGACCTCATCAAAATTCATCTTCTTTGCATATTCATGTTCAATTGAAAGTAAAGCCAGATTTGTCAATCTTGTCTGACTCATGGTCGAGCGAAAGAAATTTTTTAGTAATTTCAATTTGGAAAAACTTCTTTCATATGAAGCAATAGACACACAGACAGTCTAAAAGAATATCAAACACAGTAACAAGCTCGGCAAAGATTCACAAAAATCCCATTTCACAATAAACTCCAGAAACTGCAATGCTGTCCTTTTCTTTGCCCCTTCAACGCTGATTGCCTCTCCAACGCTATGCTCAACAAACTGATGACTAAAACGTCAACAAACGTTCGCCTTTCGATGTAATTTTTATCAAATGTTTAATTTTTCGTTTTTAAATTTTGTATTGCCAATAAAAATAAAAATGTATTTTGTAGTGAAAATTAACATTAAGCTGTTGTAATAGTTTGAATATTTTTAAATTTTTTCTTACTTTGGCGAATTTTTCATTTGGTTTGAAAACTTGTACTGGTATTTCAACTCTCCCGATGGTACCCCCCTCCTGGCTGTCACCCGGGGCGGACCGCCCCCTCGCACCCCCCTTAGTACGCCACTGGTATACACGTGAAGTACTGTAATATTATTTTGTAGGTTTATGATGACTTTATTAGAATGTTATACCTAAGTAAAATCATTTCTGCTTATATTCAATTCGATTAAACTGATGAATCTGATGATGTCTGAATTAAACTGATGAGATGCGAGATACTTTATTATATCAAGGTAATGATATTTTCTTTGATGTAATTAATCCTAATCTGTAGTATAAACAATTCATATACTGTAAATGTCCTATGTTTACTATATCTATATTATTATTATAACTTGTGTCAGTGATTATATATATATTTTGCGTACCATAACTATATTATTGTTATTTATGTTAACAGGAATGTTGTTCAATTAAGTTGATTAAAGCCTAATAAAAGGAGAGCGTTTCATTTCAAGTACAAATAAACTTGTCGTAATTTTTTTTACTTAGCATAGACATTGTCTGCACGTAAGGTTTTACATCCATATACAATCAAACAAACACTTTATTTCAGACTCAACAGGTAAAAACATTATACAAGAGGTCCACAGAAGATTAAGAGATAGTTGTTTGGAGCACAGACTAAGTAGGCCAGTGAATCACTGTGTATAATGAACATACATTTGCCTACGCCAACGCTTCAAGATTTGAGATTTATAAAATATACCGGAGACTAGTCCACTGACCATGGCTTCTCTTATCTTATTGACTGACTCACCAAGCCTAGTGATAAATCTAAATACAAAATTGCGAATGACACCGGCACAGTTAGGCACCTTATTGACTACAAACAGCATACTGACATTGGAAGGAGCACCATTTATAAATTTTGGAGTCCTTAATAAACTCCTAAAAATATTATTATATACAACATATAATTTCCACAAATTATACATTATATAGCCCCACCACAAATGAGCTGTATACATTGGAGTACAAAAGGTTTTGAACAAAATCAACTTAACATCTAATGAACACATGAAATTTTCTAACCAAAGTATTTCCCTGAGCATATAATTGTCTACATTGCCTTAGAATATCACAGTCATCTGAAAAACTATCCGTTAGTATGTGGCCAAGATACTTAGTCTGGATTACTTCTGACAGCACCATACAATTCAATTGAAATTCAGGAAATTTTATATACTGGTCGGCCTTGGTCCTCATAATCATAACATGACTTTTATCAGGATTATATTTTATGTCGTTATCCTTCCCATACCGTTCACACACCATCAAAAGTGTGCTGAGCCCTTTTACAGATGGAGAAATAACAACTAGATCATCTGCATACATCAGATGATTAACAATCATTGTAGCAATATAGCAGCCTATTTTACAGATGTTCAGCACAACAGATAGATTATCCATATAAACATTGAATAAGTAGGGGGATAGTATACCTCCCTGCCTGCCTGACAACATTGATCACAGAGAATGGCTCTGAATTAACCCCACCCCCATCTTACAATCATTGTCTGGTGATTATACCAGAATATTAATATACCGACCAAGTAACCAGGTACGTTACAATTTACAAGTTTCATGAATAATTTGTCATGATTAACAGATCAAATGCTTTAGAGGCATCAAGGAAACACAAAAATACATTAGCATCTGAGTTTGGTATTTACAGACCATTTCCTTTAAGGCGCACACGCACATATCAGTACTGTGTTTCTTTTAAAACCCAAATTGGTTATCACTAGTATACAGGTAACATTCAAGTCTATTAATAAGTATATATTCAAACACCTTAGACATAATACTGGCCAAGGCTATTGGCCTATAGTTATCTTTACTGTTAATTTTACCATTTTTATGTTTTAGTACTGGCACCAAAACAACGGATAACATTGTATCCAGCAAAACACCATGTATGAGTAAACCTGTAAAGCACAAAGCTAACAGAGGCACTAATCTGTCACTAATAAATTTCAGATGCTCAGCAGAAATACCATCAATACCACATGATTTGTTACAATCTAAACATTTTATGGCCTGTTTAGTCTTAAATACACTAACTCTTATATCTGGACTATAGGTAGCATCACAATTAACATTATTGTTCTTATGTACAGAGTTGAATAACTCACCGTAGTGTTCCTTCCATAATTTGACTATGTTCTTAGTCCCAGTTACATTTTCAATATTAGCAGGGAGAGACATTGCACCATTATTCATTGTTTTTAATTTGCCCCTAAAGTTTCTTGGATTCTTACTGGCAAGCTTTCTAGCCAGAGCATCCCTGCTTAACTCATCCTCATGATTTTTTATATACCTTAATGGCTTAATGCATACTTGAACCTGGCATTATCCCTCTGCTTTTGTTGTAATACAGGGTCTTGCCTTGGCTTCCCTTGTTCACACCACATTAAAAAAGCATCTCTGGATGGATTATGAAGTTCAGCCACATAATCGCTCCAGCCAGGTCTACATGTATAATTTTTTTCTTCTAAATGTATTTAAGTCTAGGCTAGCATTATTGAGAGAGGAACCAATTTGTTCATACATGTCTTTAAATGCCAAAATATGTGTTTGAATTCTACAATTTACATCCTGACAAGGTAGAGCATCATTAGGGATATAATATAGTTTCGCATTACATTATTCTGTGTTACAAAATTGTAACGGAGTTACATACGTCATACTACTATTTCAAATCGGTCGTCTTTGTTGGACCAAATTCTGTCCGTGAGACGTTAAGACAACGTTGTATCTACGTAAAGTTTACGTAATATCACAACGAACTGAGACCACACAAATTTACGTTGTATCTACGTCACAGTGCTAAAATGCAACCTTGTGACAGCGTCGTATCTACGTAAAATTGTAAGCTGAGATAATACCGATACTGAAGAGAAAGTGAGACAACATTGCGGCGAAGAGAGAAGGATTGAAGACAGTCAGTTAGAGGCGGGGAATTGATGAGACGAAAAGTGTCTGATTCCATCCAGTCAAGTCGAGATGTGTGGGTTGAGCCATCCCACACATGAGAAGTGTACTCTATACAGAGATGGACAAGACCACTGTACAAAGACAGCAACTGAGTAAGGGTAAAAAACTATCGAACCGGAGCAACACACCCAAGCTCTAAGAAGATGTTTTAGAAAGATTTCGAGAAAAGGAAATGCCAAGAATGTTAATAGAAGAGGAAAGGTTGAGTTGTATATTGTTGAAGATAAGGCGATAGTCGTGTGAAAGATTGTCACGAGTAGACAGATGAAGAAACTGAGTCTGAGGCACTGAAAGACACAAGGTTTCCTCTGCCCCAATCAAAGATACTAGAAAGATTAGCCGTCTCACGCAAAACATGGAGTGACGAATGAGGAGGACGCTTTATGAAGTGGCTAGAGAAGTAAAGAGTGGAATCATCAACATAGGAGTGGATAGGACAGGAAGTGCGACTTAATAGATCATTGATAAATAAAAGAAAAAGAGTGGGTGACAGGACAGGACCTTGAGGCACACCATTATTAATAGCTTTAGGCAGTGACGGACTGGCTCAGGAAAGCAGCCCGGGAAAACTATTCGAAGCAGCCCCGCCTTCACTCGCCACCCCACCGGCCCACTCCCAACTGAGAAATTATACTGGAAAAAATTAATAACTGTATTTCACACTACATTATTTAATATCTTCCTATAATTCAGCGAATGTCTTTCCGTCTGTGCGTAGAAAAAAATTTCACGTTTCTGAACCGATTTCGACCAAACTTCGTGTGGCAGATGGGGGTGATGAGTAGAGGACAATGATTATGTTTATGTTTATGTTTATGTTTTATTCAAGTGATTACTTATTATGCTTATTCCTTTTTCAGAAGACCGTTGTCATTGTTTGACTTTATATAAATAAATAAATGATCACAAAGAGTTGGTTCTCATTTATGACAACGGTCTTAGGTACAAATGACTGATTAATTAAATAAATAATAAAATAAGTCTACATACGTGGTAAATTCAAGCAACTGTCAACCACCCCAACCTAATTAAGCAACTTCAACAAACGCTATCCACAATGCCTGCCGTAGAATGTCCTATCACAGGTTGTACCTATGTCACAGCAGACCTGGACCCAGCCATTGTAGCCGCACTTATAACAGCCCACTGCACGACCCATGTCCCAAGCCCGACAGTCTCTGCAAAGGTTGAGAAAGTAAGACGGCCAACCATTTCGGCTGCAGGTACCAGTGAAGACTGGGCATATTTTACGTCGCGTTGGACAGATTATGCGGAAGCTACAAAAATCACTGGTAGGGACAAAGTGGTACAACTACTTGAATGCTGCGACGATTCACTCCGCAAAGATTTGACAAGATCCGCAGGTGGAAGCCTAACAAACAAAACCGAAGATGAAGTCCTTGCTGCAATCAAGAAACTAGCTGTCCGTGAGGAGAACACCATGGTAGCCAGGGTTACCCTACACAATATGCGACAAGACCGCGACGAAACTGTGCGCAGTTTTGGAGCCCGTCTTCGTGGTCAGGCCGGAGTCTGCAAATTTCTTGTTGAATGCCCAAGCTGCAACAACAACGTAAATTACACTGACCCCATCCTTCGCGACGTCCTTACCCGCGGAATTGCTGACCCGGAAATACAACTGGAACTCCTCGGCAACAGTAACCAGGAGATGACCCTGGAAGACGTCTTTCAGTTTGTCGAGGCGAAGGAAGCAGGCAAGCGCTCAGCATCACGACTGCTGGACTCCCATGCCGTGGAGGCCTCAGGCAGCACATACAGGAGAAGTAAGCAAATACCCCCACAAGACAAAAATGCCCCCTGTTCATATTGTGGTAAAAAAGGACACGGCAGAAGAGCCCCAGTCCACATACGCAAGACGGATTGCCCTGCGTACAACCACAAATGCAAAATTTGCAAGCGCGACAGCCATTGGGAATCCGTATGCAGGAGCAAAGACAAGGACAAGAGCCTTTCAGCCACTCCTAATAAAGCTGATGAGTGCGAAGGTGCGGTATTTGATCTTCTCTGCGCCTCAAGCAACACTTCCGAGCCACATAAGAAAAGAGCAATCGCCCTCGACCATCACATTTACAATGAACTATCGGACATATGGATCAAGGAGAACTCACAACCACAGCCACACATCAACCTGACAGTCAGGACTCTCCCCGAAGACTACGAGGCGCTTGGGGCAACCCTCAATGCCCACCCAAAAACCGTGGTACTGCCTGCCATGGCAGACACAGGCTGTCAGAGCTGCCTCACCGGTATCAAGGTTATCCACCGCCTCGGGCTTCTCCAGTCTGACCTCATCCCTGTGACCATGAAGATGCACGCCGCCAACAACAAGGGCATCAAAATCCTTGGCGCAGCCATACTTCGCCTCACTGGCAAGGATGAACAGGGCCAACAAGTAGAAACGAGACAGGTAACATATGTGACGGATTCTTCTGACAAGTTCTTCATCAGCAGAGAGGCATGCGTTTCACTCGGCATTATCTCGGGAAGATTTCCTACAGTGGGGGAAGTCCAACTGGATCCAGCACAATACTGTAACAACAGTGCCAGCACGCCACACAGTGACAGCGGACTTGTAACTAACTGCGACTGTCCAAGACGCCAACATCCTCCATCACCTCCAATCGAGCTACCGCTACCCGCTGTTGCGGCGAACCAGCAAAAGCTCAAGGAATACCTGCTGGACTATTACAAATCAAGCACCTTCAACACTTGTGACCACCAAGCGCTGCCCATGATGGACGGCCCCCCAATGAAATTGATGGTGGACCCCAATGCCAAACCAGTCGCACATCACACCCCCGTCCCAGTACCAATCCACTGGCAGGAGGACGTGAAGGCTGGCCTCGACCAAGATGTCAGACTGGGTGTCCTTGAACCAGTACCCGTTGGTGAGCCCGTAACCTGGTGTCACAGAATGGTGGTGTGCGCCAAAAAGAACGGAAAACCAAGGCGTACCGTTGACTTTCAACCCCTCAACGCTCACGCCACCCGCGAAACACACCACACTCAATCGCCATTCCACCAGGCCAGATCAGTACCGCAAGGCAAAAAGAAAACAGTGTTTGATGCATGGAATGGATATCACAGCGTACCAATCTGTGAAGAAGACCGCCACTTGACCACCTTCATAACGCCCTGGGGTCGCTACCGTTACAAAACCGCTCCCCAGGGTTACATTGCATCTGGTGACGGTTACACAAGAAGGTACGACGAAATTGTATCGAGCATCCCTAACAATACAAAGTGCATTGACGACGTCTTGCTCTGGTCAGACACAGTGGAGGAGAGCTTCTTCCAGGCCACCCAGTGGCTTGACACCTGCGGCAGACACGGAATCACACTGAACCCCGACAAGTTTGTGTTCTGTCAGGACAAGGTTGAATTTGCAGGCTTCGAGATCACATCTGACAGTGTCCGACCCTGTAAAAAATACCTCAAAGCAATCCTAGAGTTTCCATCTCCAAAGAACATCACCGACGTTCGATCATGGTTCGGGCTCATCAACCAGGTGTCGTATGCCTTCAGCATGGCCAAGAGGATGCAGCCGTTCCGCCTACTTCTGAAGCCAGGAACACCTTTCAAGTGGGATGACGAATTGGAAACCATCTTCGAAGAATCAAAGGATGTCATCATCACAGAAATAGAGGAGGGTGTTAAAATTTTTGACAAAACCAAGCCCACATGCCTCGCCACAGACTGGTCGAAAACAGGCATCGGCTACTGGTTACTTCAGAAACACTGCACCTGTACACGAGTCGAACCCTTCTGCTGCCATACTGGATGGCGTGTCACATTGGTCGGCAGTAGATTCACTACCTCAGCTGAGTCCCGCTATGCACCAGTAGAAGGAGAAGCACTTGCTGTCGCCGATGCCCTTGACAAGGCGAGGTACTTCGTGCTGGGATGCGAAGACCTAATAATTGCAGTGGACCACAAACCTCTCCTCAAAGTGTTTGGTGACAGATCCCTAGAGGACATATCTAATACACGCCTCAGAAACTTGAAGGAAAAAACCCTCAGGTACCGCTTCCGGATGATCCACGTACCAGGCGCGAAACACAAAGCTGCTGACGGGGTGTCACGATACCCCACTGGCGACCCCATACCACTGACACTCCCCGATGATGTAGCAGCCATCCATCAACCATGCGAGGGAACGGCGTTCTTTCCCCCCCCCACCTTCCTAGCCGGCATACGGACATCACTGACAGATGGTAATGGCATGGAAGCCTGCGTCATTTCTGCAGCCGCATCAACACTCAACTCGCTGAGCCTGGCGTCAGTGACATGGGATCGAGTACGCACCGCCACGACCAGCGATGAAGTCATGAATAGTTTAGCCAATGTCATAGAGTCCGGTATGCCTGAATCCCGCCATGCACTCCCTGCACAGCTGCGGGAATATCACCAGTTTCGCGACGACCTCCGCACTGTTGACGGCGTGGTAATGTACAGGAACCGCACGGTTATCCCGCCGGCCCTCAGGCAAGAAGTACTGGCTTCACTCCACTCAGCTCATCAAGGTACTTCATCCATGATCTCCAGAGCAGAAGACTCCATTTTCTGGCCTGGCATCACACCAGCCATCACAGCACTACGGGCTAGCTGCAACCACTGCAACCGCATGGCACCAACCCAGCCCAGCGCTCCACCCACTCCACCAACATCACCAGAATACCCCTTCCAGTGCGTCTGCGCGGACTACTTCCACTACAAAGGAGTAAACTACCTGGTCGTGGTGGACAGATACTCAACTGGCCAATAGTAGAGAGGTCATCAGATGGTGCTGCTGGACTCATCGCCTGCCTCCGACGGACCTTCGTCACCTTCGGCATCCCCGACGAACTGGCTTCCGATGGGGGCCCTGAATTTACCGCAGCAGCCACACGGCAGTTCCTCAAAAACTGGGGCGTACACCACCGACTCTCATCAGTGGCTTTCCCTCACAGCAACTGTCGGGCAGAAGTTGGTGTCAAGACAACGAAACGCCTAATAACCGACAACACTGGACCAAACGGCGACCTCAACACCGAAAACTTTCAACGGGCCATGCTTCAATACAGAAACACGCCGGATAGAGATACAAAACACTCCCCAGCAATGTGTGTATTCGGCCGCCCTATCCGGGACTTCATTCCAATCCTTCCCGGCCGATATAAACCACACGACACGTGGCGTGAAAACTTGGCCACCCGAGAAGATGCTCTGAGGAACCGCCACATGAGGGGTGCGGAACGCTGGTCAGAGCACACCAAGAGACTCCCACCACTAGCAGTCGGAGACCTTATACGCATCCAGAACCAGGTCGGTCCACACGCCCGTAAATGGGACAAGACAGGTGTGGTCATCGAAGTCAGGCAGTTTGACCAGTACGTGGTTAGGGTCGATGGATCTGGGAGGGTAACTGTAAGGAACAGGAAATTCCTTAAAAAATATGAACCCTTCAGCACACCTGCTCCAAAGATGACCATAGACCAACATTTGAAGAACTTCCTAGCGGTGCCCACCAACAGCCCACCTGCTGCACCACCTACACCTGCCAGGTCAGCACCAGGACCAAAGACACCCGCTTCACCCCGTAGTCCGACACGGTCCAGCCCGCACGTTGAACGAAGGCGCCCGATCCCTGAAGAGACCACACCCCCCACCCAAGAAGACATGTCAACGCCGCCCATCGACATACTACCACCGCACCCCCTAGGCCAATGGGTACGGCACCCCAAACTGCAACTCCACTAAGGCATTCGAACCGTACCAGACGCCCCCCTACCTGGCATGAAGACTACCATATGAATCAAGAAGAGTAACCAATCAAGTATGCTTTAAATTAAGGGCACTGACAAAATAAGGTTTAGTCTTTATCCGTAAACATACAAATTTTTTTTTTTTTTCTTGCCATATTATCCTTAATAATCTTCTTTATAAAATTGCTGGCTCAAAGACTTGGGGGAGAGATAGAGTACAGTACACTTTACACTTTACTTACTAAGAACTTTATATTGTGTTCCCAATACAGCTGTAACCTCACTACTGTACTATTACTTTTGTCAGGAATACCGTTGTACAACCCTTATTTTAATATATGATTCAATCTCTCGCTGAACTCTCTAATTGTATTGTAATATGTTTGATTGGATATAATGTACTGTATAATTCCATAAGTATTTATATTTTAGTTTCTACAGTATCGTATTCATCATGATGTAATAGCAAAGCCTTATGTCCTCATATTACTCTTAAATAAACTAGTATCTATGTTTTCCTATTAAAGTACTATACTGTATTCACTTTATAAAACAATATAAGTCTTTGCACTACTGTACTGCAATTACCTCATATCACATCTAGTATCAAAGACTTGGGAGGAGATAGAGGACAATGATTATGTTTATGTTTATGTTTATGTTTTATTCAAGTGATTACTTATTATGCTTATTCCTTTTTCAGAAGACCGTTGTCATTGTTTGACTTTATATAAATAAATAAATGATCACAAAGAGTTGGTTCTCATTTAATGAGTAATGAATGAAAATTTGTGACCAGCTCCCACCCCCAATTACTGGGCCCGAAGGCCCCAGCACCGTAATAAAACTATAGAAAAGAACGCAGCTATGAAAATCTTGAGCTTCACATTGTGTCAAGATTTGTGAAGTTTAAGAAAAGTGTTCTTGGGTCACTAATGAGGTTTCATATTTGGGGTTCCGCATAGATGCCTCAGGCATTCATCCAACGGTGGATAAACTAGAAGCAATAAAAAATACACCACCTCCACAAAACATCACACAGTGACAAGCTTATTTAGGTCTCCTAAATAAGCTTGTAATTGTGTGATGTTTTGTGGAAGTGGTGCATTTTTTAATTGCTTCTACTTTATCCACCGCTGGATGAATGCCTGAAGTGACGTGTATGTGTATATATATATGTATATAGTCTAAAAGTCGCTAAAGGGAAAAGTCACTAAAAGAAAGCTGAATGGCAACAGAAGAAGATAAACAGGGGAACGCCGCCTGTTCGTTGATTTGGGCTGAACAAAAGAGATGTAGTTTTGTATCTGACTAAATCGTTGGTGCTAAGTTTAATTGGGTGATGTTTCTAAAGTGACTAATTCAAGCAGGACGTTGTCTAATTATTATATCAGTTAGGGGTAATGTCTATAGCTTCTAAATTAGTAAAGTAGGACTAGTGGTAGGTCGTTTGTGGGAAGTTGGCATCTATGGTAGACCCTAAAGAAGATCTAAATCAAAGCACTTGTAAGTACCTTTATTGTTATTTAAATAACTTAATAACTGGCGGGATCTAATACACCCCACGTTATTACATTTGGCTATGAGGGTGGGATTTATTCGGTTTATTGGATTTATTTGGTTGTTTGGAAAATTGGATGTCGCCTAGCTTCGTGTGGGTCGTTCGATTTGGTTGGCTTGTGTCAGGGCTTCTTTTAAGAAAAATTTAGAACTGCAGTTTTAGAACCAGTATTTATACTAATATATATATATATATATATATATATATAATATATATATATATATATAGAGAGAGAGAGAGAGAGAGAGAGAGAGAGAGAGAGAGAGAGAGAGAGAGAGAGTATATATAGTGTGTGTTATATAGTATATATATAGTATATATACACGAGGTAATTCAGTAAGTATCCGCACTTTTTATTTTCATAGTTTTATTTTCACATCTGATAGATTATAAACACATCACTTCTCAACATAGTCTCCCTGTTTCTCAATACACTTAGTCCAGCGATCTACAAGCTTCCTAATGCCATCACAAAAGAATGTTTTTGTCTGTGTTCGTAGCCAGTCAAGCACCGCCTCCTTCAGGTCATCATCGCCTTGGAATCGCTGACCTCTCAAAGCGTCTTTTAGTGGTCCAAACAGGTAAAAATCCGAAGGTGCCAGGTCTGGACTGTAAGCTGGATCGTCAAGAACTTCAAATTTAAGTTCTTGGCGGCATTTTCTAGTCTGTGCAGCGGTATGAGGGAGCGCATTGTCGTGTAACAGAATAACACCTTTCGACAATCTCCCTCTCCGTTTTGTGCGAATTGCTTGCTTTAACTCATTCCGAAGCATGTCAGAATACGATGCAGTCGTTACTGTAGTTCCACGCTCTAGACAATGTTCAAGGATAGGGCCTCGTGTATCCCAAAACAGTGTTAGCATAACTTTACCTGCTGACGGCTGCGCTTTGAACTTCCTTGCAACGGAAGATTGTCGGAGGGTGTTATTCTGCTACACGACAATACGCGCCCTCATACCGCTGCACAGAAAATGCCTTCAAGAACTTAAATTTGAAGTTCTCAACCATCCAGCCTACAGTCCAGACCTGGCACCTTCGGATTTTTACCTGTTTGGACCACTAAAAGACGCTATGAGAGGTTAGCGATTCCAAGGCGATGATGACCTGAAGGAGGCGGTGCATGACTGGCTACGCACACAGCCAAAAACATTCTTTTGTGATGGCATTAGGAAGCTTGTAGATCGCTGGACTAAGTGTATTGAAAAACAGGGAGACTATGTCGAGAAGTGATGTGTTTATAATCTATCAGATGTGAAAATAAAATTGTGAAAATAAAAAATGCGGATACTTATTAAATTACGTTCGTAGTATAATTATATATAATTACTATAAACACCTATATTTTAGAACTGCACACTATTTTTATTGGAACTGCACTTTTTTTTCAGACCTGCACAGATTGTGTAGAGCTGCACATTAAAAGAAGCCCTGGTTTGTGTGGGTAAGCTACCGTACTATAGCTTAGGTCCCACCGGCCTAACTCTAATACTAATTCCTACTCAGCCCTAACTCTGATACTAATCCCTACTTAGCCCTAACACTAATACAATCTCCTATTCAGCCCTAACTGGGGAGTAACTAAATCTAATTTAAACCCTACTTAACATACTTCACGTTATTTGGCCTAAATCGGTTTTGTTCTACCATGTCGGTGATTGGCCATATAAGCCCCTACGAAGACTTTGGGGAGGATTTCGAAACTTATGCCACTAGGGTGAGGTTGTTTTTCGAGACATTCCATTCTTAATGCAAAGAAAGTACCTACTAACTATAATAGGCCCTAAAACGTTTGGCTTAGTTGCTCCTAGTTGCTCCTAAAGCACCGGAAACTTGCACCTATAGTGAATTGGTACAGGCCCTAACCAATCACTACAAACCCCGAGTAGTTCCCATCTATGAACGGTTCAAATTTTATTCGAGGCATCAGACTGCTAATGAAAGCATTGTAGAGTTTGTTGCAGGTATAAAAGCCTACAGCCGTACTTGTAAATTTGGGGACAAATTAGACGAAATACTAAGAGATAGGTTTGTAATGGGACTCAAAGAGGAGTCTACTCAGGGAGCCCTATTAGCAATACAGGACCTAACTTTTAGTCAGGCTGTAGAAATAGCTGTGGCTAGGGAAGCAGCTGCTAAAGATGTTAGAGCTTTAGGCAATCACAGTAGTAAAGCCCAACACGTAAATAGCTTTAAATCTTCTAGGCCTGGCAGACCTAATGAGCCTACTAGACAAACAAATAAAAGGTATGCGGCATATATGACTAGACCTACTAATTCGATCGCTAAGCAGGAGGAAAAGCCTTCCAAGCCATGAACTGGGTGTAGAAAACACCATTGGAAGAAGGACTGTCCTTTTAAAGAAGCAGTTTGCCGAAACTGTAGTAAAATAGGCCACATAGCTAAAGTTTGTTTTTTCAAAGAAAACAAGGGGTGAAAATTCTAATTATAACATTTCTAGTGTTCATCTTCAAAATGGAAATACTTGGAATATTGGAGTGGAGTACCTATTTTATGAGCAGCAAAGTGGTGATAATACAGGTCCATATATTGTAGATGTAGGCCTAAATGGAATTACAGTTCCTCTAGAACTAGATACAGGTGCTGCCTGAACTGTCATGTCTAAAACAGTTTTGACAAAACTTTCAAAAATACACCTAAACTACATGCATCTAAAACAATACTGAAAAAACATGTGGACATACAAATATCTATTTGTGGAGAAGCATCCATCACAGTTACACTCAACAAGAAAACTTTGTCTCATCCCTTAACTCTTTTAGTGGTGGATGAGCAAGGGCCTACTCTACTAAGCCGTGATTGGATTGATGCTTTGAAATTGCCTATTGACAAAATTTTGCCAAAGGGTCGGGCAGATGTGCATACACTCGCATATCCATCTGACATAGACTCATTGTTAATGGAGTTTTCTTCTCTCTTTGGGCCTGAAGTAGGCAAACTAAAAGACCATCAGGTCTGTATAGAGGTAGACCCTAATGTAACTCCAAAATTTTGTAAGGCTCGTTCAATTGCACATGCACTGCGGGAGAAGGTAGATTTAGAAATTGACAGGCTGCTCAAAGATAAAATTATCGAACCAGTCACACACGCTAAGTGGGCTGCCACGGTAGTTCCTGTACTAAAACCTGACAAGTCCGTGCGGTTATGTGGGGATTACCGTTTAAGAGCAAATAGAGCAGTTCGTCTAGATTGCTACCCTATACCCAAGCCTGATGAATTATTTAGCTCTCTTGCTGGGGATAAATACTTCACAAAATTAGATATGTCCCAAGCCCATGCTCAACTAAGTTTAGATGAAAATTCTAAAGAGCTAACTATCATACATATGTACCGAGGCCTATATAGGTACAATAGGCTATGCTATGGAATAGCATCGGCTCCAGGTATTTTTCAGAGAACAATGGACCAAGTTCTAGGTCACATTCCGGGTGTACTTTGTTTTCTAGATGATGTCCTCATTTCAAGTTCATCTAAACAAGAACACCTAACTAGATTAACAACAGTTTGAAAAAGACTTCGGGATGCCGGACTTAAGCTAAAGAAAGAAAAGTGTTCTTGGGTCACTAATGGGGTTTCATATTTGGGGTTCCGCATAGATGGCTCAGGCATTCATCCAACGGTGGATAAACTAGAAGCAATAAAAAATGCACCACCTCCACTAAACATCACACAGTTACAAGCTTATTTAGGTCTCCTAAACTTTTATAGGAAATTTTTGCCTAATGCATCGACTTTCCTTGAACCCTTAAATAAGTTATTACGATGTGGGGAACAGTGGACATGGGAGAAGACCTAAAAGGAAGCATTTGAGGCTTCCAAGGACGTACTACTAAAGCCCACTCTCCTAGTGCATTATGATCCTAAACTTCCTCTCGTAGTTTTAGCAGATAGCAGTTCTTATGGAATTGGGGCAGTGTTATCTCACCGCATTGATGGTGTAGATAGGCCTATCTGTTTTGATTCTAGAACACTAACTGAGACTGAAAGACGATATGCACAACTTGAACGTGAAGCCTTAGCCTTAATATTTGTAGAAAGTAAATTTCATTTCTATCTATGGGGTCATGAATTCAAACTAATTACTAACCATAAGCCTCTTTTAGGTTTATTTTCACCTACTAAAAATATTCCAGTTATGGCCTCAGGTAGGATTCCACGATGGGCACTGGCTCTACAAGCCTATAAATTTGACTTAGTACATCGGTCAGGCAAACTTCAAGGTACGGCTGATGCTCTAAGTAGGTTGCTTTTAGAAAATCCAAATGAATGCGTACCTATACCTACAGACAGTGATGGGCACCGTTCAGACCCGGATCTAGGGGTGGGCTATGTGGGCTGCAGCCACGGGCCCCGCATTTGAGGGGGGCCTCCAAATTTGGAGAAGTTTTCCCCAATGTCTTAAATGCATACAGAATGTACTTGTCATTGATGGTGACCAATTGTACCGGCGGACGGAGTTTTTCTAAGTTAAAGCGACTGAAATGTTGCACACGTTCAACAATGAAGCAAAAGCGATTACAGTCACTGGCAATTCTCTGTGTTGAACATGCTCTGGCCAAAGAAGTCGATTTTCGAAATATTATTAATGAATTTGCACAAAAAAAGGCTCGTCGGTTCAATCGGTTGCCAGCTCATAATCAGTAGGTAGGTGTGTATAAAATTATTAATTCAGGAAAATATAATATGTAAAATAAAGTAAAATATTTGTAAAGTAATATGTTTGTTCTGAAAACCTTTAATTTTCCTCGTAAACAAAGCTTATAATCCTTATATAATAAAAATTGTAGCCAAGGGGGCCCCCCAAAAAAAAATTAGCCACGGGCCCCCATTCTTCTAGATCCGGGCCTGGCACCGTTACATTAAATTGGGTTACATGTAACGCGTTACTGCCCATCTCTGCCTACAGAATGGGTTCACTTGGTGGAGTTTTTGGTCTCCACTCCAGTAACTGCATTACAGATAGAGCAGTGGACAAAATCAGACCCTATTCCAGTGATGGCGAACCTTTTCAACCCTGGGTGTCAAAAATTAAACAATTTCGTGATCATATTCAAGTGGCATGTCACATACATAAACGATCACTGTTATCAAAGGAACATCGCAATTATAATAATAAAACTATCTATTCTAGCTCATTTGAACAATACAGGAAAAATAAAAATAAATGACAATAAAATGTTTTAAAAAAAAACTACAATTTTACCTGTTATTTAGTGACTTCTTTGTTGCTGTACTCTTGAAGAAAGCTCTTTTATAGCAGGTGTGTAATTCGTACATTTTAATGCTACACAAGCAGCACTGACATCATCAACAAATCTGTTTCTCTTGTCCGTTTTGATGTTATTCAAAGTTGAGAACAAAGTTTCGCAGGAGTAAGTTGATGAAAAAATTGTCAGTATAGTTTTGGCAAGTCTTTCAAGAGTGTCAAAAGTTTCCAAGATCCAGTTCCACACTTTCAGAATTTTATTGTCAAAATTATTATTCACAGATCCCTGCAAGCGGTCTCGCTCGAGTGTTTCTAACTCAGATCTAAGATCAATAAACTTTTGCTTCCAAACAGAGCTGGATTGGAACTCTGCTAACTGCATTTCAAAGTCATTTAAATCTAACCAGTCAAACAAATCTAACTTCAGATTTGTAAAAACAGCTTTATCAGGATATTTTATAAAATTTATTGTTCTCGAGCTTGTTCCAAGTCTTCTCTGTCTTGGCACTTCATTTCATCAAAATGTTTCTTTAACCTATGAAAGTACTTATAACTTCTACTTTCCAAGTCACGTTTAAAAATGTTGAGCTTGCTTTCAAAGCCTTTGATCAAGCCAAATATTACATCAATAGTTTTTCCAAAACCTTGTAATTTAATATTGAGTTCATTCAGATGTAATGACAGATCAGTGAAAAACATAAGTCTACTGAGCCAAGCCACATCAGTTAATTGAGGAAACTGTTCTATATTTTTCATATTTAAAAATAGCCTGATTTCATTTAAGCATTCCACAAAACGTTCAAGTACCTTACCGCGACTTAACCATCGCACATTATTGTGCATAAATAATCCATTATAAACTGAATCAACTTCATTTAACAGTGACATAAATTCTCGTTTGTGCAAAGTCCGTGAAGCTATCAAATTGACTATTTTTGTCACAACTGCCATTACATCATTAACTTCTTTTAAACCTACCCTTGCACACAATACCTCTTGATGTATAATACAGTGAAAGCATACAAGCGGATGACTAACAGTTTCTGTAAAGTGTTTCACAAATCCAACATTTCGTCCAACCATATTTGGGGTACCATCTGTCGTAACTGACTATTTTTGACATATCTATCTGTTTATCACGAAGCATTCTAATAACAACCTCACATATATCTGCTCCTGTTGTATTCAGAGGCAAATTTTCTAACTTAAGTAATTCCTCATATATTGCACTGCCACTGGGATATCTAGCAATAATAGCTAATCGAGCCGATGATGTAGCATCGGTGGTCTCATTGAGACAAATAGAAAAGAAATCACATGCATTTAAGTCTTTTTTCACTTGATTTTCTATATCAGAGTTCATCTTCATCATTCTGTCTTTAACAGTATTTCTACTAACTGGTAATTCATTAATACGCTGAATAATAGCTGCTTTATTTTGAAAGTCATCAAATAAAAATGGTGCACATTTCATAAAAGCTTCCTTAACGAAATCTCCATCACTAAGAGAGTTTCCATGCTGGACAATAGTATGTGAAATACTGAAGCTTGCAGACACTAAATTTGAAGGCCCACTTACAAATTTAAGTAAATTGTCTGATTGAGACTGTTTATCTTTTAACATTCGCAATATATATTCTTTACGTTCTTGCTCACTTTTTTCTAGAAGCCACTGGTGGTTAGTGTCGAAATGCCTTTTCACATTGCAAGTTCTGCTCACAACTGTTTCACTACACAGGATGCATAGAGCTTTGTCGTTCGTATCAATAACGCCATATTTTTTAGTCCACCAATCTTGGAAACTTCTTCCGCTTCCTTTCTTTGACAATTTTATTTTTTTGTTTACTGATTCCGCCATTATGATAAGGCTGAAATATTGAAAAACAATAACAATTCAAAATCGTTAACACAAATATTTAATGTGACAAATGGATGTTAGAACAAATAAAACGATGAATTAACGTTAGGCCTAATTAGTTTCAACGGTACCACAGTTAATAATGTTAATGGAGATAAATTTTCATTTTCCAACACAATAATATCAATAACACTTAATACTAATAATTAACACCAGCAAACACTTAATATTAATTAATAATGAACCATAACACTACACAGCAGTGATTAATAATGACTTAATTAGACTCATTAAATCAAAATGCCTGTGTAAAACGACGTCATGGCTCGACTAAAGACAGAGAAAGAAGAAATCAGGTTTGCCAATTCTGAATGATGAATATATAATTCAGAGTTGGCAGCCAAAATTAATGCTTAATTTTATACTATTTATAATGGTAATTTATTTCAATTCAAATCCAACCACAGTATTGATGGATACCATAACCGTAATGAAATTGACTGGATTCTTTGGATCTGATATATTTGCATGTCGGTTATAAATAGATATATAGTGTAACATATTTGTGGATAGTAGTCTATTATGACTTGATCCCCTGGATCCAGAGACTATCTTTAGTTTTAAATCGATAATTAATTAGTTTTAAATCGATAATTAATTAGTTTTAAATTGATAATTATTTAGTTTTGCAAAAATTGGTCGTTGCCAATGTACAGACAGTTGTTACATAAATTTCTTATGTTCTTGTGATTCGGAACCCACATAAAATTGTAGGTCCCCTCCGCCACCACGGAGGACATACACGATACACAATTACGAACACAGTTAGGTAGACCAGCCATGAGTGGATCCTAGGGTCTTTGTTGGTCTGGAACATTATAAGATTATAACATTATAACAATTAAATAGCCATCAAATATAGAGAATTGAATGTTTATTTACAAAAAATATATATATAATCATTTCCTATTTAATTAGATGAAATTAAAAATGTCTCTTGATTTGATCGATTTTCATTCTTTATAGTTTTTGTTTAACTTTTGGACGATAGAAATGTCAGTTTCGGCGTGTCAACAAAAAAACAGCAACGTGTCATAGGTTCACCATCACTGCCCTATTCTGTCTAGGGTCATCCATTACTGCTCAGTTGGTTGGACTACTAAGGTTGAGAGTGAATTACAGCGTTTTTATCAACGTCAGTCTGGACTCTCAATCCAAAATGGCTGTCTCTTATGGAGCCACAGAGTGATAATTTCGAATGAAGGCAGGTCGAATTTAGTGAAGGAACTTCACGCTGAACACGTGGGTGCAACAAAAATGAAATAGCTGACGAGAGCTTATTTCTGGTGGCCCGGTTTAGATGGATAACTCGAATCATTGGTTCGTTCCTGTCAAAACTGCCTAGAGAACAGAGTTCTCCCAAGGAAAAGTCCAATCCATCCGTGGGAATGGCCTACTATACCTTGGCATAGGATCCATGTTGACTATGCAAGTCCTGTAAATAATACCTATTTCCTAGTCATTGTGGATGCCTACTCTAAGTGGGTGCAAATTTTTCCAACCACTTCCATGACTTCGGGTGTTACTATTTGCTTACTCCGTTCGTGTTTCGCTCGATGGGGTTTACCCGTAGTTCTGGTTTCCGACAATGGTACTTGTTTTACCAGTGAGGAATTTCGTTCTTTTGTCCACCTTAATGACATTAGACATGTCCGGTCTAGGGTTTTTCACCAGTCTACTAAAGGTCTCGCGGAAAACATGGTCCGTACTTTCAAGTCGGCCTTGCGTCATTCTCATGGGGAGGAAATGCAAGTGGTGTTGGATAAATTTTTTTTTAAATATCGACTAACACGTCACAAAACAACGGGGGTGTCTCCTTCTAAACTCATGATTGGCCGGGGAATTCGTTCAGTTTTCGATCTGTTACGTCCAAACGAAACGTTACAACAACGCCATCAGCAAAACCAGAAGTTGTACCATGACACTAAAAAAGTTGTGTTATAGAAGCGCAACCTAATGATCCAGTTATGATTCGCAACTATGGTGCTGGACCAAAATGGATTCCTGCAACGGTGCAGCAGAGAACGGGCCCTGTTTCCTTCAAGTGCCAACTAGAAGATGGTCGTTCTATTAAACGCCATCAGGACCAGACATGGGAACGTGAATTGCAGGATGACCAGAGTCTTCCGGAACTTCCGGAAGAGAGACCCAATCCTCGGGAAAATGGTTCAATTCGCCCGCCTATGCAGGTTGCACCTATTCCTACTACATCAATCCCGCTCCACAGGCCGTCTAGGGTATCTCACTCCCCTGACAGACTCAACTTGTAGGAGAGGAGTGAGGTGACGTGTATATATATATATATATATATATATATATATATATATATATATATATATATATATGTTAAACACAGACCGTGCATGGAACAAGGAACTCTTCTGGGAAAATTAAATCCACTATAGTCCGAATAAGTAATGGTAAATGACAAATACCATATTTTTTCTTTTTCATGATGCTAGCCCGACGTGGGCAACGGGTCTCTCGCAAAGAGATCCCATAAATATAGCTTCCCTCACCAGCTATCTGCAAAGCAGACAGGATCCAGCTTTGGGACATGGACCTAGGGTTTAAAGCAAGCCTAGTCCCTACATTCAGAACCTCTATATAAGTAAAAGACTCGTTGCATTCACGTCCCAAAGCTGGATCCTGTCTGCTTTGCAGATAGCTGGTGAGGGAAGCTATATTTATGGGATCTCTTTGCGAGAGACCCGTTGCCCACGTCGGGCTAGCATCATGAAAAAGAAAAAATATGGTATTTGTCATTTACCATTACTTATTCGGACTATAGTGGATTTAATTTTCCCAGAAGAGTTCCTTGTTCCATGCACGGTCTGTGTTTAACATATAAATTTCTCAGGGGACCATTCTGAGTTTGTGTATATATATATATGTATATAGTCTAAGAGTCGCTAAAGCGAAAAGTCACTAAAAGAAAGCTGAATGGCAACAGAAAAAGATAAACAGCGGAACGGCGCCTGTTCGTTGATTTGGGCTGAACAAAAGAGATGTAGTTTTGTATCTGACTAAATCGTTGGTGCTAAGTTTAATTGGGTGATGTTTCTAAAGTGATTAATTCAAGCAAGAAGTTGTCTAATTATTATACCAGTTAGGGGTAATGTCTATAGCTTCTAAACTAGAAAGTAGGACGAGTAGTAGGTCGTTTGTGGGAAGCTGGCATCTATGGTAGGCCCTAAAGTAGATCTAAATCAAGGAACCTGTAAGTACCTTTAATGTTATTTAAATAACTTAATAACTGACGGGGTCTAATACCTCCCACGTTATTACACCTGACTGCGTTCTTTTCTATAGTTTTAGTGACGAACTAATTGAACTGACAGTAATTGGGGGGCCTGCGGCCCTCAATTACTGGAAGTTCAATTTGATCAATAAAACTATAGAAAAGAACGCAGTCATGAAATCTTAAGCTTCACATTGCTGCCCGTAAGAATAAAAAATAAAAAAAGCTATGAGCCGTGTGGGAAATCCTGAAAATCTGAACATCCTATACTTATCATGAGCAGAAAAGCCCAGGGATAAATCTGGAATATTCACAAATAATGTGATCTTCCATGAAGTACTGAAATAAACCGTAAATACTTGGTTCATACATATTCAAAATAAAATTCTACTATTAAGTAACTGTTGTCATATCTGTGCTCCAGCCCCCTCAATTACTGGGCCCGAAGGCCTCAGCACGGCAGGTCTAGCTAAATGGCCCGTAGGGCCCTGTTTAGCTAGTTTATTTTAATGTTACAGTAATATGGGTTTCATCATATACAATATTTATAATAATTAAAACATCTCTATTCAGAATCTATTGTCCTTATTAACTCGATACGAGAAAGGTAAGTACAGAGTGCTCAGAATTACATTTTTACATTGAAGTTCTCACAAAATAACAGTCATTCATAATTATACTGTTTCTAATATTCTTAGTAATTATTACTAAATCAGTATACATAAAACTGGCAAACTACTCTTCTTTTTTCAACTTTTTCTCAGCTCTACTATTTGTTGCTCGTCCTCGTCACTTTGAGGACTTTGTTTCATTAGTCCACACAATAGATCATAATAAAAGGCATTCTAGGCATCAAAATTAGCTGTGGCAAGTGACAAGGGCTGGATAACACATATAATTCAAAGTTTTTAAAGTTACTGTACTTTGAAATTCTAATCATTTTAGTCCCACCCACTCACACACACATATGTATGATACAAGTGTATTTATAAATAGCTCTACTTGAGAAATCTTGATCCTATATTGTGATACACAAACATGCAATCATACTGTAGAATTATTTCGGTAAAGCCACCGGCAGGGCTGCATTTAGGGGGTGGCGCACCGGGCAAATGTCCAAGACCCCACGCCCGATAGGCCGTGCAAATTTCAATTGAAAAAAATTAAACGTCACGTATTTGCCATCTGCGACGAGTTTTACTTTTTCCGGCAGGTGGCATGGCATCAGGCATTCTAATATCCGCTTTAATGGTGTTTAATTTGTTATTCTTGTTAGTGTTACTCATTTCTAATGTTGTTACTAACTTACTTCTTGTTTATGTTGCAGATTCATGATTTATGTTCTTATTGTTGGCATTGTAATACGTACAACATGGAAACGAGCCGTAACCGGGATCGAAGGAGGAAATATAAACCCGGTAGTGAAAAGCGTAAGGATAAGAAGCGCAGAGAAGAGTTTCTTGCGACGGTGCCGAAACTGACTAATTGGATTAAATCATCAGCAATTAATTCAGCCCCTTCAGCAGGCCCACCAGCTGCCTCCGCTACTTCAGCAGCTGCGTTTTCAGAAACGCGTCTACGTCAGTGCGTTCAACAAGCCCAGCAGCTGCCTTCACTACTTCAGCAGCTGCATTTTCAGGAGATTCGTCTACGTCAACCCCTTCAGCAGGCCCACCAGTTGCCTCCGCTACATCAGCAGCTGCGTCTTCAGAAGACCCGTCTACGTCAGTACGTTCAGCAGGCCCACCAGCTTCAGGACATGCAATTAATGACATTGGTTTGTGGCCACAAGTGCTGACCGATGACTTTAGAGAGTTCTGGATAGAGCGGGGAACATCAGATTGCCGAAATTATGACAGCGACTTCAGTAACTCTTCAACTACTGAAAGTGGTACAACACGCCGATGTACGAAGACATTATTTGTTAAGAAACATAGCCTGACGAATGAGAGGATTGAGGTGTCATGGCTGTGCTATTCTGAGTCCACAGGCTGTGTTTACTGTTTTGTCTGTAAATTAATGTCAAGGGCGAACAGCAAGTTCACAATCGGGTTCAACGACTGGAAGCATGGTAGACAATCGGTCGAAGCACACGGAAAATGTGAGCAACATATGGAGTCGATGAGATATTTGTTGGTTAGAAAGTCTGTCTCCGGCCGTGTTGATTCGAAACTGGTGAACCAGTTTGAAAAGGAGTGCAACTACTGGCAGGAAGTTTTGCGGCGCTGTGTCGGCGTTATCAAGTATATCACGTCACGAGAACTAACAATTCGTGGACACAACTCTCGTTTCGGTTCACCAAACAACGGCAACGATTACGGAATTTTGGAACTTTTAAGTAAGTATGACAGTATATAAGCGAGCATACCAACAAAGGTAGCGGACACACCTCGTATCTCTCTCATTGCATTTGCGAGGAACTCATACTGTTGATGGCCGATAAAGTACTTCAGACGATTATCCGAGAAATCCAGCAGTCAAAATACTACTCTCTATCCGTCGACTCTACGCCTGATGTTTCCCACACCGATGAACTGTGCTTCACCGTCCGATATGTGGTTGAGTCTGGGTTCGTCGAGCGATTTCTACAGTTCATACCTATGAACACACATACAGGGAAAGGAATCGCCGACGTGGTCCTCAACTTTCTGGAGACGCATGGCATTCGAATTGGAGACTGCAGAGGACAGTCTTATGATAACGCAAGCAATATGGCAGGGAAATACAACGGCGTAAAGAGCAACATCAAGTCAAAATCTCCGTATGCTGAGTTTGTGCCATGCATGTGCCACTCACTAAATCTTGTGGGTAAATCAGCAGTGGACAGTTGCACAGCAGCCGTTGAATTGTTTATGCTCATTCAGAATGTCTACACGTTTCTCGTCTCCTCGACATACCGATGGCGTCGACATATAGAGGTTCTCGATAGTAGTTCCCGTAGTGAGACACTAAAGGTCGACAAAGGTCTCTCCGATACCCGCTGGTCAGCCAGATCAGATGCCGTCCAATCTTTAACCGAAGGCTACGCCGAGAATATCGTGGTACTGGATGAGCTAGCAGCAGATACCAGCCAAACTGCGGAAGCCAGGATGGAAGCCAGGGGATTGTCTAAACAGCTTCAACAACTCGAAACAGCCATTTTATTGGTTTTACGGAACACTATTCTCGAACGATTAAAAAAAAATGAATGCCTCTCTGCAAAAACAAGAAATGTCGTTAGACTCAGCCACTCTCTTGCTGAAATCACTACTGCAAATTGTTGAAGATCTCAGATCAAGATTTGACGAATTTGAGGACCAGGGCATCGGAAAGTGTGATCATCGAGTATACAAGGAATCGACTCAACGCACAAAGAAGAGAAAGCGCCATCATGACGAAATCGGAACTGCCGAAGATCCGAACCTGACACCAAGAGATTCATTTCGGACCACTGCATTTCTACCGATATAATTGTTAAACTGTGTACCATTCTGAACACTCGTCTAGAAGCGTACGCTGTCTTGCAGAAAAGATTTGGATTTTTGTATTTCCTTCTAGTCCTGGACATCGACAGTCTTCGACGGTCAGCTGAACATCTAGTAGAATGCTATCCGGCTGATCTGGAGAAAGAGTTGGTAACAGAAGTTGTGCAGTTCGCTGCCCTAATGAAACTCACCGAAAGTGAAACAGAATCCCAGACGGAACGTGAAGACATGTGCAACAGATTTTATTGGCATATGAACACAAACGAACTGAAAGGAACATTCCCAAACATGGAAATAGCAATGAGAATATACCTGTGTATGTTTGTCACGAACTGTTCTGGTGAACGTTCATTGTCGAAACTCAAACTGATTAAAAATTACCTTCACTCCACAATGGGCCAGGAGCGCCTTTCGTCCCTGGCGCTGCTGAGTATAGAGCATGAGGTGTTGCAGTCGGTGCGTTTCGTGGACACAATCACGCCAGGAAGCGTCCTATGTAATATTCATTAAAAATCTACACTCTATCTACAGTACAGTAAGCTGTACAGTTTAGTTGTTTATTAAGTGCATTACAACTGTGTAGCTGTTTATTAAATGCATTACAATAACTGTGTAGATGTTTATTAAGTGCATTACAACTGTGTAGCTGTTTATTAAGTGCATTACAATAACTGTGTAGATGTTTATTAAGTGCATTACAACTGTGTAGCCTACTAGTGTAGCTGTATACACTGTATGTGTACATAGTTAAGTTATAGTCTTTAATATCACATTAATAAACCGAATGGCTTCCGCATGTGTTTTGTGTGTGTTAAAAAAATATATCTGTTATGTGCATTACAAAATATTGTCATTCATTAACACACTAAAATAATACATCCCGAGAAATAGTTTGCCCAAAGCCTTGCACACTGTAAATGCGCCCCTGGGCCCACCGGCCCACTGGCTCACCACCCCGTCGGGAAAATTCCCGAATTCCCGATAAGCCAGTCCGTCACTGGCTTTAGGAGAAGAACAGTGGCCATCTACAAATGCAGCTACTGTATAAATCAGGCAGAAAAGAAATCAGAGGTGAAGGCGCACACAGAAGGACAGAAACCGAAGGAAGGGCAGTTCGCAAATTAAGGATTTGTGTCACACTCTATCAAAATCACAATAGGAAAGGTTTCACCGAAGTTCCGAAAAGAGAAAGACCAAGAGTCAGAGAACTATGATGTGCAAAAAAATCGCCAGTAGAGCGTCTCTTGTGGAACGCATACTGACAATCAGGAAGAAGATTGTGAGTAGAGAGGTGTTTAAAAATCTAACTATTAAAGATAGATTGAAAGACTTAAAAAAAAGGTAAGAAATAAAAGCAGTTGGATGATGGTTGGAGGGTTGAAAACGGTCATCGTTTTTGGGGACATGCTGAATGAAAGCGAACTTCCAGCAGGAAGGAAAAGTACCGGATAATAAACAAAGACGAAAGCGTTTACCTTCGTAGGGTGAGGGTGTCAGCACAGAAGAACAGTTCTTGAGAACAACAGGAGGGAAATCATCAAGACCGTACACTTTCCAAGAGTTGAGCCCAGGTAGGGCAGGATGAACATCGTTGAAAGAGATTCTAATTTCAGACACAATTAATTAAATCAGAAGGAGTAGTACATGGGGAAACAGCACTGGAATCGTTCAGAGTTGAGTTGGAGGCGAAAGTCTGAGCGAAAAATTCAGCCTTATCACGAGAAGCGAAGGGAACTGCCATCAGAATAGAAAAGAGAGGGAAAGAAGTAGTTGTTGGAGAGGTTTTTGGCTAGGTGCGAGAAAGAGCGAGAAGAAATTTTGTTTGATGAAGGAATTTTTGGCGAGTCGAAGAACAGATTTTCCACGATTCCGTGCAGAAATATAAACTAAGTGAGAATTTGGAGTTGGATGGCGACCGTACCTTATGAAAAACTCCACTCTGTTGCAGATAGCATTTGAACAAGTTAAACCAAGGTTTTGTTTTGGGGGGGGGGGCATTAGTAGTAGGAATAGAATATGGAATGTACGCCTCTGTGCCCGAGAAAATCACCTCCGTGATGAGCTCAGCACATTCGGAGCGCCTCCGGCAATGAAAACAGTAATCATTCGATGGCAAATCAAAGAAGTAGTGTCTAAGGGCCTCCCAATCAACAGCGCCAAAATGCCAAAGGCGTCTCCTCTTGCGAGGATCCAAAGGCCGAACTAGAGCATTTGGACAGGAAGCAGATATAAGATTGTAATCGGATGAACCCATCGGAGAAAAAGTTTGACAGAGTAAGAAGAAGGATGAATGTGAGAAATAAATCCAGAATGTTCGGCCTATCTCCAAGGAGATTAGGGATACGAGTAGGGTGTTGTACAACTGCTTTAGTTCATTCAGGACAGAGAAGTTGTAAGCTAGTTTATTAGGGATTTTAGTGAAGTGGGAGGAAAGCCAAATGTGGTTGGTGGTAAACATTGAAATAATTTAAAATGGAGGTTTCAGCAAAAGGAGAGTGGGACAGAATGTATTCCATTTTGAAAGTGAGGTAGTCAAAGAGGTTTGGGTAGTCAGTAGAGTTAGGAGAAAGGTAGATAATGCAAACATATTTAGTCTGAGACTGGCAAGTAAGCCGTAGCCAGAGAGAGTAGAATTCGGAGAGCAAGTTAGGAATGAAATTGAATATAGAAAAGGTAGGAGAGTACAGAAAAGGGATTGCTGTCAGTTGTCCCAGACACCTGAGTTTCAGTGAGGAAAAGAAGTGAGGTTTGGAGGAGGTGAGGTTTGGAGGAGGAGAGGTGGTGTTCAAAATATTGGAAATTTGAGGAATGGCCACGAATGTTGCAGAAGTTTATGAAAAGTGAATCAGGCAGAGGCCCAGGACTTCTCGAACAGGCAGAAGCCGAACCAACCTTGCTGCCCGGGTCTACATTCCCGATATCGGCAGCGGGAGAGCCAGAAGTGAGAACATTTATGGTCCCCTCCCTGGGGGAATCCGAAGCTTTTGAAGTCGATGCCGTTCTGGTGTTGTTTAATTTTTGAAAAAATTGTGTAGTGTGTAAAATGCATGTATGGGTTGTGAACAGTGCTAGAATTAGCGACGCTAATTTTCAAAATTGTAAGCGAAACAGGTAGCGGCGCTATGTTTTTAGAGAAAGTCATTCGCTAACCGTTAATCCCTGGATCCCTGAATCCAGACACTGCTACATCGCCAGCTCAATACCATTTCACACAGGGTACCCCAAAGGGGATTGGTGAATCGGGATGCTGGAAATGCAGTCGGGGGTCATGATGAGGAGGCATCTTGGACAATGGCGGCAAGGAGGGGCCGGAAGCGAGCGACCCCTCCGAGAACTGCAACCACTGCAGTAGTTAATGGTGGTGGACCCTCAAGGGGGTCTAGTCCCACTCATGCACCGGCAAGAGGGAATCAGCTTGTGGCAAAAGCTGGCAGAGAACGGCGGGGTATCATAGGGGCTGCCAAAATAGATCGTATGATGGCTGTACCAACAAAGACTGCAAACATTTTCGTCTCGAGATGTCTGGCCGGAACGGGTATATGTACGGCGGTTCTATGAGAAGAAGGGAAGAAAAATACCTGCAGCCCCTCTCGCAAGTGCTGGAGAGGGTAATTATGGAGACATCATGCGTCGGACTGTGGAGGAAAATCCATCTGGGTCTAATGCTGTAACTGCTGTGACTGGTATAAGTGGAATTCAACATGTAAAGATGGCTGGCAGAACTCTTGCATCTTCCTAACTGCAACATTCAAGGTAATCTCTTATAACTGTAGAGGCCTAAGCTTAGGCAATTACAGCAAACATAATTGATCATAATTGATAAGCTATTAGAGGATGCTGATATTCTCTGTCTGCAGGAAACATAGCTATGGAAACAGGACTTGAAGGACCTGAATAGCCTGTCCAGTAACTTTCGTAGGAGAGGCCACCAGAGACAAACAAGCTGGTCTCTTTGCAGGCCACAACCTGGTGGAGTAGCTATTCTATGGAGGTTCGGGTATGGGAAATATATTAGTGAATTAAAACTTGATTTGAACTGGCTAACTGGAATAGAAATTTGTGTAGACAATAAAAAATTTGTAATTTGTGTATCTACTAGGGACACTCAATATATTTTTCCCCATCCTTTTTTCTTAGCTAAATAATAGGCCATGGGGCTGAAATGTCTTTTGGGATGTAAGTTTGAACTTTCTGCGCTTCACATAATCGGATTTTTCCAGTTTGAACCTCCCCTCCTTGTATAAAACCGCTTTTAAACACCCTCGTATAAAACCGATGGTTAACGCAGTTTCGAAAATGGCGTCTAACAGTGATGTGCGTCGTAAACAGAGAGCGGTTATCGAGTTCTTAACCGCGGAGAAAAATCGATCAAATTAGCGCGTCACATACAAGGAGCTATCACTGGAGCTAGGAATTAGTGAAGGGAGTGTCAATACAATAATTCAGTAACTGGGATACTCAAAAATGTGTTCACAGTTTGTTCCTTGCGAACTGACTGAAGATCACAGAACCCAAAGAAAAGACATTGCTTCTGAGTCGTTGGTTCGACACGTGACAGAAGGGAATGACTTCCTTTCACGAATTATGACTGGGGATGAGACTTGGGTACACCACTCTAAACCTGAGACAAAACGCCAATCCATGGAGTGGCATCACGCAGACTCCCCACGCAAGAAAATGTTCAAAATGGCTCCTTCTGCAGGAAAGATTATGGCCACCATCTTCTGGGACATGAAAGGGGTGATTCTGGTGGACATTATGAAGGGCAAACAATCAACTCAGAGGCATATATTGCTACTCTATAAAGACTCCAGAGACGTATAAAGCGAGTTCGACCGGAGAGAAAACTGGAAGACGTCCTTCTTTTGCACGATAACACAAGACCATACAATAGTTTGCAAACAAGAGAGGCCATCATAAAAATGCTTTTGACTGTGTTACCCAATTCTCTAACAGCCCGAATTTGGCACCGTCAGACTTCCATTTGTTTGGGCCAATGAAGGATGCTATTCGTGGAAGAAAGTCAGACTGGCGATGAGGTTGTTGAGGAGGTTAAGAGGTGGCTCCAGGGGAACCCAGCAGACTTTTACCAGCAAGGAATAAAGGCCTTTGTTTCGAGGTGGAGGAAAGCCGTAGAAAAGAATGGAGACTATGTGAAAAAATAAAAACTTGTAAAATAGGTATATAACTACTTGTGTACAAAATTCCTAGAACTTACAAGGAAACTTGGAAAGAAAAAAAAGGTGGGTCAAAATATATTGAGTGGCCCTCGTATATGCCTTTTCAGGCAGTTGATAATGAAGAAGATTACCTCATTAAATTGGTGCAGGTCAGCAGTATTATTGATGAGTTGGATACGGCATGTGTAGCTATTATTGATAACTTTAATGCTAATGTGCATAATGATAATTGTTTGTTTAGCAACCACTTAAAAGCCTTCTGTGAAGATAATAACTTGACCTTTTCATCCATGTGTAGTCTTCCTGGTGATAGCTTTACTTATGTTAGTGATAGTTGGCACACCACCTCATGGTTGGATCATTGTATTTGCACACCTGATGCAAATCAGGCAGTTCTGAATATGGCACTTTTGTACTCCTATGCTAGTTCTGACCACAAGCCCCTATTACTTGGGTTTGAAATTAATTGTATTCCAATGCTATCACAGGTAAATGATACACGTTAAGTGAAGTTAGACTGGTCCAAAGTTGATGATGAGAGCAAACAACAGAACCGTATTGTAATAAGTCTGATGTATTGCTAAGTAATATATCTATCCATAATGCTGCTCTACCTTGTCAGGATGTAAATTGTAGAATTCAAACACATATTTTGGCATTTAAAGACATGTATGAACAAATTGTTTCCTCTCTCAATAATGCTAGCCTAGACTTAAATACCTTTAGAAGAAAAAATTATTCAGGTAGACCTGGCTGGAGCGATTATGTGGCTGAACTTCATAATCCATCCACAGATGCTTTTTTAATGTAGTGTGAACAAGGGAAGCCAAGGCAAGACCCTGTATTACAACAAAAACAGAGGGATAATGCCAGGTTCAAGTATGCATTAAGCCATTAAGGTATATAAAAAATCACGAGGATGAGTTAAGCAGGGATGCTCTGGCTAGAAAGCTTGCCAGTAAGAATCCAAGAAAGTTTAGGGGCGAATTAAAAACAATGAATAATAATGCAATGTCTCTCCCTGCTATGATAATATTGAAAATGTAACTGGGATTAAGAATATAGTCAAATTATGGAAGGAACACTACAGTGAGTTATTCAACTCTGTACATAAGAACAATAATGTTAATTGTGATGCTACCTATAGTCAGTGGCGGTCCTGGGCATGGGCGATATAGGCGGCCGCCTCGGGCGCCAATTGGTGGTGGGGGCGACATAGAACGCCCGTTTTTTGTTTTTCCTCAAACAGGCTCCAGTCCAGGGATCGAGAAATTTACCAACTCACGGTCTCATCAACCCCGATTGGAGATAGATATTTATCCTTGGTGATAGGTATCGATTTTGCTTGTAAAAATCAATTTATAAAACTAAATTAAAAGTTATTTCATTAAAATAAACAAGCAATGAAATAGGTATAAATTAAAACTGTATAATTATTAAAATCAAGCAGAGTAAATTAGAGTGTAGCTAGCGACGGATTTTTCTCCACTCCACAGTTTCGTATGCGTTCTAGTTTACAGTGAGTCGTGTTGAGCATCATGTTGAAGAGGACAAAACCGTCAGGTGCACAGGGAAGAAAGAGAAGAAAAGAGGAAGAGGAGATGCGATCGAAAAGTAGAGGTATGTCATAAACATTTTATTTAAGTTTCATTTTTATATCTAACGTTACTTTTTTAAACTGTAAAATCAAGATAAGTTTGTTACTTTAAGTGGGCAATCCGCTATTTTCGGCAAAAATCATCAATTTTTTCTTTTTTTTGCTGAAATGACTTCTAAAATTTGCCTGCTTCATGTTTGTGTTATCAGAGTTTGAGTTTTTAGTTTAAAACCCTCACCCTCACCACAATCAACCCTTTATGGCTGGTGTAAGGTTTATAAGCGTTTAGTTTTAGTATTGGGCTTAACTAGATTTCTGCTGTTATTAACATGTACTTATCAGTGTGATCACTCTACGTTTTTAATTATCCCAAGAACACCCAACAAAATTTCCCAGAATTCCCAAGGTTATATAAATATTCGAATGATTTAATTTTTCATTGAATTATACTTTTCTTTAACAAAAATGTGACAATAATCTGGAAAATACACAATAAACAAATATAAACCTCAAATAAAATAAATGGCATGTGGCAGTATAAGTTATTTACAATGACAGAAGCAACTGTGTGTCATCATGTTTGCTTCACATGATAACATTTATTTATATCGTTTCAGATGCACTTCTAAAATATCTTGGAGGTCCCTCCTCTGCTAAAACTGGGATTTGGAGTTTGGAGGTGACCTTTTCAATGTGGTGGTGGATGCTGCTATCTCATCACTTCAGGAAAGATTGCAGACCTTGGGAGAAGTGAGAGACAAGTTTAGAGTGCTCTCAAACTTCCAAAACTTGTCAAATGAGGAGATGACAGAACAATCAGAAACCCTCAGCAACACTTTAAGCTGTCGAGGACATTCTGATCTAGATGGTAGGGAGTTGGCACAGAAATGAAAGAATTTGCCTGAACTGCCATCTACGAGCATGACAGCACTTCAGCTGCTGACGTTTATCCATGAAAAGCAGCTCACAGAGATCTATTCCAACCTCTGGGTTGCCCTCAGGGTTGCTGTCACCCTTCCAATGACAGTGGCTGGAGCGGAGAGGAGCTTTTCCAAGCTCAAGCTCATCAAGACTTACCTGAGATCCACCATGATGCAAGACCGCCTCAGTGGTCTTGCTGTCATCAGCATTAACCATGTGGTTTCTAAACAGATTTCCTATGATGACATCATTGATGAATTTGCATCAAGGAAGACCAGGAGGATCAGGTTTTAATAGGAAAACAACTAGACCTAAAACTTCCAAACCAAATTTAAAATTCAGTTATTTGCTAGCTGGCAATCTTATTCCTTTGTTAAGCTACATTGTGTGATTTATTAGTGTTTTTTATTTATCTATTTTGTGTGCAATATACATTGGAATATTTATTTTGTTTGCAATATATTATGGAATCTTTATTGAGTATTCAATTATTATTCATACAAGATTTCTTTGTAGTTTTTGTTTCAAGACAACTTGTTCTTACTTGAAGGTAAGAACAATAAATGAAGGAGGTGCTTTGTGTTTTAAAGACAATGTGTTTAGTGTGTTTTATTGCGGCAGAAGTTATGCACCGGGAGGGGGGGGTTGGAGTGTGCTGTTGACAGAAGAAGGGCACCTTTGTATGATCTCGCCTACTGCGCCAAAAATGCCACTGCCTATAGTCCAGATATAAGAATTAGTGTATTTGAGACTAAACAGGCCATAAAATGTTTAGATTGTAACAAATCATGTGGTATTGATGGTATTTCTGCTGAACATCTGAAATTTAGTGGTGACAGATTAGTGCCTCTGTTAGCTTTGTGCTTTACAGGTTTACTCATACATGGTGTTTTGCTGGATACAATGTTATCCGTTGTTTTGGTGCCAGTACTAAAACATAAAAATGGTAAAATTAAGAGTAAAGATAACTATAGGCCAATAACCTTGACCAGTATTATGCAGTGGTGTAGTGCTAAATAAAGAAGTGAGGGAACGCATTTTGAAAGTGTTACTCAGATGCAGGGGGGACAATGGCGAGCGCGGCGAGCACATACAGCTGGGGGTCCGGGGGCACTGTAAGCCCCCCGGGAAATCTTTTGAAATCTGACCAATTTCAGGGATATTTTGAGGTCATATGCACTGGATATTAGGATATATTCCAAGGTTGAAGATGCAGTATTTCCAGTGTCATTAGATATATGACATCCAGTACGATCAATAAAAATAGCTAACAACTGGAATGATTAACTAAAAAAAAGTTAACAACTGGTACGCCGTGGTGACTGTTTCACCAGATCTTTATAGGCTAGCATTGCCTCAGTCGAAGCTAAAAGAAATGAAACAGTTAATGATTCTTTCTTATATTTCTTCTAGGGGTGGGAATTAAAATTTCATGACGTTAGAGATTTGTAAGTTCGGATTTATTTGAAATAGTGAGGGAACGCCGTTCCGTCTACCAAAAAAAGTAAGGGAACGCCGTTCCCACGCGTTCCCACAGCACAACACCACTGGCTATTATGTCTAAGGTGTTTGAATATATACTTATTAATAGACTTGAATGTTACTTGTATACAAGTGATAACCAATTTGGGTTTAAAAAGAAACACAGTACTGATATGTGTGTGTATGCTTTAAAGGAAATGGTCTGTAAATACCAAACTCTAGATGCTAATGTATTTTTGTGTTTCCTGGATGTCTCTAAAGCATTTGATCGTGTCACTCATGACAAATTATTCATGAAACTTGTAAATTGTAACGTACCTGGTTACTTGGTCGGTATATTAATATTCTGGTATAATCACCAGGCAATGATTTTAAGATGGGGTGGGGTTAATTCAAAGCCATTCTCTGTGACCAATGGTGTCAGGCAGGGAGGTATACTATCCCTCTACTTATTCAATGTTTATATTGATAATCTATCTGTTGTGCTGAACATCTGTTAAATAGGCTGCTATATTGCTACAATGATTGTTAATCATCTGATGTATGCACTATTCAGATGATCTAGTTGTTATTTCTCCATCTGTAAAAGGGCTCAACACACTTTTGAAGGTGTGTGAAAGGTATGGGAAGGATGACGACATAAAATATAATCCTGATAAAGGTCATGTTATGATTATGAGGACCAAGGCCGACAAGTATATAAAATTTCCTGAATTTCAATTGAATAGTATGGTGCTGTCAGAAGTAACCCAGACTAAGTATCTTGGCCACATACTAACGGATAGTCTTTCAGATGATTGTGATATTCTAAGGCAATACTTTGGTTAGAAAATTTCATGTGTTCATTAGATGTTAAGTTGAACTTGTTCAAAACTTTTTATACTCCAATGTATACAGGATGTGTAATTTGAGGAAATTATATGTTGCATATAATAATATTTTTAGGAGTTTATTAAGGACTCCAAGATTTGTAAATGGTTCTCCTTCTAGTGTCAGTATGCTGTTTGTAGTCAATAAGGTGCCTAACTGTGCCAGTGTCATTCGCAATTTTGTATTTAGATTTATCACTAGGCTTGGTGAGTCAGTCAATAAGATAAGAGAAGCCATGGTTAGTGGACTAGTCGCCGATATATTTTATAAATCTCAAATCTTGAAGCATTGGCGTAGGCAATTGTATGTTCATTATACACAGTGATTCACTGGCCTACTTAGTCTTTGCTCCAGATAACTATCTCTTAATCTTCTCTGGACCTCTTGTATAATGTTTGTACCTGTTGAGTACTACTTGTACTAAAACTTGGTTCCCCGACAGCAATCTCCATTATAAAAGACTGAGGCAACATTAACTGGAAGTCGATCATGACATCAGCATGTAGAGGTTTTTGTAGAGGTTCTAATGTTTTTGTTTGTTTTGATGCAATTAATGCAATTCGCCACATCACTGTTTGAGCGATATCCATTTTTATTTTGTCTGTTGTATCAGTGAAACATTTACTTTTTTTGTCAATATTTTATCATTCTTTTGAGTTTCAGTTTGTGTATTTGAATTAAATATAGACGTATAAAGTGAATAGAATTTATAATCCGTTGGTTTGTTTTTCCTATTAATATATACGAAGGGAACTAGACTCCTATATAAAAAATTTTTCGTAGACTATAACGTCACATGTTTGTACTTTAGCAACTAATTATATGAAGGTATGTGCTAATATATGTAAGTAAATTATGGAAGGCAGAACATATATAAATTGGGGTGGTTTCAGAAAAAATTAGCGTTAGCGGCGCTAACTATTGAAATGCTTTAGCGTTAGCGTTAGCGGCGCTAAATTTTATGGTTGTTGTTGTTGGTTAACCGATGAAACCCACCCTGATCGAGCAAGCCGGCGGCACGCAGGTAACCGATCACCCTCTCCGGAGTGGACCAGAGGTTCAGCGCACTAGTGATGTTGTGTTGTGTTCTATGTTGTGCTAGAGCGGTACAGTCTCTCACAATGTGTTCAATTGTTTGTGGTGTGTCCTGGCACAGGTGGTAGGTGTAGTCTGTGGAGTTGTCTAGTCTGTGTTAATATGTCTGTAAATTGGTGTGATGTCCACATCGGAATCGTACTAAGTTAACTCGATCCAATCTGCTCAGGCTGGTCTCTGACCTGTCAATGGGTGGCGGCTTCGCACCTAGGACCGCATTCGGGCCGAGTCGTGTCAGTGCTTTGTGGGTTAGGTGTGTGTGTGTGTGTGTTTACTGTACTGTGTGATGTCTGTGGGGCGTGGTATAGAATGGAGTATTTGGTTATAATGTCTCTCTGGTGTTACCTTAATGGTGTGAAGTGTTTTTGCATGATTGTACATGTAATGGCAAGGGTTTTGTGGGTTAGTTGTCGCTGCTGCCATGAATTGTGTTCCCCTCATGTCTAAATGTTCCCTAATTTTCAGCATTTTTGTTTCTGTGTGCAGATGTTCTATTGGTGTTGTTTGAGTGCACCCTGTAATGATACGAAGTGCGTTGTTTTGTACTGTCTGTAAGGTGTTTATGTGCGTGTTTGAGATAATGGGTGCCTAGCATGGGCTAGCATAGTCCATAACTGAGCGAATATATTGTTTGTATATGAGTGATGTTGTTTCCTGCTGGTGTATTTTGGTCCTGTGAGCGTGTGGAATGTTGGTGTTGTTTAGTGTAAGCTGTGGAGATATCTGGTGTTCTTTTGTGTTGCTTGTTGGCAAGGTAATGGTTGATTTTGTGGACGCTACTTTGAGTCTATTGTGTGTGAGCCAGTCTTGTATACTGTTTATGTATGTTTATAGGTTATTTGTAGCGGTGTCGATGTTGTTGTGGGTGGATGTTAGAGTGATGTCATCTGCATATGATGATAAGGTAAGCTTGTTATCTATGGGTGTTGGAATGTCATGCATGTATAAGTTGAAGAGTGTTGGTGAGAGAACAGAGCCTTGAGGGACCCCGTTCGGAAAAAGCTTGTTTTTGGATGACTTGCCATTAGTTGCTCAGCCACCTTTTAGTGTTATTGTGCATGTTTGTGTTGAGTATTTTGTTTATGAGAGGGAAGCGTGGGAGAGCATCAAATGCTTTACTAATGTCTATTGTTGCTAATAGTGTATGTTGAGCTGGTCGTCTGGAGTTGATGCCATCCATGATGTGCTGCGTGAGGTTAGTGAGTAATGTCGTGGTTGAGTGGTGAGGTCTGAATCCATGTTGAGTAGGCGATAGTGGTATGTGTGGGTTGGTGATTTGTAAGATTAGTCTTTTTGTTACTTTGGAAGGTGTGCATAATAAAGTAATGGAGATAGTTGTCTGGAGCACTGACTAAGTAGGCCAGTGAATCACTGTGTATAATGAACATACAGTTGCCTACAGTTTCTCATAGTATACATCCTGTAGTTCCACCACAAATGAGCTGTATACATTAGAGTACAAAAAGTTTTGAATAAAATCAACTATACTGAATATTATGTGAATATTATGTTTTGGATTTTGTTGTTAGAATCACTTCAATACAACAAAAAAAAAGGAAACATCTTTATTGCGGATCATTCACAATTCATAGCAACTTAACCTAACATACAAGTGCAATCTTACGTATCATACAATGAAGTTAATACAAAAATAGGGCCAACATAACCAGGGCCGTAACTAGGGTTTAGAAATTAGTGAGGTCCAGATTTTTTTCGATCGCGGCGGGACGAGCAAAATTCAGACCAAAATGACATCTACAAACACAACCCAAGCTATACACTAAACACAAAACACAAAACGCTCGACGCTCCCTCTTTTCAAAAGAAAAGCGGTAATATACGTTTCATACACGGAGAACGGTTGTCTCTTTTTTTTTTAGGAAATAATTACCGAGGTCCGGACCTCGGTGACCTCATAGGTAGTTATGGCCATGAACATAACCACTTAACCTAGCATACTGGCATACTGTCTGATTAATTATCTGGCAATTTTATGTATCATATATTGTTATTACACGAGACAGGGGCGCATTTACAGTGTGCAGGGCCTTGGGCAAACTATTTCTCGGGATGTATTATTTTAGTGTGTTAATGAATGACAATAATTTGTAATGCACATAACAGATATATATTTTTAACACACAAAACACACATGCGGAAGCCATTCGGCTTATTAATGTGATATTAAAGACTATAACTTAACTATGTACACATGCAGTGTATACAGCTACACAGTTGTAATGCACTTAATAAACAGCTAAACTGTATAGCTTACTGTACTGTAGATAGAGTGTAGATTTGTAAGGAATATTACATAGGACGCTTCCTAGCTTTTTGTTTGGAAAACTGCGTGGTTGTGTCCTCGAAACTCACCGACTGCAACACCTCATGCTCTATACTCAGCAGCGCCAGGGACGAAAGGCGCTCCTGGCCCATTGTGGAGTGAAGGTAATTTTTAATCAGTTTGAGTTTCGACAATGAACGTTCACCAGAACAGTTCGTGACAAACATACACAGGTATATTCTCATTGCTATTTCCATGTTTGGGAATGTTCCTTTCAGTTCGTTTGTGTTCATATGCCGATAAAATCTGTTGCACATGTCTATACGTTCCGTCTGGGATTCTGTTTCACTTTCGGTGAGTTTCATTAGGGCAGCGAACTGCACAACTTCTGTTACCAGCTCTTTCTCCAGATCAGCCGGATAGCATTCTACTAGATATTCAGCTGACCGTCGAAGACTGTCGATGTCCAGGACTAGAAGGAAATACAAAATTCCAAATCTTTTCTGCAGGACAGCGTACGCTTCTAGACGAGTGTTCAGAGTGGTACACAGTTTAACAATTATCGGTAGAAATGCAGTGGTCCGAAATGAATCTCTTGGTGTCAGGTTCTATCTTCGGCAGTTCCGATTTCGTCATGATGGCGCTTTCTCTTCTTTGTGCGTTGAGTCGATTCCTTGTATACTCGATGACCACACTTTCCGATGCCCTGGTCCTCGAATTCGTCAAATTTTGATCTGAGCTCTTCAACAAATTGCAGTAGTGATTTCAGCAAGAGGGTGGCTGAGTCTAACGACATTCCTTGTTTTTGCAGAGATGTATTCGTTTTTTTTTAAATCGTTCGAGAACAGTGTTCCTTAAAACCAATAAAATGGCTGTTTCGAGTTGTTGAAGCTGTTTAGACAATCCCCTGGCTTCCATCCTGGCTTCCGCAGTTTGGCTGGTATCTGCTGATAACTCATCCAGTACCATCTGATCCCGCTGACCAGCGGGTATCGGAGAGACCTTTGTCGACCTTTAGTGTCTCACTACGGGAACTACTATCGAGAACCTCTATATGTCGACGAGACGAGAAACGTGTAGACATTCTGAATGAGCATAACCAATTCAACGGCTGCTGTGCAACTGTCCACTGCTGATTTACCCACAAGATTTAGTGAGTGGCACATGCATGGCACAAACTCAGCATACGGAGATTTTGACTTGATGTTGCTCTTTACGCCGTTGTATTTCCCTGCCATATTGCTTGCGTTATCATAAGACTGTCCTCTGCAGTCTCCAATTCGAATGCCATGCGTCTCCAGAAAGTTGAGGACCACGTCGGCGATTCCTTTCCCTGTATGTGTGTTCATAGGTATGAACTGTAGAAATCGCTCGACGAACCCAGACTCAACCACATATCGGACGGTGAAGCACAGTTCATCGGTGTGGGAAACATCAGGCGTAGAGTCGACGGATAGAGAGTAGTATTTTGACTGCTGGATTTCTCGGATAATCGTCTGAAGTACTTTATCGGCCATCAACAGTATGAGTTCCTCGCAAATGCAATGAGAGAGATACGAGGTGTGTCCGCTACCTTTGTTGGTATGCTCGCTTATATACTGTCATACTTACTTAAAAGTTCCAAAATTCCGTAATAGTTGCCGTTGTTTGGTGAACCGAAACGGGAGTTGTGCCCACGAATTGCTAGTCCTCGTGACGTGATATACTTGATAACGTCGACACAGCGCCGCAAAACTTCCTGCCAGTAGTTGCACTCCTTTTCAAACTGGTTCACCAGTTTCGAATCAACACGGCCGGAGACAGACTTTCTAACCAACAAATATCTCATCGACTCCATATGTTGCTCACATTTTCCGTGTGCTTCGACCAATTGTCTACCATGCTTCCAGTCGTTGAACCCGATTGTGAACTTGCTGTCCGCCCTTGACATTAATTTACAGACAAAACAGTGAACACAGCCTGTGGACTCAGAATAGCACAGCCATGACACCTCACAGGGGCGGATCCAGACATTTCAGTGAGGGGGGTCCAGAGAAAAAAGGGCATTCCCTATATAACAAAAAGGGCACAACAGTATATATTTTCTTGAATAATCACTTGGTTCAGTGAGCGAGTGCAGTACCAATTTTATTGTTTTATTAGATATCAGTCTTATTCAAATAGACAATGAAAATCACAATTTCAAATGTCTTGCAAGTTAAATTAATAACTAACAATATTAGATGAAGATGCTACCGTAAGTGATATGGCTGCACCAGTGCACTTTGTGGGCACTATGAAAACTACTGCAAATATACATTTCGAAATTCAGAAAAGAGTACACTATACTGATAAAGAGTCAACAGAGAATCTGATGAATTAAACATACTGGTATCTATAATTTTAACATCTATGTACACTAGATAATTTATTATCAGTCGGAAGCATGTCATCACTGAAATAAAATTTGTTTTGTGAAAAGCCTTCTGTTGTTTTTTTGAATAAACATGTCAACAATGGCTTGTTTATCAATTTCAAGATCATGATGCATGTGCATTAAAGCTAGGCCAGTCAATCTTTCCACAGTCATCTTATTTCTTAAGTAGTTTTTAATGCGCCTTAGCCCAGAGAAAGACCGCTCAGCTTCAGAAGAACCCACTGGAGAGACACAACCAATACACAGCAGCTCATATAGATTTGGATATACATCTCTGTCGCACTGTCTGAGACATTCAGTGAGATTTGTTGGCGGTATTTCTAATTTGGAAACCATAGATTTCCAGCACCTTAACTCATTTAAGAGGGAGGGAGGTGAGGGCAAGTCATTTTTCCAAAATAGTAACTTTTCACATAGACTGCCAAGGTTGTCATTTGTTTTAATTAATTGTGGGGTTGAATGCGCATCATCGCATGATATATGACGGTTACTTTAAACAGGAAAATTAGTGAGGGAACACATCTGTTGCCTGAGTAGTAATTATCCCTAGACCTAGACCCTCCGCCACACCTTCCACAGAGCACGTCTGACCAAACGGACCAGAATATTAATGGCTTATCAGTAAACATACCTACCTGTCTTTTATTTGTAACGGCTGAAAAAAGGGTACCTTAAGATATTGAGGGGGGGTCCGGACCCCGCCGACCCTCCCCTAGATCCGCCCATGCCTCAATCCTCTCATTCGTCAGGCTATGTTTCTTAACAAATAATGTCTTCGTACATCGGCGTGTTGTACCACTTTCAGTAGTTGAAGTTACTGAAGTCGCTGTCATAATTTCGGCAATCTGATGTTCCCCGCTCTATTCAGAACTCTCTAAAGTCATCGGTCAGCACTTGTGGCCACAAACCAATGTCATTAATTGCATGTCCTGAAGCTGGTGGGCCTGCTGAACGCACTGACGTAGACGGGTCTTCTGAAAACGCAGCTGCTGATGTAGCGGAGGCAACTGTGGGCCTGCTGAAGGGGTTGACGTAGACGAATCTCCTGAAAATGCAGCTGCTGAAGTAGTGAAGGCAGCTGCTGGGCTTGCTGAACGCACTGACGTAGACGCGTCTTCTGAAAACGCAGCTGCTGAAGTAGCGGAGGCAGCTGGTGGGCCTGCTGAAGGGGCTGAATTAGTTGCTGATGATTTAATCCAATTAGTCAGTTTCGGCACCGTCGCAAGAAACTCTTCTCTGCGCTTCTTATCCTTACGCTTTTCACTACCGGGTTTATATTTCCTCCTTCGATCCCGGTCACGGCTCGTTTCCATGTTGTACGTATTACAATGCCAACAATAAGAACATAAATCATGAATCTGCAACATAAACAAGAAGTAAGTTAGTAACACTAACAAGAATAACAAATTAAACACCATTAAAGCGGATATTAGAATGCCTGATGCCATGCCACCTGCCGGAAAAAGTAAAACTCGTCGCAGATGGCAAATACGTGACGTTTAATTTTTTTCAATTGAAATTTGCGAGGCCTATCGGGCGCGGGGTCTTGGACATTTGCCCGGTGCGCCACCCCCTAAATGCGGCCCTGACACGAGACATCATTAACTGAAAAAGATAATTTGTATATATAGAAGATAATTGTAGCTTAATGAAGAAATCAGAGAAATTATGAAAATAAAAGAGTTTAATAAAAATGCCGATAAATTATGGGAAGCTGAGTTCGGATATGATTTTGTGGAAACTTTATTTTAAATTACACTGGCCAACAAGTAGTCTTCATCAGATATAATTATGAGTGGGCTAAATAGCTGTTGGGACGTTGATTCCAAATCTGTTTTCGGTTTTCCTCTAGCACGTCCAGTTTTCGAGATGAGACCGATCATAATATATATAATAAATATATATAATATATACATAACATATATATATCAATATATATATATACATATATAATATAATATAATGTATAATATTATATATACAATATATAATATGCGTCCTTTATATAATATAATAATATATATACTATGCATATAACTATATACAGGGTGGGCCGTAAGTTTCCATACATAGGAAAAATTAAACGTTTGTTTTTATGTTTCAGATACCCTAAGAATATGCGTTTGACGTAAGATCTTGTTTACTGATGAAGCAAATTTTTACGTCAATGGAGAGGTTAATCGGCAAAACATACGTTATTGGAGTAATGCTAACCCTAACTGGCTGAGTCCGACGAAGATGCAAGGTGCCGGTAAAGTGATGGTGTGGGCCGGGATATGGGGTGACAGAATTATTGGACCAATTTTTGTCAGTGGAAATCTTAATGCCGAAAGGTATCTTAACATGTTGCAAGAAGAGATTTTCCCATCCCTGCTAAACGAGGAAGGTAACTTCCCAGTTTACTTCCAGCAAGATGGAGCTCCACCTCATTATGGTCTTCACGTGCGTCGGTATTTGGATCAGCAGCAGTTTCCGGATGCTTGGATTGGTCGGCGTGGTCCTGTGGAGTGGCCTCCCAGATCCCCAGATCTCACCCCCCTTGATTTCTATCTTTGGGGGCACTTGAAGGCCATGGTGTATCAGGAAAAGATACGAGACATAAATCATCTAAAGGAACGTATCACCAACGCCATTACAAGCATAACGTCAACTGTGCTAATGCGTGTTCATCAACAGTAGGGAACACGTATTGAAATGTGTTTTCAAAACAATGGCAACCATGTAGAGCATATTATATAAATAAAAATGGTTGTCCATAAAAAAATGTTTATTTTTCCTATGTATGGAAACTTACGGCCCACCCTGTATAATATATATAATACTATATATACAATATATATATATATATATATATATATATATATATATATATATATATATATGCGTCCTTTATACATGTAGTAGAGTATTTTGTCGTTGCAGCTTAGGTGTAGGTTTTTGCTTTACAGTTTCTGCACCCTCATGTATGGCATTTTGTCGTTTCAACTTAGGCTTTCCGCAGGTTGTCTTGTGGTATTTTAGGTGAGAGCAGTTGCTGGCCACAAATTTGCGAACGTTGCACATGTACACCCTTTTATTCTTTGGCGTAACAGTCGCATGTCTAGTTGTGTGTTGTGTTTTGTTTTGTGTTACCCACTTACACATTTTATTTTTTTAGGTGATTTACATCAACCCACTCATCGATCATCATGCCTTGAAAGTGTAAAAAAATCACCCCGACAATTTTTGTTGTGTGTACGGCTCGTTCGCGACTAAATCACATCGGCATACAATCACGATGGATCTTCGGAAAACTTACCGGTTATACTTCGATTGTCCACTAGTGACTAGGCGACCAAGATAAGGCGTGGGCGCCACATGTTATCTGTACCGCTTGTTCGAATGGATTACGTGAATGGTTGAACCAAAGGAAAAAATCGATGCCGTTCGCTATACCCATGATATGGAGGGAGCCGAGAGACCATCATGGCGATTGTTACTTTCGCAATGTTAACATAACTGGATTCTCCCTGAAGAACAAACATACACCGTTTATCCAAACGTAGACTCCGCGATCAGACCGATCCCTCACGATCAGTGGCGGCTCGTGACTTTCAGTTATGGGGGTGCTGCCTCAGAAATTGCGAACAATTGTGTCGATTATATATATATATATGAGAGAGAGAGAAAGTCGAATAGATAAATAGATAACTACTCACTACTCAGTCATTAAAATAAGTAAAATAGTATCATAAAATCAACTATAGGGTACTTACGCTTAACGGGTAATTTCGAATTTGCCAAAAATTTTATTTATAAACAAATTCCATTCTCTATTGAAATCATTGCAAAAGCATTTAGTCTTTCCTGATTCATAGTGCTCCTTAAGAACGTCTTTATTCTTTTTAATGTTGAATGGCAGCGTTCGGCCTCGGATGTAGTCATGGGGATGGTCAAAAGAATTTTTATGAGCTTAGCTAGTTCTCCAAGAACATCTACTAGATTATTTTCAGTGATAAATTTCAGCAGATCAATTAACCTGTCGTAATTGTGCATATCAGGTCTACTGTAGAAAACTTGTAGTTCAGTAAGAAGCTTTTCTTTTTCAATCATGGGATATGCCTCAGTGGTCACCGTTACCTCTTCCATAGGCATTTTCATATTATAGCTATCGAAGTTTTCCTTGGTAAACAGCTTAGCAGCTACTAATTGTTTGGTAAATGAATACCTCTCAGCTATGTCAACACATACGCAGTCCCACACTTCCTTTGAATGGCATTGTTGAAGTTTGCTATATATTCTTGTACTTTACATGAGTCAATAGCTCGAGATTGCATTTGATTGTAAATGACTTCTACGTGAGGCATTATCTGATGAAAAAGTTTCAACCAAAAGATGAACTTTTCGTTATTCAAAACGTGCAAAATTCCTGTTGCTTCTGAAATGGTTTGATCTGCGTTTGCTGTCGACTGTATTTCTTCAAGGCATTTTTTTAAGGGTTCGAAATTTTCATAGACGCGGTTTACGGTGCGTATATGAAAATTCCATCTAGTAGGGGATGGACGAGGAATGCGGCTGGCCATATGTTTGCTTAAGATAGAGAGACGAAGTGGTGACCTGGAGAAAAATGTTGGTATAGCCAAGAGGTTAGAAAAGAATATTCTTGAATTTCGGGTAGTACTTGCTGCATTTTTCATAATCAGATTCAGTTGATGGGCATAACAGTGAATGAAGTGTGCATTATTGTAAACTTCTTTAATTTTAGCCCGAACTCCCCCTTTTTTTTTTCTTTCATGACATTTGCGCCATCAAATGTCTGAGTAATTAGTTTCTGCTTGTTTCCTTTGAGAAGAATATCTAGCTGATCTAGAATGCACTTAGATAGTCCTTCTGCCGTTTGATTTTCCGGAGTAAAGAAACCCCAGAAGCGCTCAAAGACTTCCTCATTCAGCTCGTATCTCAGAACAATAACCATTTGAGTGTGTTCAGAAACATCAGTTGTGTCATCAGCCATGACCGCCACAAACGAAGCTTCTTTAATTTCTTTTTTTATTTGATTGCGGGATACCTGCAGCACACAGTCAAGAATATCATTCTGAATGGTTTTGGAAACGCCCTTGAAGACTGTGTTGCTTTCTAAATGTTTTTTCAAATCGGGATCTAATTTTGATGCGAAATTAATTAATCCCCTGAATGCACCTGGATTTGCCGAATCATCTTTTTCATCATGTCCACGTAAAGAAATCTCAAAATTTCGCAGAATTTAATGCAGTCTATTATTTTCGACAATATTTCACGATTTTTGGTAACTTTGTTATTATGTTCGATAATCGAGAGTTTGTAAGCCTCACTAAGTTTTTCTTTGATATTTACCGTTCCTAAAAGTGACAGGGAAATCACATTATCAATATGCTTCTTTGAACGCTCATGCTTTTCAGTTTTTTCTTTCATTTTGTTTATATTTGTAAAACCACTTTTTGTCCACGTCAAGTCACCACCGAGTAGTAGACACGGGAAACAAAATAATGCATTTTTAACTTTACAACCACAAAGCCAACTTTTTCTTTGGTACCATTCTGAATTAAAACTACGAATATATTTCTTATTGTTACTTATTCCGGGCTGAGATATTTGAATTTCTGGTGTAGGGCGTCCTTCAGTTTTAATAGCTATTTTTTCTTGAAGAGATAACTGTGAAAAATTACGAGACTGAATTTTACTCACTGTCACCCGACTCACTTCTGGGCTAGCGCAGTCATGATAATAGAATAGGCGCCTAGTTAAAATTTCAAAAAACAAAAAGTCACTTGCGAAAAAAATATTCTAAGAAATGAAAGCTATATATTGTAAATAATCCAATTATTATATAATTAACTTCAATCTCACGACAAAAAATAAATGATAACGAATCATTGATAAATGCAATTCGGAAATTAAATTTCGAATTAGCAAACGATACAGCAACACAACTACCACGTCAAACAAACAAATCGGCACTGCTCTGGATCCTCTTAAACCCGCGATTCTGACTCGCTCTTCGTACGTCCGCCACCGAGGTTTCAAGCGTTTCGAACAAAATCTGGAACTGTTAAGTACGCAGTTCCACTGGAAGGCTGAAACTACTTTCGTGATTCATTCGTTCGGCATTGAAATAGTTTAAGGAAAAAAGGATATAATCTGATTTAAAAACTCAAAGTTTATTGAAAAAAAACAATCAGAGAGGCTATTTTAAATATTTAAATATAAAGATCATAAGATCATGGGGGTGCCGCAGTTCCACAGTGCCTACCTGCGAGCCGCTCCTGCTCACGATGCACGATGCCGATTCCGGTACCTCCACAGCATGGACTCGATTCTTTAAAAGACGAAAGGGAATCCGACGAAGGTGCGATTGGCGGAGATGCGGAACCTTCGGCCGATCTTGAGTACACACCTGACGAAGTGCAATCGGAGCCGGAGAGGCTTACCCAAAACGAGTTGAATTACCTCATTAGAAACCTAGCCCTCTCCAAAGAGAAATCAAAACTTCTCTCCTCGAGACTCAAGCAGAAACACTTACTTGAGAAGAACGTCCGAGTGTGTCACTATTGAAAACGAAACCATGATTTGTCGACATTCGTTACAGTAGCCGGTCCGCTCTGCTATTGCCATGATATCAATGGACTTTTCGAGAACTTGTCACAGGTACACACCATCTGAGTGGCGCCTCTTCATTGATTCCTCACAGCGAAGCTTGAAAGCGGTTTTCCTGCATAGCGGGAACTTAAAGCCGTCCATCCCGATCGCCCACTCCGTTCATCTAAAGAAGACGTACGATATCATGAATTTACTACTCGAAGCAATCCAATACGGCACTCATCAATGGAATATCTGTGGTGATCTCAAAGTCATTGGTATGTTAATGGGTATGCAAGGAGGGTTCACGAAATACTGTTGTTTCCTATGCCTATGGGACAGCCGTGCTACCGCGGATCATTACATCAGACGTGACTTCAAAGAAGCACACACGAGCTAAGGAACGGGCAGTGTCCAATGTGTTCCTTTAGATGATCCAAAGAAGATTTTCGAACCACTTCTCCACATTAAGCTCGGCTTAATGAAAAATTTTATGAAAGCGATGGGTAAGGTGAATTCGAAAGGGTTTCGATACCTTGTTGAGAAATTTGCAAATATCAGTGCCGCGAAATTGAAGGAGAATATCTTTGTGGGGCCCCAAATCAGGGAGGTTCTGCAGGATGAAGGCTTTGAAGAAAGCCTCAATGCCTTAGAACTAAAGGCATGGCAGGCTTTCAAATGGATTTGTGGAAACTTCTTGGGTAACCACAAGTCTCCCGCATACAAAGATGGAGTTCAGAAACTGCTCGATGCATATCAAGAAATGGGCTGACGAACAGGGGGAACGCTTTCATCAAGACATCCAGTCAATGGAAAATCGCTACCAAGGTTTCTGGAACGAAAGTATGCTGGCAGACTACTGCTGGATGTTGTATCACGACGATCCGGACAAGGTTTACAAAAGAAAATCGTACTCGCAACGTTTTTAGGTTGGTGTACATTTCTCTTTATGAATAAAGTTGTACTTTTACGATAAATTGTGCTGAAAATAGCACCAGTCATATTTCGATAACTAGATGTGCTAGAGAAAACCCGAAAACAGATTTGGAATCAGCGTACAAACATGGTCTAGAAACATGTGTATACATCTTTGATGAGAGAAAAAAGTTCGATTTTGTCGACCAGTTATTAATTATACAACAAACAAAACATCTTTGTTGCGGATCATTCACAATCCATAGCCATTTAACCTAACATACAAGTACAATCTAACGTATTATACACTGAACAAAAATAAGGCCAACATAGCCACTTAACCTAACATACAAGTACAGAAATAAGGCCAGCATAGCCATTAAAGCCAACATACACTATGCATATATAATCTTTGCTACATTACAAAAATAAAGTATTGTAAACCAGCACTTGTCTGAACCAAGACTGCCATATAGGTGAGAGGTACACAGTATCTGAAGACAGGACATTGTACAATAACACATTGGAACTGTTTTGGACCCTAGTAATGAAATTATATATATTCTTTCGGATTAACATTTGGCTGGTAGGTAGGTTACATGTAGTAAACATAAAACTAGCACTGCACCATTTTGGTTTCCTACACAGCATACGAAAAATATTCTTATAAGCAACAGAGAGTTTATTCATAGCAGTTTTTGTATAGTTCCACCACACATGGGATGTATACAATGCAGTACAGTAAGTTTAAAAAGATAAGTTTTAAGTGATTCTGAACACATACCAAATAATTAATTTCCTTACTAGCATGTTACCCTGTACACACAGCTTTTTATGTTGCCTCTCAATATCAAGTTCATCTAGCAGCTCGTGAGTAATAACTTGACCTAAGTATTTACACGTGTCTTTGACAGGTATTGTCTGACCATTCATTTCAAAAGACCCACATGATATATGTTTCAGTAGATTACATCTAAAAATCAAAATATAACTCCTTGCCCCATTATAGGTGATGTCATTTTCTATACCATATTGTTCACATATCTCTAACAGTACTCTCAGCCCATGAGAGAGGGTGACAAAAGAACAAGGTCATCAGCAAACATTAAATGATTAATTTTTTCCTTTTCAATGATACAGCCAGTACGTGCAGGTTTTAGTTAATTGGTCAGGTCATCCATGTATATAGAGAAAAGATAGGGTGATAATATACCTCCTTGCCTAACGCCATTAGTTACCTTAAAACCTGGTCATACAGTGCTTTTCCATCTTACAAACATTGTCTGCTCTGTATACCGGAATGCAAGTATCCTAAGTATAAATTTAGCTACCCCTCGAGTGACGCAGAGGCGTAACTAGGGTTGATCGCGCCCAGGGCAAATCAATAAATGGCGCCCTTAAAACCAGTGTTCTTTAAAATTCTGGCTGAATTCTTATAATGGTACTCAAACTGGTTACTCGTAATAATACCGCTAACAAAATATACTTTTAAGAAGTTTATTTTATGACAAATGAAAATGAAAAACAGTTATATACATATAAAACTGTACAAAAATATGTAAAAATAAATTGAAATGAAATGAAAATACAATTCATAAAAATTATTTTTACAGTTTATACTTTAATGTTTTTCTCTCCATATACATAACCGCGTATATTTACTATTAAGGTTGATATTAAATTTCTATTAATACAATTTAATTTTATACACTGTGTTCGCACTTATTAAGCAGATTACATTTCCTCCAATGTTTTCAAAAGTTTTTCCCCGATTTCAATGAAATTTGTAGCAAATAATCACTATATATAGCAGCATTGATGGTATTCATTTCGATAAAATGTTTTGATAATTAAAATAGTTCTCATTTTATTGAAAAATATGTAAAATATTGTGTTCCGACTTATTAAGCAAGTATTCTATTTACGGATCTAAATGGTGAAAATGGGTAAGAAGAAGGATTTAACATTAACTGAGAAAAGAAAAATAGTCAAGTTACTCGCTGAAAATATAAAATCTATTGAAATTGCGAAGCAGTTTGGCAGAGTTTATCGAACTGTAAACAAGTTTGTAGCGGAGGGTACCAAACTGAGGCAGCGAAGTGATAAAGGAGCTATAAGAAAAGTGACAAGGCGGCAGATATCTGTAATCAAGCGCAAATTGCAAAGCATCCATTGTCCTCAAGTAAAGAGGTTTTAGAGCAGGCTGGCATACATAATGTACCAAGAACATCTCGATGTGGAATCCTCCAAACAATTGGCAAAACGAGTAAACCTACGATTCAGTCACCATTAACACCCAGGTACAAGAAGCAGCGTGTTGAATAGGCGCGTCAGTACGTGAAAACAGATTTTAATAATGTATTGTTAACCGATGAATGAAGAGCAACCCTTGAGGGATCTGATGGTTGGTCAAGAAGATGGATTGCTAAGGGTCAATCTCTACCATGGAATGAGGTTTTCTTTTAGAAAGTTTGTGTAAGACTGGGCATTCATTTTTACACCATCAGGCACTCTGTATGGGACAGCTACTTCATTGCCTATCAATCCTGCCCAAAACATGACACTACCTCCACCTTGTTGGCGTCTAAATCTCGATGGTAGAAATTGGCTCTCAGCAATCCATCTTCTTGACCAAACATCAAGTCCCTCAAGGGTTGCTTTTCATTCATCGGTGAACAATACAGTATTAAAATCTGTTTTCACGTACTGACGCGCCCATTTAACACGCTGCTTCTTGTACCTGGGTGTTAATGGTGACTGAATCGTAGGTTTACACGTCTTGCCAGTTGTTTGGAGGATTCCACATCGAGATGTTCTTGGTACATTATGTATGCCAGCCTGCTCAAAAACCTCTTTACTTGAGGACAATGGATGCTTTACAATTTGCCCTTGATTACAGATATCTGCCGCCTTGTCACTTTTCTTATAGCTCCTTTATCACTTCGCTGCCTCAATTTGGTACCCTCTGCTACAAACTTGTTTACAATTCGATAAGCTCTGCCAAACTGCTTCGCAATTTCAATAAATTTTATATTTTCAGCGAGTAACTTGACTATTTTTCTTTTCTCAGTTAATGTTAAATCCTTCTTCTTACCCATTTTCACCATTTAGATCCGTAAATAGAATACTTGCTTCATAAGTCGGAACAATATTTTACATATTTTTCAATAAAATGAGATAATTATTTTAATTATCAAAATATTTTATCGAAATGAATACCATCAATGCTGCTATATATAGTGATTATTTGCTACAAATTTCATTGAAATCGGGGAAAAACTTTTGAAAACATTGGAGAAAATGTAATCTTCTTAATAAGTGCGAACGCAGTGTAGAACCAAAGTATGGTTAATTATTCGCCGAATTACAACAGAAACAATTAATATATGTACAAGGAGAGGCATAACTTTTCATGAGAATACACTTTGATGTTTTCTTGAATTTTACTGAATTACCGATAGCAGAATTAGCAATTAGAATATTAGATACTGACAAAAATCATTCCAATTATATGGTACTTTAAAAGAAATGCCTTGTTTGCACCTATTATTTTTGGCTCTTTTAATGAATAATTTGGAACTTGACATTAAACATGTATTTTTCTTACTTTTGCTGATGCAAACTTATCAATAATGTCATCAAAATTTGTTATTTCAGTTTCCTCACGTTTGTTGAAAAAAGTGGTTAGAAATAACCGCATATATTTCCAAAGAAAATATAAACAAAATAAATAAAAATAAAAACCCTCGTTTCTAACCAACTAGTGAAGTTGGGTTTCCCTAATTAACCAAAAGAAAAAAAAAAAAGTTTCTGGGACAAAGAAAAACGGAGCTTTGCCCAGTCTTGAAAATTTTTGACCGCATGAAGCGGGCCCTTTTTTCTCAAAAAAATTAAAATGCTCGTGGTTACCCAAACCGGGAAACTGAGCCAACCTTCAAACCTAACAACCTTTAATTAAATCGTATCCTTAAGTAATAACCACTGCAATTAATCAAAACCCATGTTTAACTAAATAGAGGCCGATCAGAACTAGGTGCAAGTAAGTTAAAGAAAATAACTAAGGTAAGAGAAAAACTAGGTACCTAGACGAAACTCGAACCGGGCTACAACGGCCCTAACTCAATAAGTAACTGGCTGTTATAGCCCCTATTAAAACCTAAAGGCAATATAGCCCTAACTTAACTTAAATAAAACCTTCTAAACCTTAAACCTTTAAAACCAAAAACTTAAGGGCAATCCAGCCCTAGCCTAACTTAACCTGCAAAACCTAGGTCTGGGAAATAGCCCCTACAAATAAATAACCTAGCAGTGTGTTAAACAATAACCTAAAACTTAACAACGAAAATTAAAAAAAAACTGGAAACTAAATGAAACTTATGAATCAGTTAGAAACTGAAAGGGTAACGTTCAACTGGCAACTTCATTTTTGGTAAGTCTAAATTAATTTTGATGAATTTAGCTTCACCATAGTTAGTAATCTGGCTGCTGACCAAATTTAACCTAAAAACCACTGCAACCTACAGTGAAAAAGTCTGTAGCTGTGTTGACAGTGTCTAAATAGGCCATTATTATTTCTATAATTACCGAGTCTATTTAAAGTAAACTTAACCTTAATACTACACCTAAATAAAAATAATATCTCTCAAGCTAAACAATAAATTTTTCAATATGGCGCCCCCGGGTGGGCAGTCGAGAAGTTAGTTACCCTTTTTTGTTTTAATTCTGATACAATAGTTTTAGATCCAGTGAATTAAATTTTTTACATAATCTGAAAATTTAAATATAAATATCCTTTATAATAAACCTAAAAATGGCTAATCAAACTGAAGCCACCCACTCGTGGGAAAAGTATGGAGACCTGGTTGGGAAGTGATGTGGAAGCACTTGAAACTAGTAAACTGGTAAAAAGGAGGGGAGCAATCAGAACCTCAGCTACTAAACTTTTAGCTACAATCAAAGAGAGATGGGATGATTGGACTGAGGAACAAAAAAATTCACATGCTCGGTTTTTGTCCTCACAACTGGACAAGTTACAAAATCTAGACGAGGAAATCCTTAGAATGTATGTTTGTTCCGAAGGCTTCTCAGAGGATAAACAAGAAGAACTAGATGAAAAAATAGTTATTACCACTTTGAAATAGATCAAATGATACAAGCATTAACAACTAAAAAAGAAAATAATGCCGAAGCCAAACCTAAACTAAGAATAAGTACTAAAATTCCTGAGCTTCAAATATTACCATTTGATGGAAATCCCTCTAAATTTCAAAACTTTAAGACCTCATTCAGAAACATTTATGATAACATAGGTCTTTCCGAAGAAGAGAAATTTGCCTACCTAAAACAACATTTGAGTGGAAACCCTGCTATTCAAATAAACTGCATGCAAGAAAGTAAAACATCTTATGAGGAAGCATGGCAGCAGTTGGAGGGCTGTTATGCAACACCAGGCCAAATTAAATTCTCCATAATAAAATCCCTTTTAACTAAATCCATAATAACCAAAAATTTTAAATCACTTCATGACTTTCAAGCAGATATGCACTCTACAATAAATTTAATGCGAACTCAAAAATTAGAAATAGAAGATATACTCTTGTATGTATATTATAATAAACTAACTCAAGAAACTCAGGAATTTTTAAGGACTTGTGGGTTTAAACTCTATGACCCCTTTAATAATTTTAAAGAAGCAATTGCTGAAGCTACCAAAACCTTAGCTAATGTTAATTTTGATCTGGAACAAAGTGAGTTAACTACCTTGATACCTAAACAAAAAAGAAACTTCCCTCCAGAACCAGCCAGAAAACCATGGTATTCTGGCCAAACTACAGCTGCTCTGGCGGTTTCTACCCAAAGACAATCCTCAGGAAGAGCTCAATATACTGACCAGAGAGAACCTTACTGCAAATTGTGTAAGAAAAACTCTCACAGAATCTCAAAATGTGATTCTTTCCCTGAAAGTTGGGATAAACTGAAAAAACTTGCTAAATTAAATTATTGTACTAAATGTACCTCATCTAAACACCAAGCCAAAGAATGCCCCATTTCTTTACAACCCTGTTCATTTTGTAGGTTTTCTAACCATTTATCCTTCCTTTGTACCAAACAAAAAGGAAAACCAGAGGGAGATAAGAAAACCAAAACCAGTACGGAAGTAGCTACCCAAAAAGAAAACTCCAAACAAGGGAAACAAGTTACTAACTTATTAAGTTTAAAAAACACTGATCAAGAAGTAGCATTAATCCCTTCCATGCAAATGAGAATAAGAAACTCGGAAAAATCAATTAAATGCAGAGCACTTTTGGATAATTGTAGTCAAGCCAGCTACATTACCAAGGAACTCGTGAAAAAATTAAATCTTCCAACTAAACACTACGAGGAATCCATAACCATAACAGGATTTATAGCCGACAAGAAACAACCAAATTATGAAGTAGCTATAATTAAATTGGAGGATTCTAGAAACCCTGGAAACTACCAAGAAATAGAAGCTATCATAATTGATGATATTAATATTAAATATGAAGTTCCAGGATTACGGAAACTTCAAACTTATTTAAAATCATTAAATTATCAGCTTGCAGATCACTTTGAAGCTGATGAAGTGGCTGACTTCATGTTAATTTTTGGGGCTGCAACCCACAAACTTTTTGCCCTCAGCAGTCATCAGATTCATACTGCCTCTTGTTATAATCTCCCTATGGAATACTTTTATTGGGTTTCCCTTCAGATTACTACCCTGAAAAGAAAAAGAACCAATAAGAGATCAGATCAGCTTCTGTATTACCAACCCGCTACCTACTAGTACAACTTCTAATGAAGATCTAAAAAAAATTGAACACCAGATTGCACAATTTAGCAAACTAGAAAACTTGGGTATTTCTGGGGATGAACCACTTTCAAACAAAGAAAAAGATCTGATTGCAAACTTTGAAAAGGAAGTTAAAAAAGAAGATGAAAGATTGTCTGTTAAGGTACCATGGAATGACCAAAAAGATAAAATTTCACCAAACTTTAACTATGCTATTAGCAAGTTAAAGTCCACTTGCAAAAAATTAAAAAAAGATAACTTAATGCAACCTTATTCAGACATCCTTGAACAACAATTCCAGGAAGGAATAATAGAAGAAGTACCTCTAACAGAACACTTAAGACAAGCAGGAAATTTTTTACCTCATTTCCCGTAGTTCGCCCTGGGGTACAAACAACTAAAGTTAGGATTGTAGTAGATCCCTCGGGTAAAAGCAAACCAGAAGAAATAACCGTAAATGAGGCTACTGAGGACTGCCCTTCACTCCTACCTCACTTAGCAAAATTGTGCATTAAATTAAGGCATGGTAAATATTTGATGATTGGGGACATTCAAAAAGCATATTTACAACTTAAATATCAAACAGAATTTGACTGCAATGCTCACAAAATTCTGTGGGTAAAGAATACCCAATTGGCTCCAAATGACAACAACCTGATCTGCTATAAATATAGAAGAGTTACCTTTGGCAACAAAAGCAGCCATTTTTACTACAACAATCTCTACAACACATATTTAATGAACAACAAAACCAAGTGGCAGACTACCTAGCTAACCGCTTTTACATGGACAATGCTTTAATTAATGCCAATAATCTCTCAGAACTCAAAGACCTTTACAATTATAGTGTAAACACTTTAATTGAATATATTTGAAGCTATATGAATGGGCCTCTAATCACTCAGAACTTCAAGGACTATTTGAAAAACATGACATAGCCTCTTCCGAAGATAAAGAAAATGTAAAACTATTAGGATATGGTTGGAACACAAGTGCTGATACACTCCATCTAAAAACGTTAAACTTGAACTCGGAAGCCAAAACTAAAAGAGAAATACTAAGTTCTGTGCAATCATTGTTTGATCCAATTGGATTTGTTGCACCCTTAGTGTTTAAATTAAAACTCTTCATGCAGAAAGTAACAGCTACCAAAAAAAATTGGGATGAATATCTAGAACCGGAAATGCTGCGTGAATGGAAAAAACTTTGTAAAGAAATAAACAAAGTGGAATTTCTGAATTTTCCTAGACAAGCTTTTGAAAATCCCAAACCGCTCATGGAAAATCTTCAACTCCACATCTTTTGTGATGCCAGCCAAGAAGGTTATGCAGTAAGTTGCTATCTAGTTGGAAATGGAAAATCCGAACTAATTTACGCTAAATCAAGAGTCAATCCAAAATCAAAAAATTGGACCATTTGTAACTTGGAATTAATGGCAATCTGCCTAGGAACCAAAGTCCTAGAATACCTTAAAGAAACCTACCTAGAAGAAAACTCAGAAAACCAAAAGTTCTTCAAAACAATAATTTGGACAGACTCACAAGTGGCTTTAAATTGGACTGCTCAAAAATCTCTAAAAATGAAATCAATCTTTGTAAAAAACAGAGTGAAAGACATTCAGGAAGCAACAAGAAACTTAAACCATCACCTGGAATTCAGACATGTAGCAGGAGAAGACAACCCAGCAGACCTACTCACCAGACCAATATCTTTCAAGAAATTTCAAAAACTTCTTCACTTTTACCAACATGGTCCCACATTTTTGAGAAATGAAATTGAATGGCCCACACAACTTAATTTTTAACCCCCACCAAGAAACCTTACAGACAACAATAAATGTGTGTCAAACAACTTGTAAAGAAATAAATGAAAAAACTCCCTTGTTAAATATGGAAAGATTCTCTAACAGGAAAAAACTGGTCAGAATCACTGCCTATGTTCTACGGTTCATAGAAAACTTAAAGTACTTCCGCACTCACAAATATAACCCCAAATGTAACCTGACAATGGAAGAACAAATTGCTGTCTTGGAGAAAAATCATACAGCTTACAAAACTAAGGCCACAAATTACTGGCTAAAATTAGTCCAGCAACAACATTTCTCAAAAGAAAAAGAAATAATCCACAAACTAAATAAAGGAGAAAAAGTTGAGGACCTAACAAAGCTGCAAAAGAATCTAAAACTCTTCATTGACAAAGAAGGGTTAGTCAGAACAAGGGAGATATAAATATGCAACTAACCTTAACTATTCTGCTAGGTATCCTGTACTACTGCCCGAAAATTCTCATTTAACAACGTTAATTGTAACTGAATGTCATGCAAAAGCCAGTCATGCAACCTTAGCTACCACATGCAATTTCCTCAGACAGGAATTCTGGATCCCCAAAATAAGGCAAGTAGTTAAAAAGGTTCTGAAACAATGTCCGTTTTGCCAAAAATACTTTGCCATGGCTTATGAAGTGCCTACTACTGGACCCTTAGTAACGGAACGTTTAAGCTATGAAAAACCCTTTGAAAAAACTGCCCTTGACTATGTTGGTCCAATTTCTGTCCAGGAAAAAGAATACCAACAACACAAACAACCAGTAAGTAAAGAACCTAAAGTAGGAGAACTATGTCTCTTAGATGAAAATTCTATGAATCCCAAATACTTCTGGAAGATTGCTGTAATTGAAACATTACACCCAGATGAAGATGGCATAATCAGGCATGTAACTGTAAAAACACCCAATGGTCATCTCTCCAGAAGACACATATATCGGTTATACCCACTGGAAATAACTGATAAGCCGAATATTGACCTGGAAGAATTGGAAAATTCTTCCACGGAATCAGGAACTGTAGATTCTCCTGACACTACTACTGCCGCTACTCAACCCCGACCACAAAGACAAGCTGCAGTTAGATTTCGGGAAGAACTGCAAAGGAAAATACAGAGTGGATCTTTGTGAAGACCACAAATAGAAAATTGTAAATAATTGTAAATAGCTATAACTTAGGACCAACGTTCTACAGAAAAGACGCTTTCATCTTCATATTTCACCTAAAAGGAACTTTTCTGAAGAGCATGTCATTTTCATTCAAAAAAAAAATAAAATAAAATTTCCCAAGAATACAATTCTGGGTAAATTTTTCCCCTTGGGGGGAATGTTGAAAAAAGTGGTTAGAAATAACCGCATAATTTCCAAAGAAAATATAAACAAAATAAATAAAAAATAAAACCCCTCGTTTCTAACCAACTAGTGAAGTTGGGTTTCCCTAATTAACCAAAAGAAGGAAAAAAAAAAGTTTCTGGGACAAAGAAAAACGGAGCTTTGCCCAGTCTTGAAAATTTTTGACCGCATGAAGCGGGCCCTTTTTTCTCAAAAAAATTAAAATGCTCGTGGTTACCCAAACCGGGAAACTGAGCCAACCTTCAAACCTAACAACCTTTATTAAATCGTATCCTTAAGTAATAACCACTGCAATTAATCAAAACCCATGTTTAACTAAATAGAGGCCGATCAGAACTAGGTGCAAGTAAGTTAAAGAAAATAACTAAGGTAAGAGAAAAACTAGGTACCTAGACGAAACTCGAACCGGCTACAACGGCCCTAACTCAATAAGTAACTGGCTGTTATAGCCCCTATTAAAACCTAAAGGCAATATAGCCCTAACTTAACTTAAATAAAACCTTCTAAACCTTAAACCTTTAAAACCAAAAACTTAAGGGCAATCCAGCCCTAGCCTAACTTAACCTGCAAAACCTAGGTCTGGGAAATAGCCCCTACAAATAAATAACCTAGCAGTGTGTTAAACAATAACCTAAAACTTAACAACGAAAATTAAAAAAAACTGGAAACTAAATGAAACTTATGAATCAGTTAGAAACTGAAAGGGTAACGTTCAACTGGCAACTTCATTTTTGGTAAGTCTAAATTAATTTTGATGAATTTAGCTTCACCATAGTTAGTAATCTGGCTGCTGACCAAATTTAACCTAAAAACCACTGCAACCTACAGTGAAAAAGTCTGTAGCTGTGTTGACAGTGTCTAAATAGGCCATTATTATTTCTATAATTACCGAGTCTATTTAAAGTAAACTTAACCTTAATACTACACCTAAATAAAAATAATATCTCTCAAGCTAAACAATAAATTTTTCAATAACGTTCAATGTTGAGCAAGGCTAAAGCAGAAAGTCTTTCTTGGCCCATTGAAGCTCTCAAATATGATAAGATCAATGTTAACTTGCTGAAAGATCGCTCACAGCTGGCATTTGAAATTGCAATAGTGAGCATTATCTGAATAGCTACTCTCAAATTTGGAAAAACATTTTCATCTCTATACTGAACAATAAACTTGAGGAGTTCCTCAGCTTTAGAAATCTGAACATTTGGGCGACTTTTCAGAAGCATCTTACAATCCAGGATTTCTTCATAAAGCTCAAAGCCGTCAATATCATTGCTATAAAACTGTCCAAGGTTGAGACAACTTTTCTTTAAGATATTTACGTCATGACTACTGTTGCTTTCATTTGAGTCAAACAATAATCCTCTAGCATCTAAAAGAAATCCAAATTTTGAATCCAAGTCATGGAGACGGACAAATCTTTCTTCCATTTCATTATGGAAACGATCAATAGTTTCTTTCATTATTCTCATCATTCCTTCTTTCGCAGTTAACCCTACATCCTTGGCTTTTTCACCAGGCATTTGTTTCTTCTTTCTGGGGCGTCTTTCTACTTGAATATCCCATTCATCACACAGTTTCAGCCCTGCTTCAAGTGATTCACTGGCCAATGATTCTCGACTGCTTAAAAAATAATCTTGAAGGGCTTTTAAATCATAAGCAGCATCATGAAAGTTCATGGTATGATCTTGGAGTCGTTTTTGAACACGATCAATCCGAACAAGAATTTTGTTCCAAAATCCAAGCAAAGCCAAGAAATGAAAAGTCAAAATTTGATTCAGCATCTGCCTTGCATCACCTCTTGTATCAGCAGTTTCATTTTGATCATCAACCATGCTTTGCAAGAGTCCCGCTATAATATCAAAGTATTCATGAACAGGCTTCACAGCCTCTGTTCTGGAACTCCATCGAGTTTCAGATTCAGATTTGACAACTATTGGTATGGCATCTTTCAGCTTTTGCCAACGGAGAGTTGAACGTGAAAAGAATGAATAAAGCGACTGAATTGCACCAAAATAGTCACCATCACTGCATCATGGTTAGCAGCACGCACTCCAACCAAATTGAGAGAATGATTATCGCAGTTTACAAAAATAGCTTTGATATTTTTTTCAATAATCCTCTGTTGAACACCTCTTTTATAACCAGCCATAACTGCAGCATTGTCATAGCATTGAGATCGACAGTCTTCTAACGGCATTTTGTCTTTTTCCAGTTGTACCAGAATCACTTCCACAATGTTTTCAGCATCCTTTCGTTTTAATTGGATAAATCCAAGAAAAGACTCTTTTATAAAAATTGTTTTCTCCTGAAAATCAATATCAACATAACGAACTGTTTCTGCCATTTGCTCTCGATGTGCTTGATCTGGAGTAGAATCAAACATGAGGCCAAAATATTTGGCCTTGTGAATGCTCTGTAACAATTTCTGGCGAACAGTAGAAGCCATCAGCTGAATAAATTCATTCTGCACTAACGGAGATAAATATGATGTTCTTTCATGACAGGATCAAACCTTGCCAACAATTTTAATAACCCAAGAAAATTTCCAATATTGCTTTCCTCTTCTTCCTGTCCAAGGGATTCCTTGTGACCACGCAATGCAAGGTCCTGAGTTGCTAAAAATTTATGCAATGGAGAATTCTGTGGAGAACATCTCGCCATTTTTGTTTTTCTGTTGCAATTTGAGCTTGAAGCTCTACGTCAATGATTCCTCTGTTTTCTAAAAGATTTCTTTCCATTTCCTTCCATTGGGTGAAGCAGTATCGATGATTTTTTGCATTTTCATGGGTGCTCAGCCTTTCTGGTGCTTTCCAATGATTGAACCCATTTTCTTGCTCCAATGAAGACTGATTGTCAATTTGAGAAAATAGCAAACAACAAAAGCAAAAAGCTGCTTTCTTCTCTGGAGAATAAACAAGCCATGAGCGCCAAACTTCTTCTCCACATCCATTTCCCAACTTTCTTTTAAACCATCTTTCATTCATTGATCGGTTTTGTGTGGGAACAAATGGCCCTTCACTATTTTGAAAATACTTCGAACCCAATGTGACCATTTCTGTCCTCAGGGCATCTGATAAAATTACTTTTTTTTATATTTTATCAAACTCCAAGAAGCCTACATCGTGATGCTGAATCGCATGATTCGCATCTGGTATAGGCTGTGCTGTTTTTTCCTGCTTTTCGCTACTCAAAGTTTTAGTATCTTCTGGCTTCTTGAAAGACACTTCTGGTTCTTGAAATACACTTAATTCTCCTTCTGATACACTGGCGGGTTGGTCAACACTCATATCTGATGCAGTTAATGCTGATGAAGGACCAACTTGTTGCTGTTCAAGAAATGGCATCATAAAGCCACTTGACTTTTTAGCTTCTGCTTCTTGCATTTTTCTTTTCTTCCTGCCTTCTGCTCCACTCAGCTTCTTTTTCGGACTTTTCGGTATCTGCAATGTTCGCTTCATGGTAAAATTTTCTAGAGAAAGAAACAAAAAAAATAGAATAAATTAATAATTCATAATAAAATTCTAATAAAAATAGAATGAATTAATAAAGTTAAATGAAGTTAAAAATCTGAAATTCATGGAAATTCGATGGCTAGAGATATGGTACCGGTACATTTCCAAAAAAGCATGTTTTTACTCTTAAATTTTTTTTTTTAATCATAAAAATGGCGCCCCCCCCCCCCCCCCAAATTTGGCGCCCAGGGCACGCGCCCCACCTGCCCCACCCTAGTTACGCCGTTAAATAGGGTTTCATAATGATTTTTCCACAGTTCTGCAATGTTTTTTGTACCATTACATTGGCAAGGTAAGATTACTATTGTTAATTTTATTAACTTCCTTCCAGAATTCCCTACTGGAAGTATTGCTATTGCCTAATTTCCTGGCTAGAGATTCTCTTCGAAGATTCTCTTCATTTTCCCTTATAAATCTAAAAGCACCATTGAACCTAGCATGAGTTTTATTTTTTAGTTGGAAGAGTTCACCCTGCCTTGGTTTTCCCATAGCAACCCATTCCACGAATACATTTTTTGCTACATCATACAAATCAGCACAGTATTCTGCCCACCCTGGATTGACATTTACTTTCCCCATTTTTTATTCTTAAAGGTACTTCCACTCGCAGCCTTAATCGCATGTTCAAGCTCACCGTAATACTTATTTAAGAGATCTATATGTTTTACATCATCACAGGAGGGATTCCTACAAGTCAAAGCTTCTGTAGGAATCCTCACAAGCCTTAGTAGTGCATCAGTTTGCATTGTATAGTAATCTACCTCAGAGTGACTAAGATTTGACCAATTAACCTTATAGTAATCAGCATTATCACAGTCATTGTCTAAGTCAGGTGCTACCATACAATCAAGCCCTACTACAAATGGGATATGATCAGATTCAAATACATCATAAAGTATGGACATGCTATTGATTATATTATAACCATCGTGGGAGGCATCACTAACATATGTAAATGAGTCATTAGGGAGAAGCAATTTACTGGCAAGTTTGTAGTCGCATGCCTCACAGTAATTGATAAGAAGCTTAGCAAAATCCGAACCAGGTTTAGTGATATTGTTGTTAAAATCACCAACCACTACAACACATGAAGAGTCCAGCTCCTCTAGCAGTATATTTAGTTTATAGAGCCTATCTAAAAATACCTCCTCCTTTTCAGCACACTCATAAGGCATATAAACATTGAATATATACAGTATGTTGTTGTCAGTAGTTAGTTTTATGGCTACAACCCAGTTCCCGCTCATATTCATAACTAATGGGTCTATAAACCTATCCAGTTGTGAGTGCCACATTATAGCTACACCTTCCTTCCTATTCTGTCTGCCCACAGTAATAACTTCACTATCATCAGTGGGTGAGTTAGCTATTCCCCTGTAGTTAGGCTTAATATTGTTCAAATTTTTGCACTCTTGTTTAGAGAGCCAAGTTTCCTGAAAGCAAGAAATGTCATGTGCAGATAAAAGTTTAGTGATCTTACTGTCAGCATTGACTTTGAGGCCTCTAGAGTTATAGCTACTAACACTGAGTTTGTGAAACTGGGCCATTATTTTTATACACACTATCACTGTTCTCACTATAATGGGGAAAAGAGTTGTATTCTACAGAAACATGTATCATATGGGTCTTTTGAAATGAATGGTTAGACAACACCTGTCAAAGACATGTAAATACTTGGGTTATGTAATTACTCACGAACTGCGAGATGAACTTGATATTGAGAAGCAACATAAAAAGCTGTATGTACAGGGTAACATGCTAATTAGGAAAATAATTATTTAGTATGTGTTCAGAATCACTTAAAACTTATCTTTTTAGAACTTACTGTATTGCATTGTATATATCCTATCTGTTGTGGAACTATGCAAAAACTGCGATGAATAAACCCTCTGTTGCTTATAATATTTTTCGTATGCTATGTCGGGAACCAAAATGGTGCAGTGCCAGTTTTATGTTTACTCCGCGTAACCTACCTACCAGCCAAATGTTAATCCGGAAGAATATATATAATTTCATTACTAGGGTCCAAAACAGTTCTAATGTGTTATTGTGCAATGTCCTGTCTTCAGGTACTGTGTACCTCTCACCTATATGGAAGTCTTGGTTCAGACAACTGCTGGTTTACAATACCTTATTTTTGTAATGTCACAAAGATTGTTTATGCATATTAAGTTAAGTGTTATAATAATATTGTATTTGTGTGTTAGGTTAAATGGCTGTGCTGGCCTTATTTTTGTACTTGTATGTCAGTTTAAGTGGCTATATTGGCTTTATTTTTGTATTAAATTCAGTACATGATAAGATTGTACTTGTATGTTAGGTTAAGTGGCTATGGATTGTGAATGATCCACAATAAAGATTTTTTTTTTGTGTCCCGAAGAAAGGTGATCGTTCTCAACCCTCCAACTATCGTTCCGTTGTTTTGATTTCTTGGCTTTCTTAATTTTTTTTAATCTATCCTTAATAGGAAAATCTTTAAACAGCTCTCTACTAGCAATCTTTCAGATCGTCGATCTTCTTGCATATCTGTCTAACTCTTGGTCATCCTCCATTTGGGATTTTGGTGAAATCTTTGCTATTACGCTAGACATATTCAGGCCCACCGTGAGGGTGGGGATACCGTGGAAAAATCCCCTGGGCCCGGACCTCTAGGGGAGCCGGAAAGAGGGGGGATAAAATCTAAAAATATTAATAAAGCAATTGATTAAATAATAGAGAGGAAATATAATTAATGAACATACATTTTATAGAGATTATCATAGTCAAATTGAAACAGATAAAATATTATCTGTGGTCCACCAGTGCCCAAGACCGACTAACAGATCTGGGAACCATTGCAATTGAAAGCCAGTTAGCCCGAGCTTTAAATTTCATCAGAATCACTTACCACGTTGCTAGAGAGAAGGCAAAGAAAGTACACTTCTAATTATGAAAATCTTGCAGTAAACAATTACAGTATCTTGCCTTCATGGACTGGTACTGCATTTGTAAATTGTATGGTAATAGAATTAATATAATTGATTCGAAAAATAAAATAGTCATTTTCTTCTGAGTTGTTTATTCATACTGTATGTTTTGAATAGTGACTTGGACATATAATCAGTTTGTTTGTTTTGTACACAAAAAACATTCATAATAAAATACTGAGTAAACAGGGGGGCCCATATACCAATCCTTTCACGCGGCCTGGGGCAGTAGGGCATATCATACTTTTCCGAGTCCGAATTTCACTCTGGCTAATATTTATTTTTATGTAAAATTTAATTCTAAGAGGGGTTTCCTTTCTGCAACTTTTCCCAAAAATCGCGTTATCATGTTCAAAATTGCGGTTTTCTGTTTTATGTTGAAATATCAATATTCAGTTGAACACAACCTCATATTTTTAACCCTTTGTCGTAATTTGTTGCCATTTAGACACATTAACTTCACTTAACTCTTACACAGGTTTAATACATACATACATACATACATAAGAAAAAAAATCTACTCCATTTGAATCTTTGTGACCATTTGGACGCAGAAGGCGAAATTCAACATTCTCTCAATAGATGGCTCTGAGCAAGGAGGAAGTAATGGCCTCATCAGTTGAAGCTCTCACGCAGAGGTCAGAGGAGGAGAAGATCTCTGGGATATTCTTTGATGGCAAGCAGGATAGGAACACAAAGGTGTTGAAATATGACGAAGTGACAGGGAGATTTGGTCCTGGCAAAGTGATCGAGGAGCATTGAACTATCACGTGGGAGCCTCAAGGAAAGTACCTCTTCCATTTCACTCCCGAGGAACCTGAGGAAGGAGAAAAGCCTGCTCATAAGATCGCTGAGGGCCTGCATGAGTGGCTTCTGGGTCACGGAGCTGACGAGAGCCTCGTAATGATTGGAGGAGACTCTACCAACACCAACACGGGGTGGTCTGGAGGCGCCATAGCCCTATTGGAGAAGATGCTGGGTCGCAATGCCACTGGATGATCTGTCAGCAACATATGAACGAGCTCCCCCTGAGGCACTTAATCATCAAGCTGGACGGCCCTGTAACTCCCCGATCAGGCTTCAGTGGGCCTATTGATAAACTTCTTGAGAAAGTGAATGAACTTGAGGTCAACTTCAACTTCAAACCAGTGGAAGGAACTGAAGATATCATAGAGCTGCCAGTAGAGATAGTCAAATCTCTCTCCACAGACTAGCACAACTGCTATCTTCTGATCAAAGCCATCAAGTCTGGAAGTCTCAGTCCACAGTTGGCCTTAACTTCTACTTCAAAATGTACTACGACATGAAAGTGAAGCACCACCTCAAATTTGGTCCTGCACACGTTTTTTCAAGCCTGAGGCTGCTGAGGAACCAGACTACCGAGGTCAGGAACATCATCTCTGCTGCAGTGATAAGAGGAGCTTATCACACACATCCTGGCTTCATTCCTGTGCAGTGAGGATGAGCATCAGAGAGCTTTTGCTGTGAGCCAGATAGAGAAGATCAGAGAAGGAAGAGACTTTGGTGATACGACAGTGAGGCCCCATAAAAATCCCAAAGTCAAACTGCAAGCCACTTCACCTGAGGATCTCATCAACTGGGAATCAGAGAATATTTACGAGCCTATTTTCACCTGCAAGATGACCTTGACTGAGCTCGAGGATCTCAGGAAAACTCCACTCAAAGTGGACGCTTTCTCTGTTCATACTCAGTCCTGCGAGAGAGCTGTACAGGAAGTCTCAACTGCTTCCCAAGCTGTGTACGGTCACGAGAGGAGAGATGGTGGGTGAGAGCCAGGATAGACCATCGAGAAATGCTCCCAGTGTTCAGATCGAAGCAGGACATACTTGAGAGCTTTTCAGGTTCGAGTGGCTGATGAAGAGGCTGAAGCCATCGTTAATGCTCATAAGAGCTGAAAGTCCTCATAAGATCATAATATAAGATCTTATGAGGCCACGCTTTTCAGGGATCCAGGAAGAACAGGCGTGTAAACCTACACGTGGAGGTGGCAAGTCTCCCGCTACTCGATCAGAGTAGAGCTGGTGAGCCGCGCCTATTCTTTGAAGAAAAACTTAAAATTCTTAAGTTTTACGTGAAATCTAAACATTTTTTCAGCACCCAGAGGTGTTGAAACACGCAAGAAAGCAAGGATGATGTCAGAAAAGCAGCTTTTAGACTAAATCATATGCAGAACAACTGCGCGCTTTGGTTTGGGTGCCCTGAGGCTGCGTTAGGCAGCCTTCAAATCAGAAAATCGCGATTTTGACCATGAAAATGAGATTTTTCGGAAAAGTTGCAAATAATAAACCCATCTTAGAATTAATTTTTATGACTTAACCTAACCAACAGTGCTGGGCAGCGCAAACGAAAATTCACTTGCGCAAGCGCAAATGCGCAAACCCAAACCCATACCTTGCGCAAGCGCAAATGCGCAAACTTCTCGAAACTTGCGCTTGCGCAAACGCAAACTATTTATATACAGGGTTTTCTTCTTGAGGTTCCTCATGTAGGTCCGCCTGGAGGGGAGCTTGAAGCTGGGGTTCAGGTACTTGAGGAACCTGGTGAAAGATGGGGACTCCGTGGTTTTGGCGGGGAACATCTCTTCAACCATGAACCTGTGGAGAAGTTGAAAATTAAATTCATTTTGAACATTTTCAATAAATGTATTTTAAAACAAGTTACAAAAAAGATTAGGTATGATTGTAAGGAAAGTCTTTATCTTATCTTTACAATGAATTTTTATTTTTATATCATAAATATTTGATATATTTAATAAATTATTTAAATTATTTTATTATTAGTGTATAAAATTAAGATTTATAATTATTATTTATTTACCTGTGCAAAAGGTCCTGGGCCTTACTATTGTTGAAGGCGGCAGATCTAGCAAAGGAGGACTCTATGCTGGCCTGGCGCATTCTCTTGGAGCCAGAGTCCTTGGTGTCGCCAGAGAGGGACCGGCCGCGCTTGGACCCACCAGTGATGGCAGCGAGGAGGTCTTTGCTCTGGTTGGGGTGAACCTTGAAAAAAAGTTATAAATTATATTGTAATGACAGTGATATACAACAGAAGTGTTTGAATTGAGACAAAGTATAATTTATTATTTAATATTTAATTATATTTTAATAAATATAATTTCTAAAGTTAACTACTTATCAAGTTTTTTTAAATTTTAAATTTATAAATAAACTTAAACTCACATGCTGGTAGTGGCTCTTGAGGGTGTACATGCTGATGGTGTTGAAGCTGACCTTGGCCTTGCACCTCTTACAGATGATGCTGCCCCTGTAGACCACCCTGCCCCTCTCAACCACCCCTTCTTGCTGGTCAAAGGTCCAAAGAAGGTGTCCAGGTGGGGCCAGGGGTTGTTGAGGTCCTCTTCCTCCTGGTGAGGCTCTGAGCCATGGCTGGTCACGCTGCCGGCCGGGCTGGGGGCAGAGGTGGGGCTGGACAGAGACTGGTGTCTGAAGCTGTCCATGGTTCACTAGTTATAGACAGTAGTTATGACTTATGAAGTTTCTAGAAGTTACTAGAGTAGTTAGTAGTTTGAACTCTGAAATAAAATTAAAATCAACTAATCAAACAAACGTGTTTCACTAGCGTTGTTGGTATACTGAGTGCTCCCTGCTGTCTGGCGGCGCCACCTGTCTGGCAGTCACGTGTTCATGAGCTAAATCCACTATTTTTAATATTTGTTTTTTTTTCACGTTTGCGCACAAGTTTGCGTTTGCGCAAGTACTTGCGCAAACGCAAATGCGCAACCGAAATCACACTTGCGCAATTTGCGTTTTGCGCAAGTGTTTGCGCAAGTGCCCAGCACTGCTAACCAATCGTCAATATATATATATATATATATATATATATATATTATATATAATATATATATATATATACATATACATATATACAGAGCTGGGCAGTATTTAAATACATTTGTATTTAAATACGTATTTAAATACATTTGTGTATTTAGAACTGTATTTATAAATACATTGTTTTTCATGTATTTAAATATAGTATTTAAATACTTTAATGAGTATTTAAATACAATGTATTTAAATACTCAAAATATAAAAATGTAAATACTTTTACTGGTTTAATACACGTTCTGTACTAGCACAGTACAACTCTTCGTCTTCGAGGTCCTCTATTGCACCATCTGCAGACATGAATGTATTGGCATTTCTACAAGATTCCGATCGGACCATCAACAGTTTGGGAAAACATCCTCTCATAAAAAGACTGTTCCTCCGCTATAACACGACATTACCATCTTCGGCACCGGTAGAGCGAATATTCTCATTCGCGGGAATCACTTTGACTCCCAAAAGAAACTCTCTTTCAGACAAAACTTTTGAAAGATTGGTTTTGATCCGCAGCAACCGTGAAATAAAAGAGAATTCGTAAGGTGCCTTATGTTTATGTTTACGTCTTATGTTACGTTTATGTCTCATCTACTCATTAATTGTTACTCATTTTGTAATGATATAATGAGTATAATATGTCACTGGTTGAACATCGTAAGTTCTAAGTTCTTTTGTTTTTGTTTTGTTCTAAAAAGGGAAATATATAATCGGAAATTAGATTGTACTATTTCTTTATCCTTTATCAAGCATTTTATATTGTTGTTACTCATGAATTAGTTAATGCATATGTTAAAATTTGTATGTATTTAAAATGTATTTACAAATGTATTTAAATACAATTGATGTATTTTGTATTTAGTATCTAAATACATTCATAAATGTATTTAGTATTTAGTATTTAAATACATTTCTCCATGTATTTAGTATTTAGTATTTAAATACATTCAATGTATTTATTGCCCAGCTCTGTGTATATATATATATATATATATATATATATATATATATATATATATATACACACAAACTCAGAATGGTCCCCTGAGAAACTTATATGTTAAACACAGACCGTGCATGGAACAAGGAACTCTTCTGGGAAAATCAAATCCACTATAGTCCGAGACCCGTTGCCCACGTCGGGCTAGCATCATGAAAAAGAAAAACTATGGTATTTGTCATTTACCATTACTTATTCGGACTATAGTGGATTTAATTTTCCCAGAAGAGTTCCTTGTTCCATGCACGGTGTGTTTAATATATATATATATATATATATATATATACAACTGCAAAGAACACGCAGTATAAATAACGTAAAGAACGACGCTTGTATAGGAGATATTCCGCGCAAGACGAGAGAGAGAGAACGAAACAAATGAAAAAATGAGGTAACCACCTGGGAATCGAACCCGGGATCTTCCGATTGCCGGTCAGACGCGATACCATTACACCATGGACCTCACCCTTCCAAATGCCGTAATTCTTCTACATACTCGCAGAAACCAATGCCCCAAGGGGGCACCTACCGCATGCCGTAACATTATATACATTCAACTGCAAAGAACACGCAGTATAAATAACGTAAAGAACGACGCTTGTATAGGTTTCTGCGAGTATGTAGAAGAATTACGGCATTTGGAAGGGTGAGGTCCATGGTGTAATGGTATCGCGTCTGACCGGCAATCGGAAGATCCCGGGTTCGATTCCCAGGTGGTTACCTCATTTTTCATTTGTTTCGTTCTCTCTCTCTCGTCTTGCGCGGAATATCTCCTATACAAGCGTCGTTCTTTACGGTATTTATACTGCGTGTTCTTTGCAGTTGAATGTATATAATGTTACGGCATGCGGGAGGTGCCCCCTTGGGGCATTGGTTTCTGCGAGTATGTAGAAGAATTACGGCATTTGGAAGGGTGAGGTCCATGGTGTAATGGTATCGCGTCTGACCGGCAATCGGAAGATCCCGGGTTCGATTCCCAGGTGGTTACCTCATTTTTTCATTTGTTTCGTTCTCTCTCTCTCGTCTTGCGCGGAATATCTCCTATACAAGCGTCGTTCTTACGTTATTTATACTGCGTGTTCTTTGCAGTTGAATGTATATAATGTTACGGCATGCGGGAGGTGCCCCCTTGGGGCATTGGTTTCCGCGAGTATGTAGAAGAATTACGGCATTTGGAAGGGTGAGGTCCATGGTGTAATGGTATCGCGTCTGACCGGCAATCGGAAGATCCCGGGTTCGATTCCCAGGTGGTTACCTCATTTTTTCATTTGTTTCGTTCTCTCTCTCTCGTCTTGCGCGGAATATCTCCTATACAAGCGTCGTTCTTTACGTTATATATATATATATATATATATATATATATATACACACACACACATTTTAAAAATGTCTCCTAAAGATCCCAGTGTAGTTTGCGTTCCCCAGTTTTGACCTAGAGTAGTTTGTGTCCCATTTTGCATTCAGGGGGACGTAAACTACACTTGCTTCAAAACTTGCTTTAGTAAGTATTGAATTGACAATTATTCTGTAATTTATAGGAATAAATGGAATTATATAGAAACTATAAAATTTATAGGAGGGCGCGGGCCCTCTGCGCCCCCCCTTACACACATTCCTGGTCTCGTCCTCCCTTGTATGGAGTACGCTTCTCATGTGTAGGGTGGGTCAATCCACACAGCTCTACTTGACTGGACGGAATCAAAGGCTTTTCGCCTCATCAATTCCCCGGCTCTTATTGACCGTCCTCTCTTTCTCTTTTCGCCGCAATGTTCCCTCACTCTCTTTACTCTCACTATTATAATGGACACTGCTCTTCTGAACTCTTTAACTGCATGCCTCTTTTTTTAAGGTGAGCATGCAGTACCAGATTTTCGACACATTATCATCCCGTTTCTGTCTAACTCTAACGCAGTGGTGGGCACGGTTCCGCTAATCCGTTAACCGCTAATTAGCGAAGCTAACTTTTCCGTTAGCGGATTAGCGCTTCCGCTAACTTTGAGAACCGTTAGCGGACCAATTAGCTTCCGCTAAATTTAGTTCCGCTAACTTTAAGTCCGCTAACCCTAAAATCATACATGTTTGTTCCAGTCTGTTCTGAGCGTGTCTGCAACAGTCAGTCTGGCACGCTATTTGCTGACTACGTGTAAACACAAGACGTGATTGGTCGACGCAGCAGCAGCAGCTGAGCAGCGTTGTGTAATTCTGCAGTTCAGTTCACTTACGGCTCGAAGGAGGTCCTGACTGACGTCGCCTTCTTGGGTGAGGAAGTGTTGATCGACCTGTTCATCAAGTACAACACAGCCATCCCATCCAGTGCTGCAGTTGAGCGCCTGTTCTCCATAGGCAAGGACATCTTGCGCGCCAAGAGAGCCACCCTGAGAGGCTGATGTTCATGAAGGGCAACCAGCATCACGTCGAGGCGATGGAGAAGGAGCAGGAGGCCAAGCCAGAGTGAATGCATTATTAGATTATTAAAGTTATTTTTTATGTGTATTTTTATTTTTTAATATTTTTGATTCGTTTAATACTTTTTGTACTGTAAATAAACTGTGTGTTGAATGTAAACTAATGTTTAATTTCATTTGTTCATTTAATTATTTATGTACACCTTGATCATCATCTGATCTTGGCATGCTATACCTTTTTGGAAAGTTCTATGTCTAAGCTGCAACATATTAAAATTTCAGCTCTCTTTAAGGGTTTTAGAGCCAAAAAACCAAACCGAAGCTAAATTCATATAATAAAAGTTAGTGGTTAGCGGTTATCGTTAGCTTCCGCTAAATTTTTTAGAGGTTTATCGGTTTAGCATTATCGAAGTTAAGTTTTGAGTTAGCGGTTATCGAAGCTAACTTTTCGGTTAGCTGTGCCCACCACTGCTCTAACGTAAGTATTAATTGGTATTCTCAACCTTTCATCTACTCAACCAGTCAACTCTGGAACAACCTTCCTCAATCCATCTTTCCCTCTAATCTTTCAAACCAGGCATTTCGGAAACTTTGAGTTTTGTTTGTGGCTCTTCTCCTCCGAAGAATGTGAGCGTTTATGCGGGCATTCACACTTGACCCCTCCTAGATTCCTACTTACACAAAAACTACAAAATTCGGTTTTGTTTATGTACAAAGAAAAGACACGATAAGTAAATAAACAAAAAAAAGAAGTTCAAAATCCCTGTTAAACTAATGCATTTACACGCCCAAAAAAATCGAATTGTATACTAAATCGTATTGCTGTACAATAATAATGAATGTTTAAAATATATTGTAATTTTTACAAATAATAAATCTTACTTTTTATTTAAAGTAAATAATATAATTAAAAAGATAAATGCAAGTAGTTAAATTCAAATATGATAACATAATATAATATAATTTTTAAAAAATTAAATCAGGGTAACTATTTAAAAAATTACATGTATGCAGATTAACAAATTTGTTTAATAACATATCAGTAAATAAGTTAGGTGGATATATATATACATATATATCATATATACACACACACACACACACACATATATATATTATATATATATATATATAGTAAAGAACGACGCTTGTATAGGAGAACATTCCGCGCAAGATGAGAAGAGAGAACGAACAAATGAAAAAATGAGGTAACCCGGGTGGTTACCTCATTTTTTCATTTGTTCGTTCTCTCTTCTCATCTTGCGCGGAATGTTCTCCTTTACAAGCGTCGTTCTTTACGTTATTTATACTGCGTGTTCTTTGCAGTTGAATTATATATATATATATATATATATGTGTGTGTGTGTGTGTGTGTGTGTGTGTGTGTGTGAAAAATGCTCTGTATGAATTGGTCCACAATTAACCCACCCCTTTTATCTCCAGTCTAACTATAGAGTAGATTAAGTCTAGCCTTGTAGGGGTCAGCCTAGAGATTCCGGAAATGGTCCAGAGCGGGCAGATAAATTGAGGTCCACAGTAGGATTCCTCACCAAATTAGGTTAGGGCAATCTACCTTCACCTTTGTTAAGCTATGAGTTGATGCTAGGTCTTAGGCCACAATGTAGGCCTAATTTGTCTGACCGAGCTTAATTTAATGCGTTTACTTCTAACTGGGTTAAAAACACAATTAGTCACTTACTGCTAGTTATTAGAGTCCCTTTTCTCCTTTTTTGTTTAATTGTTGAGAGCGTACTTGCTGGTGGGGATCTTTTTTCGTTGTCTGTTCTTCTCCCTTCTCTCGTTCCGTCTTCTCGCCCCGTTCCTCGTTTTCGTTCTCCCTTGTTCTCCTTTTCGCGGGGCTTTTTCCACCAGCGTCTCCTTGGTCTTTTTTTTGGTTGGTTGATCGGTAATGTATATCTATTACCGAGCACGCTCTTGTCACACAGTATATAAATACTAGTGTGGAGAATAACTCTGGTGAGCAACCAATTGGTTTCATCCACCCAGTTATTGACATAAAAGGAATTTAATAATTGTTAGATTAACTACCTACCTACTCAATGAACCATTTTCGTTACCTCCCAACTACCCACCCGCTCATCAGTTTTCCATATATATATATATACACGTCTTTTAACCCGCTCACGCGCGGTTAAAGCAGTACAGTATGTTGAATTACCATTCAAAACTGGCTAAGAAAATATATATTTTATGTTGTGCAAATTTGTTCAAATGTACTTGTTTTAATTAATAAAATATATTTCCTGTTTGGACTATAATGTACTTTTTTTCATAAAATACGATATTTTTCCTGATTGGGCTATTTTTTTGCTACTCTGCGACTTAATTAGTTGGTTGGGTTTTGTTCTGGCTATTTTTTTTTTTCTAATTAGATTCAGTTTAGTGGTGTTTGTGATAGAATTATGACATGCCATTCGTGTGATTTTGACTGAGAACTTGATTCGTCATGTGCCCTAGATGAAGACAAAGGATTGGATGTTTTTATCAATTACGGCGTTATTCTCTCATCCTTAACTTGCCCGAAATGTGACAGTGAGTGCCTAATACGAAAAGATCAGAAGATATTTAGGTGAAATAATTGAATGCCCGGTTAGGTTAATTGAATGCCCGGTTAGGTCAACTGAAGGCCTGGTTAGGTTAATTGAATGCCCAGTTACGTCAACTGTACACCCTTAATGATTGGTTAGGTTGTCACGATATTCTCGTTAGTTTAAATGAAAATGATGAGAGCAAACTTTTCTGGTTAATTTTGAGGTGTTTTGTACGAAACTGCCATCCGTTTCCTGTGCAAATGCGTAGTTTTCGAGATGACGATATCTCAAAAACTACGCATTTGCACAGGAAACGGATGGCAGATTCGTGCAAAGCACCTCAAAATTGACCAGAAAAGTTTGTTCTCATCATAAAAACAGACTGGGTGTAAAAACGAATAATTACCACATATATATATATATATATATAATATAGGGTGGGCGGAAAGTAGCTCCCTATTTTGGATTGGTAAAAAAATACATATATTATCCATTTATTTCAGAAGAAATAATATAAAAAGGTAGGCATACATGGTAGGTTTTCTCTAAAATTCAATGTGGGCTCCAACTCTTTCCACCAGCTTCTGGAGCCGCCCAGGAATGGCGTCCACTGACTTTAGCAGGAACTCCGGCGGGATGGAGGACATGACTTCCCGAATTCGGTCCTCCAGTTCTTCCAATGTCCTCGGTTTGGTGCGGTAGACTTCTTCCTTTACCCACCCCCAAAGAAAGAAGTCGCACGGTGTCAAGTCGGGGCTCCTGGCTGGCCATTGATGTGGACCACGCACGCCAGTTCAGCTCCTTCTTCAGCACAGTTCGCACTGAGTAGCGGGAAAGTCCACTTTCCCGAGCTGCCTGGCGAGTTGACTTTCGTGGACTCCGTGCGAACATTTCCTGAACAGCCTGCACCGTCTCCTGGGCCCTGGATGTCGAAGAACGACCACATCTTCGAACATCTGCCACAGACCCCGTGGTCATGAGCTTCGAGTGGCAGTTCTTGATTGTTTTCGGGTCCACTTGGGCACGTGGTCCGTGAATGGCCCGCCACCATCTATGAACTCGAACGACAGATTGCCAAACTTCGTACCGTGCCGCCAACTGGGCACGCTCCTGCAGTGTTAAACGCTCAGCCATGTTACCCTTCAATCTGAAATGAAAAAAAAAAATGAACGTTACAATTGTACCACTTTAGAGAACACAAAGAGAACACTTTAGAGAAAAAAAGATTACCGTTACAATTGTACCACTTTAGAGAACACACCATAACAATATAACAATACAATCACAATTTATACATAATTTATATGTAATTTAAATTAGGGAGCTACTTTCCGCCCACCCTGTATATATATATGATGAATAAAACCACGAAGGAAAGGAAACACAAAATGGTGCTCAAGCGCTTTCGTCTAATGACATCCTCAGGAACAATGAAGTACATAAAAGGGTTACAGCCTATATATAGGTTACAGAAAGAAAAAGTAAAAAAGTAAAATAAATAACATATATATATATATATATATATATATATATATATATATATATATATATATATATGCAATAAACGGAGAAGTAAAAATAAAAATTAAAAATTAAAGGATTATCAGGTTTGTAAGGAAAAATATCGATTTTTAGCACAAGATCAAATTAATTATAAAAATACAAATTTATACTGGAAATCTGCCCGGGTTTTAACACTTTGCCTTTTATGGTCAAGTTTCGATATATATATAAAAATAAAATGAAAATTAAAAGTTAATAAAGTAGCATACAAGTTTACCAAAGATTTAGCGTTCTACCCTTCTTATCTAATCTGTTTTGAAGGAATTCAAAACAACAGGATCGAGTTGAAAAAGACCTTTGCTTATGTTGAAGTTATTTGAAAGTTGGATAATGGCAGACTCAAGAATATTTCTATTAACAATGTTGCTAGAGTGGAATAAAACTGAAGCATTATTCCAATCAATACAGTGGGATAACTCTGACAAATGGACAAAAAGGGCATATATATATATATATATATATATATATATATATATATATATATATATATATATAACGAATAACGGCAAAATAACGAACAACAATTTAATCACAAATAACGATATAAACAATATAATACGGAAGGAAGACATAGACGAAAGAAAAGAAATAAGTAAAAGTTGCGAAGTAGTCAAACGGTCGAACGAGCGAAATGATAAAAAGATAACTAAAAACGTAGAAAATAAACAGCCAAAGAAAAATAATGATAATGGCAAAATTAAGAACTTTGAAAATAATAAGAAAAGAAGAAGAAGCGTAGAAAATATGGTATGTAAATACTACGCGAAAGGGGACTGCAGACATCGGGATGGGCAATGCATATATGCACATCCCACATTATGCAAAACGCACGCACTACACAAGTGGATACTGCAAATTTGATAAGAAATGCATGTTCCACCATCTTACGGTCTGCAACACTTATGCAAGATATGGGAGCTGCAAATACGAAAAAAAATGCCGGTACCACCACTCTCAAAGGAACGCAACGAGTGAATAGCAAAAACGAACATCAAAGAAGAGTGCCAATTTTTTAGACGCAGCCAACACATTTCAGCTGCGAAATACTATCTAGTAATTACAAAACCAGCTGACAAATATAGTAAATATAGGAATTCGAGAGCCGGACAGAAGGTACGAATAAAGGCACTTCATGCGTTATCGGGACAACAGGTACCGACAAAGATAAAAAGAGGTAAATTCTCAGAGGACCACAAGGCAACGAAACCGGCACCCCCATTGGAAAACAAATCGGAACCACCTGTATGCGAAAAAGAAAGAGAAAAAATAAAAATAATCCTAGCCAACACAGAGGGCCTTAAATCAAACCATTCCACGAACAAAGTTGTATACCTGAAAGGACTCATGCAAGAAGCCGGAGCAGACTTTGCATGCCTCACGGAAACTCATCTAAAGGACTGCCAGGCGAACTGTGAAAATTGATTCCTGTATTGACAAAAAAGAAATACAAATTAACAACTATAACATCCTTCGAGCCGACAGAACAGTGAGACGTAAAGGAGGATGTGCTATTTACACACGCGAAAGGCACATAGCAGAAATGGCTATAAGTACCTCAAACAACCACGTAGAATGTGTGCCAGCAAAAATTGAAAAATTAAATATGGTACTAATTGTAATGTACAGACCCCCAAACACGCCAACCTCAAAATTTTCAGATTCCATTACAGAGGTAAGAAACTTGGTAAAAGATCTGCACTCTCCAACCCCAAATATTTTTCTGTGGTGATTTTAATTTCCCATTGACGAAATATAAAAGGATAGGGAAAAATATATGTATACACTCGGACAAGGGGGGCACACGAGAAAACCAGGAGCAGGTAAAAATGCAACTAGCTCTAGCTGATGAATTTATGTTAACGCAAGAAATAACAGAAAACACAAGAAAAAACAACTGCCTAGATTTGGTATTCACAAACAACAGTAATCTAATTGATAATATAGAAATATTCCCAACTATGATATCGGACCACATCATCATTGAAATAACAACTAATATAAAGGCAACAGGAAAGGAAAGAACACCCACAACAGAAAGAATCAAATTCGAAATTTTTAATTGTCACTCCAAAGCTATAAACTAGGAAGATGTGACATCCAGCGTGGAAGTAATAGATTGGAAAACCATTTTCGAGACCAAGACAACGGAGGAGAAGACGTTGAAATTGTGGAAAAACATGTCCCAAAGATACAACAAAGAGGAAAGAGAAGCAGGTTCGAAAGACAAACGAGGGCATTGTTTCGAAAGAGAAAAAGAGTGACTGCAAAATTAAGTAATTGTGAAGATAACAACATCAGAAAAATATTAAATGATAAACTGCAAAGTATCGATGTCGTCATACAGGAACTAATGGAGAAGCATACAGAAAAAGAAGACGACGCTATAGAAGCGATAAAGGCTAACTCAAAGTACTTCTAAAATTTTGCAAAAAGAAAGTCGAAAAACCATGCGACTATCGGACTTCTAAAAAATGAGAACAGTGATTTATCGGATGATCTAACAGAAGTATCTGAAATATTAAGAGCTCAGTACGAATCATCTTTCAGTATCCCAAAAACTGACAAATTGATATGCGATAGAAATGCGTTCTTTGAAGGAGAACCACAAAGGGAAAGTATAACGGATTTCGACTTTACGACGGATGATATTACACAAGCCATAGGGAAACTAAAAACACACTCAGCGGCAGGACCGGATAAATGGAATGCCACACTGATCAAAAACTGCAAGAATGCAATCGCTGAGCCCCTAAACTGGATATGGAGACGATCACTAGACATGGGAGAAATACCTGGCATCCTGAAGAGCGCGAACATAGTCCCAATATATAAAGGAGGAGATCGATCCGAGGCCAAAAACTATAGGCCAGTATCGCTTACATCCCATCTCACTAAAATATTTGAAAGAATAGTTAGACAGAAAATCTATGACTTTTTGGAAACTCAGAAAAAATTCAATGATAACCAACACGGGTTTCGGTCAGGCAGATCATGCCTATCACAACTGATGGAACACTACAACAACATTATTGATTCACTTGAAAGTAATGAAAACTATGATGTACTATATACAGACTTTGCTAAAGCGTTCGACAAATGTGACCATGGAATCATAATACATGTTAGGAAATCTAGAAGAGGAAGAACCATTGTTGTCCCAAGGCGATACGATGACTAAGCTGATTGATGCAGCATTGCTTGTATATATTAAGTTAAGGTGTATATATATCCATCTCATAATTGTAAGGTTAGTGAAAAATTAACTTAATTTAGAGCTAGCATTTTTGAGCTCTTGTGGCATCATTGTTTGGTCACACTGTTGGCATCATTTTGGGGCGCTGCGCGTTCTTTTCTACTCGTTTGTGGGATGTCGTACGTACAGGGTGTGGTCTTGTAGAGAGCTCTCTTGCAATTCAGTTTGGTTGTTTAGATACAAGATTGTTGCACCGTGCAATAGTCCAGGTTGCGTTGTTGTTGCAAGGTTGAGAAAGAAGACCATAAGTAGTACCCTTTTTGTTTACATTAAATTTCATGTAACTAAGGTCTAAGGTAGGCCCGCATCGAGTCAGCAACCCTGAGGTTACCCTGAGGTTACCCTGAGGTAGGACCTAATAGGATCTCAAATCCGTAAGTTTTAATTTAGCTTAACTTGGGCTTTAGGTAGAACTGGCCCTTTAGAATTTGGCCGTTCACGGCTCAGCTGGGATTTTGAACCCGACAAATAAATAAAATAACAATACATAAACTGAAATATATGGGAAGAACAGGAAAATTAGGGAAATGGATACATAATTTCCTTAGTGAGCGGCGGCAAGTCGTTACAGTGCAAGGAATATCTTCATCAGAATCAGAGGTCCTCAGCTCAGTACCACAAGGAACAGTATTAGCTCCACTACTCTTCATAATCATGCTAACTGACATAGATGAGGACGTTACCAGAGACAGCACAGTAACATCCTTTGCGGACGACACAAAGATCAGTAGAAAAATAAGAAACCCAGAAGACATAGGATCTCTACGAACCGACATAAACAGAATCTACAAGTGGACGGAAGACAACAATATGAAGTTTAACACCGAGAAATTTCAGCTATTACGGTACGGAAAAAGAGAAGGCCTAAAATCCATGGAATATTATGTCCCAAATGGACAGGAAATTCAGAGAAATTCCAGAGCAAAAGATTTAGGGGTTGTAATGACAGATGATGCGAAATTTGAAACACAAAATAAGATAGCAGTAAACAGAGCAAAGAGAATAACGGGTCAAATATTGAGAACCTTTAAACAAAGGGATAGGAATGTAATGATTCCTCTACTGAAAACCCTGATAATACCCAAATTGGAATACTGCTCGGTCCTAACATCCCCATATAAAAAAGAAGACATTAGACAGCTGGAAGGGATCCAGAGAAGCTTCACAGCCAAGATCAATGGGTGCAAAGAACTAAATTACTGGGAAAGGTTGCGCGAACTAGACCTATATTCACTGGAAAGGAGAAGAGAGAGATACACCATTATTTACACTTGGAAAATAATGGAGAAACTAGTCCCTAATCTTACTCTGAACCCTACAACTCCCCAAACAACGGTGGAAAGTAGAAACAGTAGACTTTGTCGTATTCCCAAATTGAAGGCGAGACAGGGAACATCCTTAACCCTGAAAGAAAAGTTTTGTAGTGAGAGGACCAAAACTGTTTAATCAGTTGCCCAAAGACCTAAGAAACACGAGGGGAGTTGCAGTGGAAATCTTCAAAAGAAAACTAGACGCCTGGCTCAGAACAATCCCCGATGAGCCGGGCGTACCTGGCTATGTGAGGTGGAGTGCGCAAGAATCCAACTCACTACTTCACCAGGCCAACTAGAGAGGAGGGGCGACAAGCTTAACCTTCGCGAAATGAGAAATCATCGCGCGAAACCTTTGTAAGGTAATGTAAGGTATATATATACATATATACAGACATATATATATATATCAGGCACGTGCCGTGAGTAAATACTCAGGGTAGGCAGACTCAATGCGCGAGCGAAGCGAGCGGTTTTAAGCTAGGGGGTCTGGGGTGGGCGCGAGCTCCCCCAGCGGGTTCCGGGGCGGAGCCCCAGCCACCAACGAATTTTAAGCATAATTAACCCCTTCCGCACCATTTGTGCTAATTTTTGGTCAACAACAAATATTTACTTACCGCTTTATTTGTAGATGAATTCCATTCTTCTCTCTTTGTTAGTAACAAAAATATCTGTAATTTTTTCAAAGAAATTGTAAGTGGGATTTTGCTCCATTTTAGTAAATCTTTCCTTTCCAATTGAAATTAGGGCAAGTGATGAAAGCCTTTCCTGTTTCATTCTATTCCTGGTGTAGCTTTTAATTCTTTTCATAGCTGAAAATGACCTCTCAACAGAAACTGTTGTAGCTGGAATTGTTAAAATCAATTGCAACAGCTTCACCTCTTCAGGAAACGCTAGTTCAAGTCCATTTTGAAATATGAAAGCAAGCAAATCTTTAATTGATTTATCCCTGAACACTTGTGCACTATAAATTCCAGCTAGATCAGTTTTCAATCTTATGACATCGAAGAAGTTACCATAATTCTTCTCTAAACTTTCTAGTGCATCCTTATCAATTTCTGTAGCTAGTTTTAGAAACTTTTTACTATCAACTAATGAAATAAATTGTAAATTTTTGAAGTCACTGTATCTTGCTTCCATATGCTGCAGTATATCATTCAATATTAGACAGAATATTCTTTCTGTTTCTTTTTTAATTGGACCTTTTTTACAACATTTTGATTCAGTCAAGTTATTTTCTTTGAAACATTTTTCAAACTTATAGATATCATCAAAATTTTTGCGCAGACCCTCGAGGGAATTCATTGTTTCATTGATTCTTTCAATGCAATATGGAATATCTATAATTTTAGTTTGTAAGATATTGAAGAGTGTGTCAGTTCTAATGAAAATCTTATCATATACCATGAGAAGAAAGTATGTTGAATCTTTCGTTAGCCAATTATAAAATCCATTACTCCTCACTAAAGTATCTGAGTCCCACAATAAAGGATTGCTGTCAATGTTGTTGAAAAGTTTACAAAGGTCACTATGATAGTGTAAAATAGTTTGCACTAGCTTTGAGTTAGAACTCCATCTCGTTGGTGCAGCCTTTGGAATGCGTTTATGTACTATTTCATCAAGAAATTGCGTTCGTTTTGTAGAGTGATTGAAAAATGCAGCAAGACCATCAATGGTCTTGAAAAAGATTGTACATTCAGGTATAAATTTCGCTGACTGAGATAGAACAAGATTCAACTTGTGAGCGTAGCAATGGGTAAATAACGCTGATGATGCCTTTTCTCTTACTTTAGCTTGAACGCCATTTAAATGCGATGCCATTACCGATGCTCCATCATATGTCTGTGCTACAAGCTTCTCAGCACAGTTGTATTTATCTAAATTTTTAAATATGCATTCTGTTACACCAGTAGCTCTTCTGTCTTTAAGTTCGTCAAATCCTATGAAAGCCTCTTTAATTTCAGAATCCAATACATATCTTAAAACTGTGGAACATTGAGCTGTATTTGAAATATCAGTCGATTCATCCACTTCTATAGCAATGAATGGGGATCTTGCGATATCTTCTTTAATATTATTTTCTACAGCTATGCCTACTGCTTCAATCAAGTCATTTTGTATCTTGTTAGAAACGCCAGAAAACACGGATGAAGTCTGTAAATGTTGTGCTAATTTTTGGTCAAATTTTGCAGTGTAGTTCAGTAACTCAATATAGTTTCCACGATTTAAAGAGGATTTATCTTCATTATCACCGCGGAAAGCAAGTTCTTGTTTAATCAAAAAGCAAGTAGCAGAAATTAATGTTTTCATTATGTCTCTGTTTTCCTTTACCTTTTTATTGTGAATTTCAATGCTAAGTTTTTTTTGCTTATCTGTGCTCAAGTCGATTCGTGTAGATCCAAATGTTTTCAACGATATTTTACTTTCATAATGCGCAGCAGACCTCTCGTGCTTACTTAAAGCATTAGTCAAATTATTTAAATCACAATATCCTGTTCTTATCCACACACTTTCACTAGATACGAAAATAACAAGCATGGAAAACAAAAGAGTCTACCTGTTGTAACACAACCACACAACCACTCTTTCTTGCTGTACCACGTCGTTTGAAACGTTCTGATTATTTTTGTTCCTTTACGCTGTAGCAACTGTTTCAGTTCCGGTGTCGGCCTACCATTTTTAATCACATTCAACCTTTCTTCATAAGACAGTTTAGAAAAATTCTTAAGATACTCACTGTCCATATTTGAAAAGGGTTAAATTTTGAAATAAAATGTCTAAAATTTAGTTCAATCACCAGAGGCAAACGACAACACAGACGCGCGCACAGCCACACACCCAACCATGTGCCCGAACGGTAAACACTGAGTGAAAAGCAGAATTAAATCTGCTTATATAGCGCAGTATTTGTCACAGCTTGGAGCTCCACTCACGGCACGTGGGAAAATTTCATTGTCAAGCGTTAATATATATAGAGGTTGAAAGGCACGGGGAAATTGTGCTTCTAACACAATATTATCCATTTACAAATTTATACATTGAATTTCATACATTAAATTAACATTTATATAATGAAGTGAAAATCATTTACTTTTTATATTTAATATTTTTAGTTTTATTCAGGGTAAGCACTGCCTACCTTGCCTACCCAGAGGGCACGTCCCTGATATATATATATACACATATACATATATACATATACACACACACATATATATATATATATATATATATATATATATACATATATACATACATATATACACATATATATATATATATATATATACATATATACACATATATATATATACATATATATACATATATATATATATATACATATATATACAGGGTGGGCCGTAAGTTTCCATACATAGGAAAAATAAACATTTTTTTATGGACAACCATTTTTATTTATATAATATGCTCTACATGGTTGCCATTTTTTTGAAAACACATTTCAATACGTGTTCCCCACTGTTGATGAACACGCATTAGCACAGTTGACGTTATGCTTGTAATGGCGTTGGTGATACGTTCCTTTAGATGATTTATGTCTCGTATCTTTTCCTGATACACCATGGCCTTCAAGTGCCCCCAAAGATAGAAATCAAGGGGGGTGAGATCTGGGGATCTGGGAGGCCACTCCACAGGACCACGCCGACCAATCCAAGCATCCGGAAACTGCTGATCCAAATACCAACGCACGTGAAGACCATAATGAGGTGGAGCTCCATCTTGCTGGAAGTAAACTGGGAAGTTACCTTCCTCGTTTAGCAGGGATGGGAAAATCTCTTCTTGCAACATGTTAAGATACCTTTCGGCATTAAGATTTCCACTGACAAAAATTGGTCCAATAATTCTGTCACCCCATATCCCGGCCCACACCATCACTTTACCGGCACCTTGCATCTTCGTCGGACTCAGCCAGTTAGGGTTAGCATTACTCCAATAACGTATGTTTTGCCGATTAACCTCTCCATTGACGTAAAAATTTGCTTCATCAGTAAACAAGATCTTACGTCAAACGCATATTCTTAGGGTATCTGAAACATAAAAACAAACGTTTAATTTTTCCTATGTATGGAAACTTACGGCCCACCCTGTATATACATATATATATACATACATACATACATATATATACATACATACATATATACAATATATATAATATATATATATATATATTCCACAGATACTACATAATAATTTTCTGATGTAGAATCTGCTTTCCGTTTTTTGTGCATCTGAGCAGGTTTTGAGATAAATATTTTTTTTCGAAGAATTGTGTATCTCGAAAGCTGGTCAATTTCATCAAAAACCTATAAATTTAAACTTTTTTCCACGCTTACTCTTACGGTCAGTATACTCTTTTCCACAGTTCGAACATAAACGAGGTTTTAATATCACACCGTGATTTGCAAAAAAAATCCAAAGCTTTATCTTCGTTTGAGGCAACAAAGTCTTCAAAGTCGACTTCACAACCGGCACAGTACATGGTCACAGAAACACAAAAACGAACAATTATTTGCTGCCAATTTGGATAATTAATTAATTAATTAATTAATTAAAATATATATATATAACATTCCTGATTATGACCTCCAATCTTTCAAACGCAGTGTCTAGGCGTCTCGAAAACCCTGGACCTTGATTTTGGCTCTGTTCTTCTTTCGGGGTGGGGGTGGCGCTTTTGTGGGCATTCGTCCTTGCCCCTCCTTACTACATATATACATGCCCGAATTGTTCATTCTGACGAAGGTCAAGCTTTTCACCCCACCTTGGACCTACCGTTTCAGGGGCGGATTTAGACCGTCTTCCGGAAGACGGTCAGAATTTTCAGTGAATATTTTTATTACATGATATTTTAATAATATATAATATATATATATTTAATTATATAATATTTTGATAAATATGATGTAATTTTCCATTGTTTTAATTTTATATCTTTCATTTCATTTAAAAATATGTTATAGCAACTTGAAAATGTACTTCTGCCAAAAAGGTGATAGCGAAAATTTCACGATTTACAATAGTTCCGTACGCATTTTTTACTTTTTAAATTTTGGAAGACGGTCAGCCCAGAAGGCTGGATCCGCCCCCGAGTTTAACGTGGAATCCGAACCACGCCCCACCAGCAGCCCAGCGTCTTAACCACTAGGCCACCCAGGGTACCCATTTACCTACCAACCACTTTCTTTATTGTGTAGAAGGATGAACAGTTCGGTTTTGCTGCGTCCCGCCTGCCGTCACCGGGTCTCGAACCCGGGGCCGATGGATTCGTAGTCAGCGACGCTAACCACTACACCACCGAGGCGCATTTAAAATTTATATATATATATATATAAAAAAAAATATATATAAATTAAAAATGACGGGTATTGAATTCTGGCGGTGATAAATATCGTAATAATAGTAATAAAAATGTTAATGTTCTTATTTCTCCATCTGTAAAACGACTCAGCACACTTTTGAAGGTGTGTGAAAGTTATGGGAAGGATAACGACATAAAATATAATCCTGATAAAAGTCATGTTATGATTATGAGGACCAAGGCCTACGAGTATAGTAAGTTTCCTGAATTTCAATTGAATGGTATGGGTGCTGCCAGAAGTAACTCAGACTAAGTATCTTCACACTTACTAACGGATAGTCTTTCAGATGACTGATATTTCTAAAGCAGTACTTTGGTTAGAAAATTTCATATGTGTGCATTAGATGTTAAGTTGATTTTGTTCAAACCTTTTTGTACTCCAATATATACAGCTCATTTGTAATGGAACTACAGGATGTATAATTTGAGAAAATTATATGTTGTATATAATATTTTTGGAGTTTATTAAGAACTCCAAGATTTATAAATGGTGCTCCTTCTCGTGTCAGTATGCTGTTTGTAGTCAATAAGGTGACTAACTGTGTCAGTGTCATTCGCAATTTTGTATTTAGATTTATCACTTGGTTTGGTGAGTCAGTCAATAAGATAATAGAAGCCATGGTTAGTGGACTGGTCTCCAATACATTTTATAAATCTCAAATCCGGAAGCAGTGGCGTAGGCAACTGTATGTTCATTATGCACAGTGATTCACTCGCCTACTTAGTCAGTGCTCAAGACAACTATCTCTTAATCTTCTATGGACCTCTTGTATAATGTTTGTACCTGTTGAGTCTGAAATAAAGTGTTTGTTTGTTAACAAATTTTTTGAAATATTTCGTATAAGTAAACCATTCTGTTCAACCTCCATTAAGTTCATATTGTTCCTGATGTGACCAAGAAGAGAGACGAGAAAGAACAAATTAAGTACAGTATTCGTTTCTCAAGTTTTCCATCGTTTCATGAGAATAGTTCGGGAGCTATTTTTGCAGTTGAACTATGTGTTGCATCATCAACTGGGTAAGGGAGATGATCGTGACTTACTACTATGTCGAAAGGGAGTCGCCAGGAACAAAGAGGTTGAGCAACACCGCTCTAGGGTTTAGGCCTAACATTAATTAATATAAATTAACTCATGCATGCTAGATACTTTTTTCTTGCAACATTTATCAATTATTTCTTTGTCTATATACTTATCTATATTTTGGTTTTGAAATACAAAAAGCTAAAAAAGTTTTAAGTCTATCGCAGTAAACACATTACGTAAATACAATGTTATCCTGGTTGAATCTTGATCATGTCAGAAATTGACGTTGTACTAACGTAGTCACAACGTAAAACTTAAACGTTATATTGCAAAGTTTATACAACGATGCAGAATAACGTTGTATACACGTGAAGTAGAAGTAAACTTCTGACGTAATTTTTTGAACGTAGCAAAGCGTTGTCTGCACGTAAGGTTTTACATCCATAGCATATACAGTTTCGTATTAAATTATTCTTTGTTGCAAAATTGGAACGGAGTTACATACGGCATACTACTATTTCAAATAGGGCGCCTTTGTTGAACCAAATTCTGTCCTTGAGGCGTTGAGACAACGTTGTATCTACGTAAAGGTTACGTAATATCACAACGTTGTGAAGACGTCACTGAGACCACACAAATTTACGTTGTACCTACATCACAGTGCTAAAATGCAACCTTGTGACAACGTTGTATCTACGTAAAATTGTTAGTTTGGATGCTGTTGCTGTAGGTCTCAGTTTAATTAAAAGAAAGTGTTTTATATATTTAAGGTCGAAGTCGATAGATCAAGAAAAGAAACAGTGAAGAGAAACTTAAACAGAAGAGATGGGAAAGAGGTAGAAAAAGGGTGGAAGAAAAAGGGTGGAAGAAAAAGGGTGGAAGAAAAAGGGTGGAAGAAAAAGGGTGGAAGAAAAAGGGTGGAAGAAAAAGGGTGGAAGAAAAAGGGTGGAAGAAAAAGGGTGGAAGAAAAAGGGTGGAAGAAAAAGGGTGGAAGAAAAAGGGTGGAAGAAAAAGGGTGGAAGAAAAAGGGTGGAAGAAAAAGGGTGGAAGAAAAAGGGTGGAAGAAAAAGGGTGGAAGAAAAACGAGAGCGTAAATAGAATGAGATAGACGGCCAGGTTCTAGGCCTCTGCCTGATTCACTTTTCACAAATTTCTGCAACATTTGTGGCCTTTCCTCAAATTTTCAGTCTGTTGAACACCACTTTTCCTCTAAACCTCACCTCTTTCTCACTGAAACTCAGGTGTCTGGGATGACTGACAATAACCCCTTTTCTGTATTCTCCTACTTTTTCTATACTCCGGTTTCATTCCAAAGGTGGATGTTGTGCATATGTGTGCAATAATCTAACTTGCTCTCGTATCCAGAACTTTAATCCTATGAATTCTATACCCTCTGGCTACAACTTAAATACCAATCTCAGATTAAATACATCTGCACTGTCTACAGTTCTCCTAATGCCACCGACTATCCAAAATTCTTTGACAACCTCACTTCCAAAGTGGAATACATTCTATTACACTCTCCTTTTGGTGAAATATCCATTTTAGGAGATTTCAATGTTCACCACTACATTTGGCTTTCCTCCCACTTCACTAAAATCCCTAGTGAACTAGCTTACAACTTCTCTGTCCTGAATGAACTGGAGCAGATTGTACAACACCCTACTCGTATCCCCAATCTCCTTGCAGATAGGCCCAACATTCTGGATTTATTTCTCACCTCTCATCCTTCTTCTTACTCTGTCAAACTGTTTCTCCCATGAGTTCATCCGACCACAATCTTATATCTGTTTCCTGTCCTATCACTCTAATTCAGCCTTTGGATCCTCGCAAGAGGAGACGTCTTTGGCATTTTGGTGCTACTGATTGGGAGGCCCTTAAGCAGTACTCCTGTGATTTCCCATCGAATAATTACTGCTCCGGTGGCCAGATGTTAATGCCAAAAAAAAACCCTTGGTTTAACTTTACTTGTTCTGATGCTATCCGCAACATAGAGCAGGCTTCCAGAAGGTACTATCGCCATCCAACTCCTGACTCTCATTTATCTTATATTTTTGACCGGAATAGTGTAAAATCTGTTCTTCGACTCACATCACAGACGTCATCAAATATATATAGTATATATTATATTTTGTTTCATTGAGCTGCGTCATTCGAGTGACTCAGGCAAGGGTATCACAATGGGACTATGACCAAACAGTGTTATAGTAGTCCCTTTGCTATGACATAAATGAATCCGCCCGGATTCGCCCCTGCGAGGGTGAGTCAACATGGCCGCTTGCCATTCGACGGTTGGATTCGATGTGTGTGGAGGACCTAGAGGAGTGGTCGGGGTCAGTTTTTGTAATGTATTTCCAGTGAAATAGACGTATCCTGTGTCGACATGCACTGCAGAGCACAGCTTTAGTGGAATAATAAAGGCCTCAGGCTACTACTACTGACACGATAATCACATTATGCGCAAAACATTATAGTGGTGAAGAGATAGAGACTGCTAAAGCAAAATTATTTACATTATACACAACCAATGGGAACTCTAAAAGAGGCTTATCCATCGCAAAGGTGAAAAGAAAAATGTGCTCAACCTTGAGGACATCGTTAAAAAGATTTTGGAAATAAAAGCTACTAACGATAGGTCCATATTTGCAAGCGAGAACCTGGACTTGCCACCCATACGTTTCGACTCTATTGATGTGACTCTACTCTTAAGTAAAATAGAATCACTTCAGGAGAGGTGCAGCTACTGAAAGGTGGCCTGCATACCTAGTATGGCTAAAACAGAGAGCTAAAAGATATCTGTAACAGCATAACCTCGGAACACAGAAAACTGACCGCTAGTATCTCAGACTTGGAAGCTGAGATGAGCAGCAGGCAAACTGCCCAGCCAGACAGGAATATCGCCATCACCACGACACAGCATAGTGATCCTCAGGACAGGAGGCCTGCCGCTCCTATTCTCACACCATCTTCTCTTACAGCTCAGCAGAACTGTATATCCAAACCAGAGGAGGGAGAAAATGGTAAGTACTTTACTCTCAAGTTCTGAAAGAGAAGTCCAATGACATAAAAACTTGTACGAACACGAACAACCATCCTAACAGTGGGCAGCAGGTAGTACGTATCTACCCTGAACTGCATAGTCTGACATACGATCAGAGCTGGGCAGTAACGCGTTACAAGTAACGGCCGTTACGTAACGCGGTACTTTTTTAGTAACGGTGTTACATTTCAAATCAAATAACTCTTTCAGTAACGGCTACTTTTTTAGGGAAATACATTCGTTAGTCGTTACTTTATCATTGCTCGCAATTAGTTTCTTTCGATCCTCACTCATTATTCATTAACCGTTAAAAATTTGTCCCTTCACTATGAGCAAGGTGTGCATGTTGGCCGTTGGCATGCTGGCAGCCTACCCCTATCCACCCTCTCCCCTTACACTGACAGCACTGTCAAAGTAAAAAGGCGAAGTACCCTGGAGCAGGGAGGGACCTAAGTTCAACAGAGGTTTCGTCATTCCTCTCATCTGGGCCTTCACGGCACGTTAGCTCTGCAACCTTCCCATCCACTAACTTTAAAAATTTTATTAAACTTAACACTCCTATACCATCTAGTGCCGCTGTTGAGCGGGTTTGTTTCAGTAGGGAAGGATATACTGCGTCCGAACGAGGCTCGCTCTTAGATGCAACTTTTGAGAAGCTTGTTTTCTTAAAGGCCAATAAAGATCTTTTGAATAATAGTTCTTAAGTTTGTATATTTAGCTAATAAATTTCAATTATCATTGCCATGCACAATAATTCATTTGATTCATTTCTTTAGTATTTCGTGTTATTGTTTTGCAAAACTAAACTTTCCTGGTATATTCTAGCATTAGTAAATTAGTATCAATAGTGTGCTACATCCTCCGTTATGTTGCAATTCCTAGTAATAAATTTTGCAGTAATTTTGTTTCACTTTTTTTGAAAATATTATGCCTTATAAGTCATAACAATGCAATGACGGCATGCACATCGCACAGACTTCATAGCCTATGCATTAACCATTGGATACAAACCAACACATACTTGCACAAGCGAATGTTTATATAATAGAATATTTTATGTAAATATAAATTATAATATACGTATGCATATGCATATATATATTATATATATATATATATATATAGATTTACATTTCATTAAAAGTAACGGTAATGAGTAACGGTGCATTTACGTTACTTTTTAAAAATGGTAACTAACGATAACGGCGTTACATTTAGACTAGTAACGGTAACGGCATTAGATTTATAAAGTAACGAGCACAGCACTGCATACGATGAATCTCCAACACAAACAAACAACAAATTAACTGCAACAGAAGGCAATGCCACTGAGACCATTAGTAATGTGGCCATGCCTCAAGGGACTATTCAAACCTACTCGGCAGCTAGTCACCCTGGTGAGCAGAATGTAGGGCATGGGTGGACAACAGTTAGTAAAAGGGGTTTGCATCAGAAAAAGAAACAGGACTCTGAGAACCCCTCTCCATCCAGAAGAGAACCACGGCTAGGGCTAACAATGAATACAACAATTAAGGCAGTGAAAATATCTCGGCAGGCCCATGTATTTGCCTTCCGTTTCCCACCTGACCAATCTACTTCAAAACTAGAAGAATACCTGCGTGAAATGACGAAAATTGGGACTACCTGCTCCAAATTAACCAGTAAACGACCAGATACCTACAGCTCTTTCTACATTAAGGCAGAATGTGAGGCCCCCTCCGTATTTATGGGTCCAGAAGTCTGGCCTGAAGGAATCTACTATAGTTGGTATAACGTGAACTTCAGGAAAAACTCAGTCCACAAAAATACGCGTAAGCAGACTCCACCATGCAACCCAGGGAGACACCCAGTGAGAACAGTGATAGTGTGTTTAAAAATAATGGCCCAGTTTCACAACTCAGTGTTGGTAGCTATAACTGTAGAGGCCTCAAAGTCAATGCTGACAGTGAGATCAATAAACTTTTATCTGCACATGACATTTCTTGTTTTCAGGAAACTTGGCTCTCTAAACAAGAGTGCAAAGATTTAAACAATATTAAGCCTAACTACAGGGGAATAGCTAACTCACCCAATGATGATAGTGAAGTTATTACTGTGGGCAGACAGAATAGGAAGGAAGGTGTAGCTATAATGTGGCACTCACAGCTGGATAGGTTTATAGAGCCCATTAGATATGAATATGAGTGGGTTGTAGCCATGAAACTAACTATTGACAACAAAATACTGTATATATCCAATGCCTTATGAGTGTGCTGAAAATGAGGAGGTATTTTTAGATAGACTCTATAAACTAAATATACTGCTAGAGGAGCTGGACTCTTCACGTGTTGTAGTGGTTGGTGATTTTAACAGCAATATCACTAAACCTGGTTCGGATTTTGCTAAGCTTCTTATCAATTACTGTGAGGCATGCGACTACAAACTTGCAAGTAAATTGCTACTCCCTAATGACTCATTTACATATGTTAGTGATGCCTGGGGGGCTCACTCGTGGCTAGACCACTGTATAGCCTCCCACGATCGTTATAATCAATAGCATGTCCATACTTTATGATGTATTTGAATCTGATCATATCCCATTTGTAGTAGGGCTTGATTGTATGGTAGCACCTGACTTAGACAATGACTGTGATAATGCTGATTACTATAAGGTTAATTGGTCAAATCTTAGTCACTCTGAAGTAGATTACTATACAGTGCAAACTGATACACTACTAAGGCTTGTGAGGATTCCTGCAGAAGCTTTGGCTTGTCAGAATCCATCCTGTGATATAAACCATATAGATCTCTTAAATAAGTATTACGGTGAGCTTGAACATGCGATTAAGGCTGCGAGTGGAAGTAGCTTTAAGAATAAAAAATGGGGAAAAGTAAATGTCAATCCAGGGTGGGCAGAATCCTGTGCTGATTTGTATGATGTAGCAAAAAATGTATTCGTGGAATGGGTTGCTATGGGGAAACCAAAGCAGGGGGAACTCTTCCAACTGAAAAATAGAACTAGTACTAGGTTCAAGGGTGCTCTTAGATTTATAAGGAAAAATGAAGTGAATCATCGAAGAGAATCTCTAGCCAGGAAATTAGGCAATAGCAATACTTCCAGTAGGGAATTCTGGAAGGAGTTTAATAAAATTAACAAATTAACAATAGTAATCTTACCTTCCTTGCCAATAATAGAGGGTGTACATGGTGCAAAAAACATTGCAGAACTGTGGAAAAATCATTATGAAACCCTATTTAATTGTCTCGGGGGGGGGGGGGGGGGGGGGGGGGGGGGGGGGGGGGGGCTAAATATAGAATGCTCTAAGGAGCTACTAATTAATGACTCAGAAATCTAGCTGGCTATTCATAAGTTATATGATGATAAAAGTTGTGGCCTAGATGGCATACAAGCAGACCATTTAAAATGTTGTAGCCCTTGTATAATACCTATGCTTGCAATGTGTTTCACAAGCTGTATGATACATAGGTAATTGCCACAGTCCATTTTGTCAGTTGTATTGTTGCCAGTTGTTAAAAATAAGGGTGCTGGTATCTGTGATAAGAATAATTATAGGCCAATAGCACTTGTCAGTATACTTTCTAAAGTGTTGGAATATGTCGGTTATAATAGGATAAGCACTTACTTGCAGACTTATGACAATCAGTTTGGCTTTTGAGTGAAACATGGGTATTTATATGCTAAAGGAAGCCGTCCTAAAGTACAAATGTCAAGTAGCAATGTATATTCCTGTTTTTTTTGATGCATCAAAAGCATTTGATAGAGTTAACCATCACAAACTTTTCAAGAAACTCTTTTGTCGAGGGGTACCTAAATATATACTTAGGATACTTGCATTCTGGGATACAGAGCAGACCATGTTTGTTAGATCGAAAAGCACTGTATCACGAGGTTTTAAGGTAACTAATGGTGTTAGGCAAGGAGGTATATTATCACCCTATCTTTTCTGTATATACATGGATAACCTTACCAATGAACTAAAACCTACACGTACTGGCTGTGTCAGTGGAAAGGAAAAAATTAATCATTTAATGTATGCTGATGACCTTGTTCTTCTTTCACCCTCTACCCATGGGCTGAGAGTACTATTAGAGATATGTGAACAATATGGTATAGAAAATAACATCACCTATAATGGGGAAAAGAGTTATATTTTGATTTTTAGGTGTAATCTACTGAAACATACAGGGTGTCCATAAATGATTACCCTGATTAAAGCATGCTATAACTTTTAAATAAACACTCTTATTCAAACACAGTTTTAATCATAAGTAAATAAACATACAAAGTTTTGATACATAGTTAATGAACTTAATAAGTTTCCACATGTGCACCCCTAGTGGCACGTAAAATGTCTAAGCGGTATTCACACTCACGCCACACATTTTCCAACATTTGTGGGTTAACTGTAGCAATTGCATCCGTAATGCGTTCTCGCAATGTCCTGATATCTGGAACAACTGTTGCATAAACCAAATCTTTAACACGACCTTGTAGGCATATAACTTCAAACGTTTGTGTAACACCTTGTGCACCATAGACTTCGGTATCTTTAGTTGGCATGAAGCTTGTCTCACCAATTTCCTTGGTGACCGTGTGAAAGCAGTTTGAATGTTTTCCACCGTCCCATCGGAAACTGATGATCTACCACTGCTCTTTCCCTTTTCCACATTTCCAGTTGCCAAGAATTTTTTTCATCCACGACTTAACTTCATATCAGGTGGATTCTTTCCATACTTTGTTCTGAACCTTCGCTGAACACTGACAGGATATTTTGTTTCTGCAAGCCATACAACACATTGTGCCTTCTCTGTCACAGACGCCATCTTAACTGAACAGCTACTACAGCGCTCCTAGCTGCGAATGCGGTAGACGAAACACACCAGCACAGAAACTCTATGCGTGTATGAGATCACATGCAAAAAGAAAACGGATGTAAGATTCGTCATTAAAACATGAGCATACTGTTTTCAGGGTAAACATTTATGGACACCCTGTATATCATGTGGGTCTTTTGAAATGAATGGTCAGCAGAGGTGGGGAGTCGGCCAAAAAAATTCTGACTCCTGACTCCCAACTCTTGAGTCAGTTTTTTGAAATTAACTCCTGACTCCTGACTCCCTGCAATAATTCTATACACTACAGTATTATAGCTGTAGCATTAACCTAATCCTCTTTTCCCATTGGAGAGGGTTAGGGGTCCAAATCTGTATATGTAAGACCTAAGAAGGCCCTCAAACAGAGTCGGGTGAGATGAGCAATAATTGCAATTTTTCTACAAAATGCAAAAATATACAAATCATTTAAGAGTTGGGAGTCGTTTATTTTTACCGACTCCCGACTCTTCTAAAAAACTCAAAAAAGGGCCAACTCTCAACTCCCCACCTCTGATTTAAACAATTTGGTTTAAAAATGAGTTGAATGATATTTTATACAATATTTCCCATTATTTTCAAAGTTTCATTCAAAACAGTCAAACAACTTCTTCCTCATATGCATATAATGCAATTTCCTTGCCTACATGATGTACTTGGAAGACGTAACATTTTCTGGTCTTTTTTTTCATACTCAGCTTTTCTTTCATTGTCTTATTCTCCATCTTTTTGGATCTTCCACTCCTAGGTATTTGTATGTAGCCACTTATTCCAGCTCCTTAATTACTAGATCACCTATAGCTATGTTGTTCCCTGCTGTCCTAGAATCTGTGGTTAAATTATTATTCAGGACAATGGCATGGTTATATTTATTTAAAATATGCAAAGTATAAAATGCAAGTCTAACAAATTTTTAAATGATATTTCTGTAGAATAAGTAAAGAATTTCGTTTACATGCACTACAACAGTAGGAGCAGCAGGATAACCAACCATTATTGTTTAAAGCTAAGATTGCAATATTGACTAAATAAAACAAACAAATTGCAGCCTCAGTTAATTGAATGCCTGGTTAGGTCAGCTGTATGTCCTTGATGATTGGTTAGGTTAAGTCATGATATTCTTGTTAAAACTAACAAACATATCATGACTTAACCTAACCAATCATCAAGGGTGTACAGTTGACTTAACTGTGCATTTAATTAACCTAACTGAGCATTCAATTAACCAGGGGCAACTTACAAGTAGATAGATCACAGCACTGCATTATCACACGCTCACACTACAACAATAATATTCAGACTAAACTGGGTCTAAGCAGGCAATAAATAAACATTAATAACAAGACGACATAAACAGGAACAAATTTACATTTTCTGAATTTAACCAGACTATATACCAGCACAACGTAAGAAATAATTTAACCACAGATTCTATACTTATGCCCCTTTTGCCTTTCCTGAGTCATTATTGCACACTTCACCTCTTATTTCTAGGCTTCATTCTATATCCTCTTCTGTTGTTGTTTATTATTTGATTGAGTGCATTTAATGCCAGTACAACAACAGTGGTAGATTGCATCACCTTGGAAGATGCCTTGCTTAATTTTCATTCCATTAATCTCAATGGTTCAACTACCATGATGTAATATAAAGTCAGACTTTCATTTAGCCAACTCTTTGCACATTCTATGAAGCTTCTGATGGTTGGGCTTATTTTGCAAAGCTTTGGTACTTCTACGATCCAAGTATGGAACATGCTATCATATTTTTTTGTAGTCCACCATGCCATACTTACAGTATATTCCTGATTTTTCCTGCAACTTTTAAGTATGGCTTTGTTTATCAATAACTGATCTTGGTAAAAATTGGTTATTACTCCCAGTCAGGTTTTTTGATGAAAATTTTTCTGGGCAATTTTGATTTGCACAAATGTGATATCCATTTCCTGTGCAAATGCGTAGTTTTTGAGATATCTTCACCTATCTTTAGGTGAAGGTATTTCAAAAACTACACAGTTTCACAGGAAATGGATATCACATTTGTGCAAAACAACTCAAAATTGACTAGAAAAATTTGTTCATCATTTTTGTTTAAACTAGTGAAAATATCATGACAACCTAACCCAGGGGTTCCTAACCTTTTTAGCACTGCACCCCCCTTTGGTCAACCTTGTATCCATGGCACCCCCCATACCCAAAGGGCGAAAGTTTTCATCAGTTCCATATGGATGTCTAGAATCCAGATAATTATAGGATTAATAATAAAAAAACATCAAAACTCATGTTTGAGAAAATTAAGTATTTATATGTACAAAAAATATGGAACTGAGAAACCTTAGTGCACTTTTGCAGATTAAATAAATTATATATTGTATACTTTTTAGAAAATCAAAATAATACTTCTTACAAACTAAAAATTAAGTATTTGAACAGAAATAATATATTTTTCGGAATATATATTTGAATAGTATTTGTTGACCATTAACCATCTCACGCCCCCCCCCCCCCAGTTTGGGAACTACTGACCTAACCAATCATCAAGGGCATACAGTTGACCTAACTGGGCATTCAATTAACCTAACAGGTTAATATTGGTTATTTCACCTAAATATTTTCTGATCTTTTCATATTAGGCACTCGCTGTCACATTTCAGGCAAGTTAAGGATGAGAGAATAACACCATGATTGATAAAAACATCCAATGCTTAGTTTTCATCTAGGCCTACATGGTGAATCAGGTCCTCAAAGTCAAAATCACGTGAATGGCATGTCATAATTCTATCACAAACACCACCAAACTGAATCCAATTAGAATAAAAAAGTGACAAATTGACCAAAATAGTATATATACATACATATTATAAATGCCAAAAAATAGCAATCATAATTATTATTAAAAAAATATTAAGACCAATTTGCACAAGATGGATATTTTCTTAGTCAGTTTTTAATGGCAATTCAATATATAGTACTTGTTAAACTGCTTGTGACAGAGTAAAATCCAATATTAACCCTGATCTTTAGTTCCATATGTCCCTCTGCTACATTATAGGCGAGAAAAGGGGTAAAGGACTTTTACAATATCTTATAATATCACTTAGTTTACTATAAATTAAAAAACAAATGTTTAGTCAAAATTTCAGAATATGCACAATTACATGTACAGTAAACAACCTGTTATCTGACCATAATGGGATCTGGAGATGGTGCTATCCAAAAATGTTGGATACCTGGATGGGCTGTTTTTAAACAAGTGTTACTGCTTATCCAAGTTTCTTTCTTGTTCACTCTTTATTCAATTTTGGTTAGAATTACAGTTAAAAAATAACTTGTTACAATTACTTTGCATATACTCATTACAGTATAAAGTAATTAGTCTCAATTAACCCATTAATGCCCCACATTCTTTTTTTTGGAACACATTTTAAGTTTTTAACACTACAATTTAGGTTAGAACTTAAAAGTAAAATTTGTAAATATTAATTTTTATTTTTTTATTTAAATTTTTCTACATCAGATAACTATTTCATGTTTATTTAAAGTCTCTCTCAAGCTCAATACATCAAGAATTATCAGGAAATAAAAAAAATAGTTTTGGGTGTTAATGGCTTAATTACCCTTCATAAAACACCCAATATAAATGAAAGAAAAGGAAAGAAGTTACCATTAATTTACAATCTTAACTTTTTTATTTCCATACCCAGTATGATTATTATTCTATTTGAACATGTATTTAAATCACAGTTTAATTAGAAGTCAATGTACTGTAATATCAAGTGAATTGTTCAATGTTCATTGGATTCATTCTTATTGTCACTGTGAATGTAATTGATTTCAATTACAATTACATTTTTAGTTAATTTACAATTACACAGCAATTAATTGAAAAGTTAAATCAATTACAATTACTGGAGCAATCCAAGAAAAAGCACCCCAGTTTGACTTCAATCCAAATTAAAGGATTTTAACATCAACATTCCTCAAAAACTTTGTCCAAGTCATTGCTTGATTGCACTTAGCACACAGCATCACTTTTTTTTAATATTTTTTCCCTTACACCAATTTATTACTGGCAATGGATCTTCAACCAATAATGGTTACACTTCAGTTTGAAAAGTTGATGCTGTCATCTTGCCCTCAAACTTCTGAATGGTTTTTACATTTCAGGACTTGTTTATAAATATATCAAAACCGATGGTAAAATTATTGAATGCCTGGTTAGGTTAACTGAATGCCAGGTTAGGTCAATTGTATGCCCTTGATGATTGGTTAGATTAAAGTAATGATTTTCATTAAAACTAATGAAAATATGACTTAACCTAACCAATCATCAAGGGCGTAACAATTAACCTAACCAGGCATTCAATTAACCATTTTAGAGCAATTAACATCATTTAACTCCAGTTTAGAACAATCCAAGAATAAGCCCCCTAATTGATTTAGTGTTTTTTCTTGGATTGCTCCCAATTACCCTATGTCTGTGAAGGATATTGACCATCTAAGAAGAAGCAATCTGAGTATGTGCAGATAGCATATACAGCTCCCCTCGGTGACTGACTCATGAACTACAAAGGTCGGATAGCCAAAAACTCTAACTGGGCAAAGTTGGAAAAGTTGGATAACTGGGCAAGTCAGTTATATGGAGGTCAGATGACAAGTTTACTGTAGTAGTAAATTTTGAAAATTAAATTTTTATTGCATTGTGTATTTTTAATCTTATAATAATTCTGTATTTTCTTTATAGGTATGCAAATATTAATCACTCCCCATTTACCTGATAAACAGGTTTGTCAGAGTCGGTTAAAATAACTTGGGCATTCATTCTTTTCTTTTCTAAATCTAAGCACACTTACTGAGCATTGTCATACACTCACCATTATATCTATTTTCTTTACTCAGAGGTAAATTGAAGAAAAAATTAAATTAAATTTACTTCATTATGAACAAATTCTTAATTTTCAAAAATGTTTCATTTCTTACACTAATATTAGGTATACTTCCTTGAAGTTAAACTATCTTAAATCATTATGCATCTAAATTCACCCCAAAACAGTGAGATAATGAAAAAATTTGAATAATAATAATAATAATAAAGAAAATTGAAGATAATTGACAAGAACTAAATAGAAAATGAATTAATTTCCAAAAAAGGTACTCCATGTACTTTTTAAACACTATAGAATTAAAAGATTAATCAGCACCTATGACATACAGAACTGAAATATACTCAATATTCAATTTAGACTACCTGTACTGACAAAAAACAAAATTAACTTAAAATGTAAACACAAAGTCAATGTGACCTTTAAGACAAATTCTAACATGAATCTGTGGAACATTAACTTACGAGTCAATTGGCAAATTACTGTAGTGAAAAATATTAATTTTACTTCTAAATATATATATGTACTACTATAATACGATTCAATTTAAATGTTTTGAAAATTAATATATTAAATACATGAACGGAAAAAAAAATTAGAAGTCAAAAAACAAAAATGGGCATTTTTTTTATACTTAATAATATTACAATACAAGTTACTGATACTTATAAAAGTTTTCTATATTTTATTCAAAGGAATTCAATTTTTTTTCATAAAGCTTCTCTGGATATTTTTTATGTAGACTCAACACTTTTGATTGCTTATGTTACAAAATACAATTTATACATATTTCATCTTTATTCATATTTACATAAATATGCATGTATACATTTGTGTGTGTGTATGTATATATATATATATAATATATATATATATATATATATATATATATATATATGGTGCACATACATTCACAGATGAGCTGGTTGGTTGTGTAATTTGGACACACTCATACAGTAATAATGTATGGTATTTTCTTAGTCTTGGGTAGGACAGGACCTATTCTCTTAGTTACAATATATTTTTATGCCTACTACAATGAGTCTTTTCTTTCTTAAGGTAAAGCCTAGTCTTTAAAAATATATAGTCTTGTATCAAATATACAGTCCTATCAACAAGTGTTCACTTACTTAAGGATGAAATGGGAGATCCCATAAAGAGCATCCCTTCTTGCTAATTATCCCATTTGCTTGAATTAATCAAGGTTCCACGTAGGAGATATATAATATATATAAATTAAAAGCTCATGGGATATTGAGATCAGTTATTAATTACATGGAAAAATGGTTAGAAAACTTAGAACAGAGTAATTTTAAATGGTCATGAATCTGGGTGGCCAGAAAGTGAAAAGTTGGGTACCACAGGGATCAGTGTTAGGTCCACTACTCTATTTTATAGTAGACTTGAAAATTTGGCGCTTCAAAATCCAGCAGATTTTGAAATCACCAATTTTAATACTGTGCTGATTTGTATGATGTAGCCAAAAATGTATTCATGGAATGGGTTCTTATGGGGAAACCTAGGCAGGAGGAACTCTTCCAACTGAAAAATAGAACTCATGCTAGATTCAAGGGTGCTCTAGATTTATAAGGAAATATGAAGAGAATCTCTAGCCAGGAAATTAGGCAATGGCAATAGCAATACTTCCAGTAGAGAATTCTGGAAGGAAGTTAATAAAATTAACAATAGTAATCTTACCTTGCCAAATGTAATAGAGGGTGTACATTAGGGTGGTCCAAATCCATAGGGGGAAATTTCAAAATTGTCTTAGATAGTCTCCACAAGTGTGGGTTTTGTCCATTTAGTGTCCACATGGTCTGTGCAAAATTGCAGCATGATTGGTGAATATTTAGAGGTCGCCCCACTCTGAATATATATATTATATAATGTACTTTTTCTTCCGTAGGTCCGATGGCTCAAACTCGATCAATTCCAAAAGTTTGGCTTCTAGGGATGGCAACTGGAACTTTATCCACGTCAAGGCTCCCTACATGCCTTGACGCCTCCTCTTGGGGCAATACCACCACATCAATCAAAAGCAAACCACCTCCGACAGTCTGAACCAGGCATGCCAGAGGGTGATTGAAGTCTGGACCCGAGCGCGGATCCCAACTCAATGGATCGACTCCTGTGTCCGTAAGCTTTCAAAGCTTTTAGACCGCTACAAAACACTCAAGAAGCACAGGACCAGGCAACGTGCCAGTGATAGAATGAATGAAGACATCTTCAAAGTGGACATCCAGGAACTGTTTGACATCGCAACCAGTGATGCCATGATCACAATCGTCAACGTTGAGGACCGAAATTTCCTGTCCATGCAGCATGGCTGGCATTGATAAGGAAACGACTACACAAGAGGACAGAAAGCGATCCAGAATGGAGAAGGAAGCCAAGAGGAAGGCAAGGCATGAAGCAACACAGAAAGATTTGGAAGAAGCAGGAGTGTCATCAATTGATCTTTCCTCTTCTTCTTCTTCCCTTTTTTCGCAAGACGACGAAGACTATAGACCATCAGTTTCGATTCCTTTTTCGTCTGAAGCTCCGGCACCAAAGCGTCCCAAGAACAAGGTTACGAACATTTTCCAATCTCCAGAAGTCATTGGAGCAATGGATCGCACCAATCTTTCTGACCGGAATGCTGTTTTCGTAACTGGAGCTGTATTACAGGCCGCAGGGCATGATCTGTCTGGGATGATGTGCTCTCGGAGCTCTATTCATCGCTACAGAGAAAGTGGGCGAGAACAGGCAGCTCGAGAAGACCTAGAATCATTCTCTCTAGAAGACCCTGTCCTTCTCCATTGGGACGGAAAGCTTCTCCCCGGCATTGAAGGGAAGAAGACAAATGTGCATTGGATAGCAATCCTTATAACATTCAATGGACAGGAGAAGCTGCTTGGTGTCCCAAAGATGAAACAAGGAACTGGAGAAGCACAGGCCCAGGCATGCCTTCAAACTATGAAATTATGGAATGTGGAACAGCATGTGAGAGGTCTCGTCTTCGATACCACTGCGTCAAACACGGGTTTACATCGCGGAGCCTGTGTCAGGATTGAAGAAGCATTGGGTCACGAGCTAGTTTGGATCGGTTGTCGACATCATATACTTGAAGTCGTACTTGCTGATGTCTTTGCCTCAATATTTGGCTCAACAGGAAGTCCTGAAACAGACCTTTTTAAGTGATTTCAAAAGGAATGGCCATCTCTCTCCCACGAAGCATTTGTCTCAGCATCGGACAGCTTGTTCGAGAACCCTCAACTCCAAGAGATGAGAAAAGAGATGCTCACTTACTTACCTAACACTCTTCAGGCAAGCCAACCTCGTGACAACTACAAGGAGTTCCTTGAACTATCTTTGCTCTTCCTGGGGGGAAAGACTGGTGGTCAACTCTTTATCCGAGCTCCGGGTCCCATGCACCACGCGAGATGGATGGCGAAGGCGATTTATGCGCTCAAAATCTACCTCTTTCACTATCAATTCAAGCTCACAGCACGCGAAGAACGAAACGTGACTCAGCTGGCTTTATTTGTCAGTCTGATTTACGTCAAGTACTGGCATGAAGCGCCAATGGGGACACAAGCTCCTCTCAATGATCTCAAAATGCTGCATCTTCTGGAAAAATATCCACACGGAGGAGCTGCACAAGCGGCGAAGACAGCTCTAAGACGCCACCTGTGGTAATTGTCGGAGCATCTGATTGGACTGGCCTTCTTCGATAATAGGATCGATCCTGATACCAAAAGGAGAATGGTTCAACACCTCCAACATCCCCAAAAGAATGGCTGCCCCCGACGAATCAACATGGCAGAAGCTGGTGTTGAAAATGATGTGGCATCCTTCGTCACAAAAAGGACATTGACCCTCTTTGATGCCTTGAAAGTTGGAGGTAAGGAGGAAGTGTGCCAGTTACTTCAAAAAGATCCACGGGAATGGCCAAATGACAAGAACTACAGGGAACTTAGAGATCGCGCCTTAAAGATGAAAGTCGTCAATGATGCTGCTGACCTGCCGAGCGAGGTATTGCTCTCGCACAACGCTACAATGACACTTTGACACGAAACGAGGACCAGAAGCAGTACCTCCTACAACTCGTAGCCACCCACCGAAAACAGATACCAATACCATCCAAGGCGACTCTGATGCAGAAGAAATAATGAAGATACACCCATCATCATGTCCTATTGTCTTACTGTTTTCTTTCATATTCTTTGAGAACCAAAAAAAAATTTAGTTATTCAGTTGTCTATATATTTTCCCAAATTTTCAAAAAGGGGGCAAGTGGAAGTGGGGCAACCCCTAAATATTAACCGAATAACGTGAAACTTTGCACAAATACTGTCCACACCAAGAGGCATAAAACCAACCTTGTGGAGAGAACTTAGTCGATGCTTTAACTTTTTGGACCACCCTAGTGTACATGGTGCTAAAAACATTGCAGAACTGTGAAAAAATCATTATGAAACCCTATTTAATTGTCTCAGAGGGCAGGAGGGAGATAGACTAAATATATGCCTAAATGTAGAATGCTCTGAGGAGCTACTAATTAATGACTCAGAAATCTGGCAGGCTATTCATAAGTTAGACAATAACAAAAGTTGTGGCTAAGATGGCATACAAGCAGAACATTTAAAATATTGTAGCCCTCACATAATACCTATGCTTGCAATTTGTTTCACAAGCTGTATGAATGCATGGGTACTTGCCACAGCCCATTTTGTCAGTTGTATTGTTGCCAGTTGTTAAAAATAAGGGTACTAGTATCTGTGATAAGAATAATTATAGGCCAATAGCACTCACCAATATACTTTCAAAAGTGTTGGAATATGTCAGTTATAATAGGATAAGCACTTACTTGCAGACTTATGACAATCAGTTTGGCTTTAGAGTGAAACATGGTACTGACGTGTGTATTTATATGCTAAAGGAAGCTGTCCTAAAGTACAAGATGTCAAGTAGCAATATATATTCGTTTTTTAGATGCATCAAAAACATTTGAGAGAGTTAACCATCACAAACTTCCCAAGAAACACTTGTGTCAAGGGGTACCTAAATATATACTTAGGATATTGCATTCTGGTATACAGAGCAGACCATGTTTGCAAGATGGAAAAGCACTGTATGACCAGATTTTAAGGTAACTAATGGTGTTAGGCAAGGAGGTATATTATCACCCTATCTTTTCTGTATATACATGGATGATCTTGCCAGTGAATTAGAAACTGCATGTTTTGGCTGTCATTGGAAATGAAAAAATTAATAATTTGATGTATATACTGATGACTTCTTTGTTCTGTCACCCTCCCCCATGGGCTGAGAATACTATTAGAGATATGTGAACAATGGGTGCCGGAAAAAATCCCAAAAAACCAAAATTAAGAAAAACCAAAATTAAGAAAAACCAAAATTAAGAAAAACCAAAATTAAGAAAAACCAAAATTAAGAAAAACCAAAATTAAGAAAAAAATTAAGAAAAACCAAAATTAAGAAAAACCAAAATTAAGAAAACCAAAATTAAGAAAAACCAAAATTAAGAAAAACCAAAATTAAGAAAACCAAAATTAAGAAAAACCAAAATTAAGAAAAACCAAAATTAAGAAAAACCAAAATTAAGAAAAACCAAAATTAAGAAAAACCAAAATTAAGAAAAACCAAAATTAAGAAAAACCAAAATTAAGAAAAACCAAAATTAAGAAAAACCAAAATTAAGAAAAACCAAAATTAAGAAAAACCAAATTAAGAAAAACCAAAATTAAGAAAAACCAAAATTAAGAAAAACCAAAATTAAGAAAAACCAAAATTAAGAAAAACCAAAATTAAGAAAAACCAAAATTAAGAAAAACCAAAATTAAGAAAAACCAAAATTAAGAAAAACCAAAATTAAGAAAAACCAAAATTAAGAAAAACCAAAATTAAGAAAAAACAAAATTAAGAAAAAACAAAATTAAGAAAAACCAAAATTAACTCGTTGCATATTCATGAGTTGCCAGATTTCGCTTGCGTAGATAGCTAATTAGACTGAATTCCAACCAACCAAACCAGTCGTAAACTTCAAACCAAGTATACATTAGTTCCAACTTTACTTTATAATGACATTCTGTTCTGCACCCTTTAAGAATATGGAGGAAACTTGCGAACTTGTTACTTCTTAAAAAGAGCGTGTTAAATTGAACGCACGTGGCTATTTAATGGTTAAAGATAAATCTTTGAACTCGCGATACTATTGGTGCTGCGAAAGTCAAAAATCACTTACTTGCAAAGGAAGAGTGATAACTATTTTCAAATGGACAGCATCTGCTAAAAAAATTTGTTAACCATAACCATAAAGTTTGTTTTTTCCACCTAGGACAATGTGTCTGGAGAAAAATTCAAGCTAGTGGATTGGCAAGGCAATATGGCAATGACGAAAGCTTTAGTTTAAAAATACGTCATTTGACAGCATTGGCATTTCTTCCTCCAAATGAGATTTCGGAAAGTTTTTGCAAATTAAAGCCCCATTTACCTGACGAAGCCAGTGAACTTGTTGATTGGTTCAAAAATAATTATGTGCATGGGAGGATAAGAAGACGTCTACGCAATGGTCTCACTGTTCGATCCGAAGTAGTGTATCCACCAAAATTGTGGTCAGTATATGAATCCATGCAAAATGAAGTCCCGCGAACTCAAAACCTCATAGAGGCGTGGCATCGGAGATGGGAAAATTTAGTTGGAAGTGTGCACATTGGCATGTATCGAATGATAGAGGAATTTAAAAAAGAACAATGCCAGGTGGAAAATCAAATTGAGCGCAGTCTCCGAGGTGAACCGTACTGGAAAAGAAAGAAAATGACTGTTCAACGTGATGAAAGACTTCAAGCTGTTGTCAAAGACCATGAACATCACCCAGTTCTTTTGGAATATCTTCGGGCAATTGCACATAATCTCACTCTCTAATCATCTTTTTTTAAATTTTAAACCCTAGCCTTTGTAAAGGTTTTAGAGATGTTCGAAATATACTAAAAATCTAGGCTAGCCAAACCTAACCTACGATACGCCACATATTTAGGCCTAGAAAATTTAAGATTCAGCAAATCACTGAATTTATATAAATATAGTCTAAAATGTGGGAATCTGTAAGATATCTCCAACCTACCTACCCTACCCTAACAGGTCTGGAAAAGTTTAATAAATCCTACTTGTTTCTACGTTTACCCCCCCCCCCCCCTTTCCAACCAAAGTCTTAAACACATTGCGTGATCCCTTATCTTTTAAATTTTTTTTGGCTTTTCAGGATTTTGGCTTTTCGGGATTTTGGCTTTTCGGGATTATGACCCAAACCCGTGAACAATATGGTATAGAAAATAACATCATCTGTAATGGGGCAGAGAGTTGTATTTTGATTTTTAGGTGTAATCTACTGAAACATATATTATGTGGGTCTTGAAATGAATGGTCAGACTATACCTGTCAAGGACACATGTAAATACTTAGGTCATGTAATTACTCATGAGCTGCTAGATGAACTTGTTATTGAGAGGCAATGTAAAAAGCTGTATGTACAGGGTAAATAAAATGCTAGTAAGGAAATTTGATACGTGTTCAGAATCAGTTAAAATTTATCTTTTTAGAAATTACTGTACTGCATTGTATACATCCCATCTGTGGTGGAACTATACAAAACCTACTATGAATAAACTCTCTATTGCTTATAATAATATTTTTCATATGCTATGTAGGGACCCAAAATGGTACAGTGCCAGTTTTATGTTTACTATACGTAACCTACCTACCAGCCAAATGTTAATCTGGAATAATATATATAATTTCATTACTAGGATCCAAAACAGCTCTAATGTGTTATTGTGCAATGTCCTGTCTTCAGATACTGTGTACCTCTCACCTATATGGCAGTCTTGGTTCAGACAACTGCTGGTTTACAATACCTTATTTTTGTAATGTAGCAAAGATTATATATGCATATTAAGTTGTGTTATAATTAGTGATGCACTGGAGCTCCAGCTCTGGCTGAGCAGGAGTTCCGGCCATTTTAGAAAACCTCCTGCTCCAGCCAGAGGTCTCATTAAACTCCAGCCTCTGGCCAGAGGTGCCAAGTACAACAAACTCAATTCTGACAACTTTTAGTTTTAATTCTATAAAACTATAAAACCTCATTTCTGCACCTATCCAAATATTTCAGTTCTCAGATGACTGTAATAATAATTTATTTTATGAGTGATCAGTGATTGTATTAATAAATTGATTTGATATAGGCTACTTAACTCAGCATGACATCATAAGTTTCATAACCTGAGGATATTCTATTCAATGGGAATTTTTAGAGAAATTAGCCCACACAAAGCATAGAAAGTCAACTTTTATAAAGTTTAAGTTATTAAAGACTTAATAATTTAAAATAGCAGGACTATAATATATAAACCCTAAATAGATGAAATGATGGACCCCACACACACAAATACTGAAATAGATCAATTGGCCGGAACCTCCAGCCTCTGGCCAGAGGAAAAAACACTAAACCAGAGGTTCCAGCCCTCAAGCCTCTGGCCAAAATCTGCCTCCGGTGCATCACTAGTTATAATAAGATTGTATTTGCATGTTGGGTTAAATGGCTATGCTGGCCTTATTTTTGTACTTGTACTGTATGTTAGGTTAAGTGGCCATGTTGACCTCATTTTTGTGTATAATACGTAAGATTGTACTTGTATGTTAGGTTAAGTGGCTATGGATTGTGAATGATCCGTAATAAAGGTTTTTTTTTTTTAAATCATAAATGAAAATAATAAAAAGTCACACTGCTTCAGAGACTAATAAATCCATTTGTGAGTGGAAATCATTGCATAAACCTAAATTAGATCAACTGGATAAATTTTTATACAAGTGGTTTACTTTAAAAAGGTCAGGTGTTGCTATTTCTGGGCCCATTCTGTCGATGTAGTAACAACAATGTTTTTAGACTAAGTTTAGAATACAATTTTCAAATAAATAAACTTCCTTAATTACGTGTAATTGATAATGATGTTCTATAACACATTACTGGCCCATTGGCTCTTATAACTACGATCTTTGGATTAATAAAACATTAAGTTCATGTTCATTTTTTATTTACCCTATACTTTAATATTATTATAAAATGACCTCTTGAAAACACAGCATATTTTAAAATCCAGTACATGCAAATACCAAAGGGTACCAGATTCTACAGAGTTTACTGTATATAGAAATGATTTAGAGAAGAAAGTAGGTAGCAAGGTTTCTAAATTTGCAGACGATACAAAAATAGTGACCCCAGTTACAAATACAGAAAATTCTTATAAACTGGAAAAAGATATTGATAGATTGGTTGCCTGGACTAGTAAATAACAGATGGAATTCATTGTTCAAAAATGCAAAGTCATCTAGGCTAGAAATAAAGCAAGTAAAATGCTGGATATTATTAGAGCAATGGTATTCAAACTTTTTCATTGGCCTACCCCTTGAAACATTATAAATAAATCTCATACCCCTTCTCTATTTCAAAAGATAATTAAGTGTCCTGTACAAAACTTATACAAATACAAAATTCACACCTTTTTTGTACATATAGATAATTATTGTTACATATTCCATCTCAAATCTTATGCAAAATACAAAAGTATATCATCAATTTTATAGTTTAGTTACTACATACCACAAACTGGTCAATTAATTATCCAAAATATTACCAAATAAGTCTGAATCAAAAAAGCTACAAACTCTTCAAATTACATCAGCTGATCAGAATCTTTCCCCGCATCTCTATATACAGGTTTACAGGGTTTATAGTCTGAATGAGATATTTCTCTAAAATATATCTTGTCTCCCATTTATTAATGATACCCTACCAATAATAAAAAAATAAATACAGTCATCCAGTGCCGTATTAAGGATTTTTGAGGTCCCTCAACAAGACAAATCTTTGAGTCATGTAAATTAATAAAACCATTTATTTCTAAATCAAATAATGCAAGTTTTACACAAATACCAAGCTGCTACAGTTACACAACTACAAGTCCACTACTAATCTACCAAAGTTGGTCACAAAATCATCCACTACCAGTATATAAAAGTTTTTTGAGCTGCTTCATATCACTCAATTTTCCAATCACAAGCTCAGTATTTAAATTCTGCAAAATATTCTTTTCTATGCATAACAATGACAGATTTTGCAATTTCTTTTAGGTTAGCATTTTTAACATTTAATATTTTTAATCATGCTCAAATGAGAAAAAGAACACTCCGCAGTTGCATCTGACATCATCAAACACAAATAAACGATAAGCAATGAAAGCATTTGGGAAAACAGCGCTCAATTTGTGAATTTCCTGTAGTACTCCTAATGGGTGAGTGTCAGCTAAAGCATTTTGTTTGACAACAGTACAAAATGCTGAAACTCAAATAGGAAGCTGTCCTCAAAATCATTTGGGTAATGGACTAGCCAGATTTTTTGTTGCTTTTGATGCCTCCTCTGAAGTTAGTTGAGAGATATTGTTGAGCATTCCAAATTTATCATTGATATAATTATAAACATCGGCCCATAGGGCCTGCACACCCCCCCCCCCCCCCCCCCTAATAAGCCACTGCAGTCATCCCTCACCTTTCACAAGGGTTACACATTCCTGAAAACCCCAATGATTGGGAAAACCATGATAGGTAAAACCTAGGGTCAATAGGAAATAGAGGGTTAGGGGAACTTGACCCTGAGACACCATTTACTATGCACACTTAACTCCAGAAAAATGTTAAATATATATAATTAGCAGCATATCAGTACCTTTATTTATTAAGTAAAAGAACATTTAAAAAAATATCATATAATCTAGAAATACTGTACAGTAAGTAACTTTAATAAATACAAGTAACAAATTGTACCAACAAACATGGCTGGGTGTGTGGTAGGTGATGCACAGCTCCCAGGGAAAGTAGATAAAGAATTAAATTGTTAATTCTAAACTTACACTGTTAATTAATGGAACATGGTCACAAACTTTTAAGTTAAATCATAAGAAAAATTAGTGGTATCAATGGGCTGAAATCAAATAAAATACAAAGTATAAATACCTGGTAGGTGTTTTTCAGCTTTGGCAGTGGTTTTCTTTGATTCATTTCTCAATGTACCTTTCTAGGTGGATCAGGATTCTTCTTTTCATGGGTTAATACGTGAGATTTTACAGTTTCTCCAATTGGTTTCAAAATTACATTCAGAACATTTAAAGTTTCGTCTTTTGTTTTTCCCTTCCACTCCAGCTGGAGAGTTTCTCACTTCTGGAATTAAACCTTAACCCTGAGGAATTTTTAGGTACAGCCAAGTACCAGGCATAAGATAGAGGTGCTGTATCACAATATCTTCCCTACTACTACTTCAGATGTTATATTTATGGGCAGTTTGGTCCAGAACTCCACTGTAGATATTTTTTACTGCTCCTGTCACTCCCACCACTATCAGGATGATCTCAGGTTCTATATTCCACATCCTCCATATCTCATGTTTGAGTCTCTGGTATTTTAAAATCTCTTCCTCTTTTGAAGTTAGCTACATTCCAGTTCCCTGGGGCTCCAACTTCTACCAAGAGGCATTTGTTACCCCACTCCTCTCTCACTGCAATGTCCGATCTTTATCTTGATACTCTGACGTTAGTTGGCATCTCATGATCTTATTGGAGCAGCACTTTATCTTCTATTCCTTGTGGAATATGTTCCCAATGCTTTTCTGTTTCAAACCCTACTTCATATTTTTTACACCATTTGAAGTGAATTAGCTTACAGACTGCATTGTGTCTGTCTGTGTAGTGTCCTCTCTGCAGGAGTACTTCGCAATCCAGAGAGTATGACTCTGTCTCTGGGCTCTTTGAGCAGTCTCCACATCCCAGTTTCATTTTTACCCTCTATTTTTCTTTTGAACCAGTTTATTCATAGTGCCTGGTCTTGTGCTGCTACCACCAGCCATTCATCTTCTGGTCTCAGTGATCCTCTTATCAGGAACTCCATGGTTTTATCCCTCTTTATGTACATTCTGTTTACCACCACCTCTTTGTATACTTTGCTGAATTTATGCTCTTCCCAGTTTTCTTCTGCTCTTTCCCTGCTGTACCTTCAATTTTATGGTGCTTTCTTTTTCCTTTCATTTTTTCCCTTCTACTCTAGATGGAGAATTTCTTACTTCCAGGGTTAAATCTTAACCCTAAGGAATTTTTTTAGGTACAGCCTAGTACTAGGCGTAAGATAGAGGTGCTGTATCATAATATCTCCCCTACAACTTCTCCAGACATCATACTTATGGGCAGTTGGTTCAGGAACTCTACTGTAGATTTCTTTACTGCCCCTATCACCCCCACCACTATTGGGATGATCTCAGGTTCTACATTCTCCTTATTTCATGTTCGAGTCTCTGGTATTTCAAGACCTTTTCCCTTTCATAGTTCGCCACATTCCAGTCCACTGGGACTCCTACTTCCACCAAGCGGTATTTGTTTCCCTCCTTCTCTCTCACAACTATGTCTGGTCTGCATCCTGATAACCTGATATCAGTTGGTATCTCATGATCATATAGGAGCAGCACTTTGTCATTATCTTCTATTCCTTGCAGAATATGTTCCCAATGCTTTTCTATTTCACTTTCTACATTTTTTATAATTCTACTCCAGATGGAGAGTTTTTCTTGCTTCCGGGGTTAAACCTTAACCCTAAGGAATTTTTAGGTATGTACAGCCTAGAACTAGGCGTAAGATGGAGGTACTGTGTCTTAATATCTCCCTTACAATTTCTCCAGATGTCACATTTATGGGCAGTTGGTTCAGGAACTCTACTGTGGACTTCTTTACCACTCCTGTTGCCCCTACTACAATTGGGATGATCTCAGGTTCCACATTCCACATTCTCCTAATTTCATATTTGAGTCACTGGTATTTTAATACCTTTTCTCTCTCATAGTTGGCCACATTCCAGTCTGCAGGGACTCCTACTTCCAACAGTAGGCACTTATTACCCTCCTTCTCTCTCACCACTATGTCTGGCCTGCATCCTGATACCCTGCTGTCAGTTGGTATCTCGTGATCGTATAGGAGCAGCACTTTGTCACTGTCTTCTATTCCTTGTGGAATATGTTCCCAGTGCTTTTCAGTTTCTAGCCTTATTTCATATTTCCTACACAGCTTGAAGTGGATTAGCTTGCAGACTGCATTGTGTCTGTCTGTGTAGTTTCCTCTGTGCAGGAGTACTTCACACCCCGACAGTATATGACTTACAGTCTCTGGGCTCTTTGAGCACAGTCTGCACATCTCGCTTTCATTTCTGCCCTCGATGTTCTTTTTGAACCAGTTTGTTCGCAATGCCTGGTCCTGTGCTACTATTACCAGTCATTCGTCCTCTGGTCTCAGTGCCCCTCTTACCAGGAACTCCACAGTTTTCTCCCTCTCTATATACACTCTGTTCAGCACCTCCTCTTTGTATACTTTGCTGAACTTGTGCTCTTCCCAGTTCTTCTCCTTATCTTTTCTTGTTATATCTTCTTTTGATGGTGGTTATTTTTTCCATGAGAGGTTTATTTGTGATGTCTTCAAGCTGTTCAGGTGCTATGCCAGCATCTGCTAGATAGTCATTTGCTTTTTTTGAGAGTGATGTTGTTTGAGGCTTTTCACGTTCATGGTCTCTTACAAATCTCACTAGCCTTCCCTCTCCTTCCTTTATGTACTGTGCTAATCCTATTGTTGTGGCTTTGTGCGCTTGATCTATTAGTGCGAGCCCTAATCCACCGACCCTCCTTGGCAGGTGGGTCATTCTCTGTCAGATCAACCAAAAAAAATTGAAATTAACACCCTCATCTCTCATATTTTGCTGAAATTTGGTTTATAGGGAGTTTGTGAGCCCTGAATCCATTTCTGAAATTATAAGGTCAATCCGACCAACGGTTCAAGAGATATGACCTCGGGCAATTTGAGGTCACTCGCGAGGTTACTAACATTTGGCGAGCCATAACTTGGGTAATAATTGTCATAATTATATAAAAGTATATATATTTAGAATCAGAAAACGACAAGGAATCCAAATATGCAAGTTTTAGAACTCTAGGTTAAAAATAAAAAAGTTACACTGTAACCAAAATTTGAGGTCACGATTTGACCTCTGGGGTATCAAATGAGAATTTTTTTTTTAAATGTAAAAAATGAAGGCATAGGCATTGGCTATTAGAATCAGCAAAAAAAAGTTTGTTTATGTTAGTATTTTTCATGTAACTAACATATAAGTGAACACCATATTCATAAGTTGTGCGTCAATTCTACCTATTTTTTCACACTTAAGCTCATAATTTGACCTATAGAAATTAAAATTACATTTTTTATAGATATAAAAAACAAAGTCAGAGTTCTTGACTAATAGAAACAATCATAAAAAGTTTGTTTATGTTGGTACTTTTCATGTAACTAACTTATAAGTGAACACCATATTTATAAATTGCTTGTCATTTCAAGGAATTTTTATATCTTAGCTATCAATTTGACCTCAAGCTCCAAGAATTTAATAAAAATTGTATTTCACTGCTAATCTACACTGGCAATAATAGTTATAATAGTGAAAGGGGAAGACTAAGCTCACATGTAGCCTAAACAAACCTGTTGAAACATGTTGCTACTTGTCTAAGTGCAGAATCAACACAGATAGTTGCAAAATTCCTTGTCTACAGGTTAGTACAGTTCCAGCCAGCACTGTGGGTGGCTGGTGGGTATGGTGTTTTAATGAGCCTCAGAGACTATCAAGGCCTAAAATATTAAGTGTGTATAGCTATATATTTTCTAAAAAATATATATTACCTAATTGTAAATCCTATATCTTTACAGATCAAAATACAATGGTTCGGCACTTGAAATACTGCCAGGACCCTATTCAAAAACACAAGAAACGCATAACAATCAATCTTAGAAAAGTGACTGATGTACTTGTTGAAAAATGTGCTGGAAGAGTGAAAAAAGACTCATTGTTGTGTGTGAACTGCTGGACACTGATAATGAAAAACCCCACTATACTTAGTACCACTGAAAACAACGAGTCTGAGCAGGATTCAAATGAATCATCTACTATCAGTGGCTTGAGTAACATCTCTTCAATTCAAGATCTGGACAATGACAGTGATTGCTTGATAAAGGAAAATCCTTCAACTTCAGTTGAACCAGTTCTAGCATTTCTGGACCAAACACCAGTTAAAAAAAGTAAGTAATAAATTAATATAATAACTTATACTTTACTACAAGGTCTGTTTGATCTACTATATAGCCAATTATATAGCATTTAAGGTACTATAATTAATATTTAATTACTAATATTCAGGTGTGTGAAACCTTTTTTTCTGTTCTTTTCAGAAGGGCTGTCATTAAGCCAGAAAAAGCGCAAGGCTCGTGGTAAGCTATCATCTGCTCAGAAACACCTGAAGGAGACGCTAGAACTCAGTTATGGTGTTCAAATTACCGAGGAGGTAAGTGATACTTCAAAACCTGAAACTAAATCTGAAAAACATCTAGACAAATTAATGAATGAATTGAAACAGTCATTCCTGGAGAGCAAATGTCACCATCACAAACTACAAATATTGACACTCTCACCATACACAATTGAAAAAACAGCTAGTTTCTTTCAAACTACAACATACATGGTGAAAAGAAGCCGTTCACTTAAATCAGAACATGGAATCCTTCCGAAGATTCCACTAATGAGCAAAGGAAAAGTGATATCTGAAGAACACAAAGATATAGTTAGAAGATTCTATGAGTCAGAAGAGGTTAGTCGTATGTGTCCTGGCCAAAAGGATTGCGTGAAAGTTATCAGTGCTGAAGGTGCAATGAAGGTGCAAAAACGATTGGTCCACGGGAATTTAAGAGAGATGTTTGAACTATATAAAAATGATGAAAAGAATCCCAAAATAGGATTTTCCACATTTGCAAAATTACGGCCATCATATTGTGTGCTTGCCGGTAGTGGTGGGACTCATTCTGTCTGTGTCTGCACATACCATCAAAATCCAAAATTGCAGCTGGCTGCATTGGGAGAAAGAGGTCTTTCATACAAGGATCTTATGGATTACAGTGTCTGCAGTACAGAAAGAGAGACTTGCATGATGCAACTTTGCAATGATTGCCCAAGAGAAGAGGGTGTCCTGGATTTTCTTGAGTTACTTGACAGTGTGAAATCAGCTCCAAATGAAATATCTTACAAGCAATGGGTGACTGTTGACCGTTGTACAATGGTTGATAAGGTGGAGCCACTTCATGAATACTTATCATCCCTAAGCATGAAAATATCCCGCATGGTTCGTCATCACTTTGTTGCTCAGCAACAATCACAGTACTTCAAGCAGTTGAAAGAAACACTACCACCTCAGAGCGAGGTAGTTATAGTAGGTGATTTCTCTGAGAATTATTCTTTCATTGTCCAGGATGCTGCCCAAGGGTTTCACTGGGACAATTCACAGTGTACAGTTCACCCTTTTGTCATCTATTATAGATCATCTGCAGACCAGGAACTTAGCCATTTTAGTGTCTGTTTCTTATCTGCATCACTAAAACACAACACTATAATGGTTACTCATTCATATTGAAGCTTATGACATATGTTAAATTCAGATGCCCACAATTGAAGAAGGTGCACTATTTCTCAGATGGATGTGCTGGCCAATATAAGAACAGATACAACTTCACAAATCTCTGTTACCATGAAGAGGATTTTGGTCTGTCTTGTGAATGGCACTTCTTTGCTACATCCCATGGCAAAAATGCATGTCATGGGATTGGAGGAACAGTGAAAAGAGCTACTGCTCGTGCCAGTTTGCAGAGAACTACAGAGAGGCAAATTCTTACACCAGAACACATGTTTCAGTTTTGTGAAGAAAACTTGAGCAAGAAGATAAATTTTTTCTTTGTAACTACAGCTGATTTGAAAGATGCAGAAGAACGGTTGGAACATCGATTCAAGGATAGTAGGGCTATTCCTGGAACTCAGAAATATCATAGATTTGTTCCCCTAAACAAGGAAGAACTGATGGTGTATCCCATTTCAAGTGGCATTGGAGAAAAGAAAAGAATAAGGAAAAGTCATTTTACTAATGAACCTGCAATGCTTGGTAACCTAAAATGTGTCAAACCAGGAGAGTATGTTGGCTGCATTTATGACATGCAAGTTTGGTATGGAATTGTGGAGGAATATTGTGAAGAGTTTGATGATTTCACTGTGAACTTTCTACATCCCTCTGGGTCATCAGGATCAAGTGCATATTATTATCCATCAAACAAGGATTCATGTGCAGTGCCAGGACATCATATATTAACTGTAATGAGTTGTCCTACCCTAAGAGGAGGCAGTAGAATTCAATACATTTTTCCACAAAAAGAAATTGATGAGAGCATCGAGCATGCAAAAATTGTATTAGGCTAGCACATGAATCCTCTAAGTAGGTCTTCCCCTTTCACTATTATAACTATTATTGCCAGTGTAGATTAGCAGTGAAATACAATTTTACATTTTTTGCCTTTGTTTTTATATCTATAAAAAAATGTAATTTTAATTTCTATAGGTCAAATTATGAGCTTAAGTGTGAAAAAATAGGTAGAATTGACGCACAACTTATGAATATGTTCACTTATATGTTAGTTACATGAAAAATACTAACAAACTTTTTTTTGCTGATTCTAATAGCCAATGCCTATGCCTTCATTTTTTACATTTAAAAAAAAATTCTCATTTGATACCCCAGAGGTCAAATCGTGACCTCAAATTTTGGTTACAGTGTAACTTTTTTATTTTTCAACCTAGAGTTCTAAAACTTGCATATTTGGATCCTTGTCGTTTTCTGATTCTAAATATATATACTTTTATATAATTGTGACCATTATTACCCAAGTTATGGGTCGCCAAATGTTAGTGACCTCGCAAGTGACCTCAAATTTCCCGAGGTCATATCTCTTGAACCGTTGGTCGGATTGACCTTATAATTTCAGAAATGGATTCAGGGCCCACAAACTCCCTATAAACCAAATTTCAGCAAAATCTGAGAGATGAGGGTGTTAGGCACTGGTTGATCTGACAGAGAATGACCCAGGTATAACCTTGGTGTGCATTGGTTTTTGTATATGAGTTTATGCGCATGGAGCAATTTCCTGGTGATCGTATCCAGTTTGTTGATTTCTTGCTGGGTCCAGTTAATAATGCCAAAACTGTGACAGTACAGGTACCGCCAGTAAGTTTCTGGACAGGATCTTATTCTTACTGTTTAGGTGAGATTTTAGGATTAGCTTTATTCTCTTTGAGTATTCCTTCCTTCCGCAGTCTTTCCTTCATGATGTCATTCTCCATCTTTTCAGATTCTTCCATCCCCAGATATTTGTATGTAGCCTCTTGCTCTAGCTCTTCTATCACGATGTTGTCCACCCTGATGTTTTCCAATTCACACCTTTTGCCTTTCTTTAGTGTGACAGTGGCACATTTATCGAGACCAAACTCCATCTGGATGTCATCTGAGAACTTTTTGACCTCCCTGACCTCTTCTGTTAGCTCGCTTTTGTTTGGGGCATACAGTTTTAGGTCATCCATGTAAAATAAATGCGATATTTTTGGGCTGTTTTTTTCCCCTTGGTCTCAGCACATAGCCTTTGTTTAGGTTGTTGATTAATTGGCTGAGCGGGTTTAGCGCCAATACAAACAACAGAGGGGATATTGAGTCACCTTGAAAGATCCCTCTCTTGATTTTTACATTGTTCACTTCTAACGTTCCCTTACTGTGATGGAGAGTTAAGTCTGTTTCCCATCGTGTCATCGCTGTTTCTAAGATGATCCTGATAGTAGGATGGATCTTGTATAGTCTCAATACTTCCTTTACCCAAGAGTCGGGCACGCTGTCATACGCTTTTTTGTAGTCAATCCATGCCATGCTTAGATTTCTCTGTTTCTTTCTGTTGTTTTCCAATATAGCCCTGTTGATTAGCAGCTGGTCTTTTGTCCCATACGTTTTTCTGCTGCATCCTTTTTGTTCTGGGCTTATGATGATGTTTTCTTCTGCATGGCTGTAGATCCTGTCAGCTATGACTCCAGTTAGTATTTTGTAGGTTGTAGGCAAGCATGTTATTGGTCTGTATTTACTTGGATTCTGGGTCTCATGGGACTTTGGCAGTAGTATTGTTTTTCCTTTCATCAACCATTCTGGTGCTTCTTCTTCTGCTGTTATTTTTTGTTGAAGCACCTCGTTAGGTTTCCACTAAGTGATGTTAGCTTTTTCAACCAGAAGTTCTTAATCATGTTTGGTCCTGGTGCTTTCCAGTTACTGCTTTTTCTTAAACTTCTTTTACAGTTATTCTGTCCATGTCCATCTCTGAGATGTTTCTCACCTTTTCGCTGTTGTAAAGGCTTCCAATCCATACTGCACCATCATTATGATTGACTTCATTCTCATAGATGTTCTTCCAGAAATGCTCCACTTGTTCTTTTTCAGGGGGTCTTTCTACATTTATTTGGGCATTCTTTAATTCTCTAAACAGTTTTGTTGGATTGTCTTCAAACATCTCATTTTGTTTCTTTTCCTTGTCCAAGCGTATGTATCTTGCCAATCTCTTTGCCGACAGGTCTAGTTTTTTTCTGGCAATGCTTTGTCTGATCTTTTGTTCATTGTCCAGCCTTTCTCTTTGGATTAGTACATTTACTTTCCTCCTTCCCAGTTCAGATCTTATTTCCCCCCTCATATGGGTGGTTAATATTGAGATCTCCTTCCTGAGGTTACCTAGTCTGTTCTCTAGCCTCTGCTGCCACCTTGGCTTCCTCTCATTCCTATTCCTTCCCTGGTTTTGCTCCTGGCTATTCTGCTTGCGCATTTTTACTCCTGCCATTTCTGTTACACTGACTGCTGTTGCATAATACAACCTATTCAATTCTGTAAGGTTACTCTCCTCGGGTGTTATTGTAGGTAGTACCTTGTTTGCCATCTCTATGGGTAACTAAATGGCACTTTAGACTGCATTTCCAATTAGTTGCATAATTACACTCAGAACATTTGAACAATTTTTTTTCAGAATGTGTTAATAAATGACCATTATTAAGATATATTTCCTGATTAGTTTGAAAATCACATTTGCTACATTTGAACAATTTGGTACCAGAATGATTTAATAAATGCACTTTTAAATTACGTTTTTGATTGGTTCCATAATTACACTTATTACATTTGAACAATTTGGTTTCAGAATGGTTCAATCGATGATTTTTTAGGTCCTTTTTGTGGTTAGTCTTATAGTTGCATTCATAACATTTTAACCATTTTATTCCAGAATGTTTTAATAAATGTAATCTGAAACTATCTTTAGCATTAGTTTTGTAATTACATTTTGAACATGAAAACAGTCTTGTTCCTGAATGATTTAATAAATGCAATTTTAGACTTGCTTTAAAATTAGTTCCAAAGTTACACTGCGAACATTTAAAGAGTTTAGTTTGAGAATGGTTTAACATATGTAAATTTAGAGACTTTCTCCAATTAGTTTCATAGTTACAAATAGAACATTTAAGCAATTTGGTATTTGAATGAGTTAATAAGTGAGATTTTAATAGGTCTTTCCGATTTGTTCCATAATTACATATTGAACATTTAAACAATGTGGTTGCTGAATGAGTTAATACATGCCTTTCCAGACGTGGTTTAGAATTAGTTCCATAGTTACATTCTAAACATTTAAACAATTTGGTACTTGAATGAGTTAATAAATGAGCTTTAAAACTGGCTTTCCAATTTACTTCATAATTACATAGAGAACATTTAAACAATTTAGTGTTTGAATGAGTTAATAAGTGAGATTTTAATCGGGCTTTCCAATTTGTTCCATAATTACAAATTGAACATTTAAACAATCTGGTTGCTGAATGACTTAATGCATGACGTTTTAGTTCTGATTTAGAATTAGTTCCATAGTTACATTCTGAACATTTAAACAGTTTAGTTTGAGAATGGTTTAACAGATGTATATTTAGAGCGTGTTTCCAATTAGTTTCATAGTTACAAATAGAACATTTAAACAATTTACTATTTGAATGAGTTAATAAGTGAGATTGTAATCGGGATTTCCGATTTGTTCCATAATTACATATTGAACATTTAAACAGTTTAGTTTGAGAATGGCTTAACAGATGTATATTTAGTGTGTGTTTCCAATTAGTTTCATAGTTACAAATAGAACATTTAAACAATTTGCTATTTGAATGAGTTAATAAGTGAGATTGTAATAGGGATTTCCGATTTGTTCCATAATTACATATTGAACATTTAAACAATTTGGTTGCTGAATGATTTAATACATGACTTTCTAGTTGTTGTTTAGAATTAGTTCCATAATTACATTCAAACATTTAAACAACCTAGTTTGAGTATGGTCTAAAAGATGTTTTTGTAGAGAGTTTTTCCACTTTGTTTCAAATTTACATTCAGAACACTTGAACCACTTAACCTTAAGTTGCTTCAAATTGTCTTTTTCATTATGAATTTTGGTATTAACTTCTTGTGCAGACACAGATAATTTTAACTTCCCTCTTTGAAATTTCTTTGGGGAAACCTTTTTCAAGGATCTTTTCCTTCGTGATTTTTTATTACCTTCAGAAATGTTTAGCAATAGCTCCTCATTTTCTTCAATTTGGATATAGCTTTTGTGATAATGAGAGGCATCTTTGTTACTTTTAACCTCATCAACTGCTAATTCAAGACACTCCTGAAAGATAAAAATTGTATAATCCATAGCTTTTCCTACATGCCATTTGGATCAATTATAAATATTTAATTTTTACCATATTCAAGTTTTATTGAATTAAGAAAAAAACATTTAAATCACTATGCAAATTTGAGCCTGACCATCCATTATTAACAATGATTAAGAAAACAATATGGGCCAAATATTAGTGATGGGACGATTAAATTGGAGAGAATCGGAAGAATAGAGCATTTTTCAGGAATTGGAATTGGAATCAAGAGAATTGTACCATGATTTCCGATTCTTAAAACAATTCTTTAACTTTTAATAACAAAATTAATTAATTTATTATCTTTTCAAAAGAGAGGTGGCGGTAGCGAAAGTGATACGAAAGGAAAGCGGAAGGTGTGGGGGTTTTCGTTTAACGGTTCTCTTGAAGCCACCCTGGTGCTAAACTGGGAAAGGGTCGTTGGATGAAAAAAAAATCTTTTTAGGTAATAACTAATAAGTGATTACGATTACGAGCGAAAGATGACAACTTGAGTAACACTGAACACAGAGTATCAGAACTGACAAGTCGCCACACGCATAGTGAACTAATATATATAGTGGATAAATAGCCCAAAACCTCTTTATAAAATAATATAATAAAATAAATATTTTGCTAATTTTAACTTTCCATTTAGTGACCAAAACGGTTAAAACTAACGTGTAGGCAAGAAAGTCAGTGTGTTGCTAGCTGTCAGATTAAAAGGTTGTGTGCTGCTGCAGGTGAGTTGTATCGCTTATCTAAACCAAGGAATATAGAATTGGAGAGCCCATTACAGTGGTGGTATGTTAATAAAGACAGCTTTCCTAATATGACTCTTCTAGCTAGAAAATATTTATGTGCACCCCCTCTTCAGTTGAAAGTGAAAGGGTATTCAGTGTTGGTAGTAATATATATTCACCAAAAAGAAATAGAATGCAAGCAGAAACAGGAGAGATGCTAATGTTTTTGCATTATAATTTAAGGGTCCTGGGTTTTCAATACAAATAAATTCTTACTTATTCACTTATTTATTTGCATTTTGTAGGCTAAGGAGTAAGGATTGCTTTTTGAGTAAAAGGATTTTTTTCAATTTTTAATTGAACCAGTTTTGCAATGTAAACTTTAAAATTTAAATGAAAGAGGAGGATAAATTTTATTTTTATTGTATTGTAGCTATACATTAAAACATGTATATCCATGATGTGTAATCAAGATGATTAAAATGAATTGTTACAACTTACAGTTGATTTTTATTTTTAAACCAATCTATTATAATTTATAATTTATATTACCATACTCATAATGTAAATAGTTAATCTTACCAGAGTAAAATATGACAATTTCCAGAAAAACAAGTTTAGAATTATATTTAAAAATATTGAGAATTGGAATCGAAAATCGAGAATCGTATCGGAATCAAGACTTTTTAGTGGTATCGGAATTGGAATCGTTAAAAATTTTGGTATCGTCCCATCACTACCAAATATATAGACTCACAATGAAAACAATCAAATCAAATATTGGAGCACCCTCAATGTCACCCCAATTTTAGTCAAACTAACCTTTCAGAGGAAAAAATAAGAAAAATTTCTAAAGCAGAAACTGGTCAAATGATATTTTTCATAATTTTAATGGGTTACTTTTTTTTTCAATATTTACATTAGACCTAATCACTCCAATGTCTTTGTAACAATTTCATAATTAACTTCACATTTTCTAATTGAATTTTTCCCTCCTATCTGTCATTTTGCTTTGGCTGACAGGTTGAAGTTTTTCCTGGCAATGCTCTGCATTTCCTCATTTTCCAGTTTCATGCCTTTAAAGCTTATCAATTAGATTTTGTTCCACACAGGCATTTTCTCTTACACAACCCACTCTTACTCTCTAAACTTAACTCAGAAGCAGACTATCATCCACAAAAGCTTCTTCAAGAATCAAAAAACTTCCACCACCATGCATACGAAGTCTTCCAACACACTATTATTTTGGTTAATTTATGTATTCCTACAGTTTCTCCAAATTCATAAGTACATACAGGGTGTTTATAAAGTCCCTATCTATTTCAGTGAAAACATAGCAAAAGGGGTAAAATTCAATAACAGTATAATAGAAGGCATACATTTAATGAATACTTCTTAAATCATGAAGCACCTGAATGTGATAACTTCTTTTCTTCAATGTTGATTTCAAAATTTTGTACAGTTGATTTGTGTATCCCGAGTCTACATGATGTGGTGCAAATTGACACGCTTGGATGTTCATCAATAACATTACATACCGCATTTACAGCATGCTCAGAGACACTTGGACATCCAGATCTTGATTCATCATGAACATATCCCATTCTTTTAAATTTATTAAGCAAATCATGAATTATCTTCTCTGTAGGACCTGGCTCGTGAAATGTTCATTCAAGCCTCTAATTTCTTTGCATTTCTTTCCTTTAATATGAAGTGTCACCACCATCACCCGTTCTTGTACACAGTGGCGGACTGGCTAGGCTGTCAGTCTGCCATGTGGCAGATGGGCCCCCTTAGACCCGAGGTAAAGAAAATTGGCAGCCAATCTATTATACTCATATGTAAACTTTAAATAAACATAAGTCAGTTAGGCCTGATGAGATATATCCTAGAATCTTAATTGAGGGTGTTGACTATTTCTATTATATGAAACAATTTATTTAGATTTTTGTAATTATTGGTTTGTATTTTTTTATTTTGTATTTATTAATAGTATATAAAAAGGCAAATGTATTAATAACTTCTTTAATTTGTTAAAATTATTGCAGGTTTTAAACTTTTAGAAAGTAGGAAAAATTAATAAATTTACCAGCCTAAAATACAGTTTTGCTAACCTGCCTGTCACTGCGACATTTTTAACTTCATCAGTTTATTTAATAGTTGCCTACATGCTTCATTAAAATCAATTCCAATTTATCAAAGTAAGTCTCTTATTTTTGTTATTGCTGTTATATACGTATAATTATATTTTACCCATTTCTATGTCCATATATAAAAGATATATAGAGTTATGTATATATTTTATATAAAGCTGCTATATAGTATAAAGATAGATATAAAAATAAATAAGAAAATACATGTAACAGTATTGAGAAAAGATTACAATACAGTACATTACAATTACAGAATACATATATTCATTCATTATAGTATAATTCAAGCATTGTTATTTGTTTTGAAATTTGTTGATCTTGATTATATTAAATGCAATTAGTAAATCAGATTACTTTATTAATTTTATTTATTTTTTTTTATATTTCAGGTAAGATGTCTAAAATAGTTAGACAGTGGGTTCAGGAATTCTATTAAAAGTCTATATAAAACCATAATATACATATATACTGTATATACATTTCAACTGCAAAGAACACGCAGTATAATTAACGTAAAGAATGACGCTTGTATAGGAGACATTCCGTGCAAGATGATTATACTGCGTGTTCTTTGCAGTTGAAATGTGTATATAGTGTGGCATGCGGGAGGTGCCCCCCTCGGGGCATTGGTTTCTGCGCGTATGTAGGAGAATTACAACTTCTGATCGAGTGAGGACCATGGTGGTGTAGTGGTTATCATATCTGACTGGCAATCGGAAGATCCTGGGTTCAATTCCTGGGTGGTTACCATTTTTTCATTTGTTTGTTCTCCCTCCTCATCTTGCGCGGAATGTCTCCTATACAAGCGTCGTTCTTTACGTTAATTATACTGAGTGTTCTTTGCAGTTGAAATGTATATATAGGTGCGGCATGAGGGAGGTGACCCCCTCGGGGCATTGGTTTCTGCACGTATGTAGGAGAATTATGACTTCTGATCGAGTGAGGACCATGGTGTAGTGGTTATCATATCTGACTGGCAATCGGAAGATCCCGGGTACAATTCCCGGGTGGTTACCTCATTTTTTTTCATTTGTTCATTCTCCCTCCTCATCTTGCGCAGAATGTCTCCTATACAAGCATCGTTCTTTACGTTGATATATATATATACAGTATATATATATATATATATATATATATATTATATATATATATATATATATATATATATTTCCCCGCAAGGTGGTTCTAAGCTCGTGCTCTTGAGTGCTCTTTGTGCTCGTTTGTACGTGCTTGTTCCTGGAGGTTTCACGTGCACCCTCCCGCCCTAGCACCCAAGGATGATGGGGCTCGACCCTGCAGTCCTTGGTCTTTTTCCACTTCGACTGTCCCCTCCACCCTTTCTTTTTCCTCTGTCTTTCCTCTCACTTTTTCTTTGTTTTTCCGCTGAGATATGCCCTTTAAATAGAGGCGAATCGGTTCTTCCTGAACTAAAAAAAAAAAAAATATATATATATATACAGTATGTGTTTGTGTATATATATATATATATATATATATATATTTATTATTTCATAAAAAAGCGTTAATTGATCAATCGCTAAAAATATAACCAAAATCATATGCTTGCCAGAGTATTGACTCTCAATTTCTTCCAACCTTTGGAAATTCTGGGCGACAATGTTATACTACTCTTTTGGCATGCTCTGACACACCTTGATGCCGGCAAAAAGAGCTGGAGTCACCATTTTAGTTCGTTTGAAGTTCTACTACAAGTAACACGTATCGGTTTGACTCCGTAATTTTAGCCTGTTATTATTTTGATTAACTTCTTTTATAATAAAATGCCAAGATTTAACATCATTCACTAATGATTCTAATAAATGTCAAATTCTTTTAAGATCTAGAATTCATTTTAATCACTCATCATTCCACCTATATATATATTTATACCTGGGTGTTAATCGTTGACCAAAGTCTTTGAGAATGCCATTGTGGATTGTCTTACACGAGGAGGACCATCCAGGGGTAGCTATTTAGATTGAATTGGAATTTCATTAATGTTCATCAAGTTGAACCTTCGACAGGTTGACTGGAGTTATCAGCTTGAAACGAGTTAATTGCGATTCACGAGCTTAACCCTTTCAGTGTGTGTGGTAAACTATGTTTACCATAAAAAAGCCCGACTCAGGACGCATGGTAAACTATGTTTACCATTAAAAATCTTCTCTCAGGACGCATGGTAAACATTGTTTTCCACGTTTATTAAACAGTCTATGAACCCCCTCGTTCCTATTAGAACAACGTAGTTAGTTCCCTGACTAATATTAGACATCAATATGGTCGTATTTGGCATCTTTTTTTATTTTCTGACTCTCAGCTCACCAGAAGGGGGAGTGAAATAGACTCCCCCAATCAGTTCAGCATGGCATCCACAAGCAGTAATAAGCGTAAAAAATCCTCTCTAGATGAGAATGATATAAACATATCTCTCAATGTATTCTGAAAGTGATATAGAATGTGAAAGTGAGGATGACTGGCGCAAGATAATGTACGGAATATTTTACAAAACACATCAAGTAGTGACGATGATGAAGAAAATGTGGTACTTTTGGAAAGAGATCTGCCTAAAGCAACAAAATCTAGCGAGAATTTTGAATGGCAGGAAATTGGTGAAAATATAGGCTGTACCAGAGGTGGGTGGCAGTTCACTGGTGAAAATAAAGTGCTCTTCAATGGTCAAACTCATACGATGTATGATGTTTTTTGTGAAGTTTTCCCAAAGAAGTAATTGAGCTAATGATTACAGAAACAAACAAATATGCAACTCAATTTCTGGCTGCTACACCTAATCTGAAATCAACATCTCGGTATAGTGCATGGGTCCCAACTACGTTTACAGAAATGAAGCAATTTATAGGGCTGTTACTTCTCATGGGTATTATACAAAAACCCAAGATAGGTATGTATTGGTCAACCGACAGTTTTTATGCTACTCCAGTATTTACAGCAATCATGAAAAGAGACAGATTTACCAACATTCTTTCTTTTTTGCATTTTGCTGACAATGCAGATGAGACGTTGAAGGAAAGAAGGGGAAGATGGTGAAATTGCATGACTTTATTGAGTTGATGACATCTGCTCTTGAATCAAAATATTCAACTTCTCAGAACCTAAGTTTGGATGAATCTTTGTTGCTGTGGAAGGGCAGACTCAGTTTCCGGCAATACATAAAAACAAAAGGATCACGTTTTGGGATAAAAAATTTCAAACTTGTGGATGAAAATTGTGTTACTTTGAAATATAAAATATATACCCGGACCATGGAAACTGTTGCTGATTTTTCTAAGACTAAAAGTATTGTAGTAAGTATGGTGGAAAAATATTTAGGAAAAGGTCACAACATCTTCACTGATAACTTCTATACATCACCAAAACTATACAAATACCTTAGTGATAATAAAACTGGTGCCGCAGGGACTGTTAGAAGTAATCGTAAGGGATTATGCCATGCTATGAAAACTATGAATGTGGCAAAAGGAAAAAAACTTGCTTTTGAGACTCCTGAACTGCTTTTCCTTGTGTTTCATGACAAGAGAAGAGTTTGCATGCTCTCCAATTACCATTCGAACAGTGATGTGACAGTAACACGTAGGTCAAAGGAAGGTCGAGTCGAAAAAACCATTCCAGCTTGCGTACATGAATACAACAAACATATGGGATATGTAGACCGAACAGACCAAATACTGCATTATTACTCTGTCCCAAGAAAGTCTCTAAAATGGTATAAGAAGCTGGCAATGCATTTGATTCAGGTCCGAGTACTAGATGCTTGTGGAATTTATAATCTCATAAAAAAGGGAAAAGTTCCCATTCTAGACTTTTGCCATGAGATTATAAAAGGACTGACATCTGCAGATGAACCTAACTTGAAGAAATCAGTAGTTCCAAGACTAGTTGGAAAACATTTTACCAAGAAAATTACATCAAATTCTGAACGTACCCCAAGACCAACAAAGAGATGCAGGGTATGTTATGCCCATGGGATAGAAAAACGAGTACGTTTTCAATGCAAACATGCCCCGATACCCCAGGGTTATGCGCCGAACCATGTTTCAAAACTTATCACTCAGCATTTAACTTTTAGTTAACTAAATAAAGATATCTCTATTTTACCTTTATTTTTTTGTTACCCATGAAAAACTGAAAATATTATTGATAGAAAACCTATTTTAAAGGCAAACAAAAGATGAAGCAAAAAAATAATTCAAGTTTATTTTCTGGCGCATTTATACGCATAGCTTTCGTTCTGGGGTATTAGCGTGGCACGCACAGGGCGTATCAGAATGGGACGCAGCGAAAGGGTTAATCTGACTAGCGGTATATATTGTGGAACAACCAATTGCATAATGTCGCAAACTAAATCAATACTTTATAGTTAGGCTTGTAAAGACTAACTTATTTGTCAATCTAAATTAAACAATTAAAAGCATCCAAGTAGTGGGAACCCTAAGTTTTAATTTAAACAATACCTTTTCGAATCTGAGGTAAGGGTGGACACGGGTAGCCATGGGGATACCCTTTTTAGGCTGCTGAATTTTCCACATGAGGAAATGGAACACATGAAACAGAAACGGAGAGAGAAACGAGAAGCAGAAAGAAATTATTCAGCAAAAAAGTGCAGGCCTATAACAGCATTTATGATATCAACACCTATATCTACATGTCAGAAAGAGGAAAGTGACTTATAGAGAAATTCAACTACAACTGTTCATGCTGATACTGTAGATCTAGGACATAAAGATGAAGGTATGCCTAACGTTTTTGAGACTGTAGATGCTGATTTTTATGATTCTGAATTAGCTGGTGGAATAACAGTAACTGAACCTGAGCCTGTACATGTACATAATCAAAAAGATCTAGTAGCTGATTTAAATAATGATGAGAATCAACCAACATTTAGACAGGATAAGCTCTTTCAATATCCTGCAGGAACAGATTTGAAATCTTTTTTCAAAGAGCATCCAATTCAGCCACATGATGATGATCTGCCATTTAATGTAAAGTTGTATAAGCGAAAAATTATGGGTGACTGTCTCACGACACTGGTTAACATATAATAATAAGAATAGATCACTATATTGTTCATTTTGCTTGGCATTTGAGTCACCAACCTCTTCTAACCCATCTGCTTTTGTGCGAGGATTTAATGATTACAGATGCATTAGCCAGTGCTTATCAGAGCATGAATCAACTGGTATACATAGCAAGCATGCTCAGGAATATATCAGTGTAGTAAATGATGGTGGTTTAGCTCATTTTTTTCGCTGCATCATTGCAGAAGCGAAAAGATGAAGTACTAAAGCAGAGAAATATTGTTGCCAGAGTTGTAGATATAATAAAGATGTTAGGTAAACAAGCTCTTCCTTTTCGTGGACACAGAAATGAGTCCGCCTATTCTCTTCTTGATGAAACAGAAAATCATGGAAATTTCTTGGCTACTGTGCAGTTGATGGCAAAATATGATCCTATTATGGCTTCTCGTTTCCATGGTGAAGGAAAAGTCTGAACAACGATGTGAAAGTGGAAAAACAAAGAAAGGCACAAAGTAAAGGTTGTGGTAGTCTTGTCACATTCTTGAGTAAAACAACCATCTCTTCTTTGACCCAAATTATGAAGAATATGATACAGGAAAAAATTACTCAAGAAGTTGCTGAGGCCAAGTATTATTCCATACAAATAGATTCAACCCAGGATATTTCATCAATTGATCAATTTAGTATTGTTATTCGATATGTACTAAATGGTACTATCCATAAACGACTACTTGCAATTGTTCCAAGCAATGATGGTACAGGGCAGGGACTTTTTGACCTATTAAATGAAACATTATAACGTCTTGAAATAGATCCGAAAAACTGCTTATCAGATAGCACAGATGGCGCTGCAAGCTACCATGGACAATATAATGGCTTACAGAGTAAAATTGCTGATGTAGCTGATCATGTTCATGTTCATGTATGGTGCTTTGCCCATGTACTCAATTTAGTAGTTACTGAAACCACGAAGTGTTGTGTACCAGCAGTTTCCTTCTTCAATTTACCAGAATTTAGCAAAATTTGTGAAGGTATCATATAAGCAAATGGCCATCTGGATTTAAGTTGTTGGACACCATCTGGGGAAAGAAAAGATGAAACGATTAAAGCTAATTGGTGAAACCAAGTGGTCAGGGAAGTCCAATGCAGCAACTACTATATTTGGAAATTTTGACAAGATATGTATAAGTAATTTTGTGGATCTCCTAACATGTTTATCCATTATTGAAAGCACTAACAATTTTGATGCAAAAACAAAACAGGAGGCAAATGTTTTACTGTCTAGCCTTCTAGAATTTCAAACAATATTGGCAGTATTCACGTACTTATATATCTTTCAAATTACAGCCCCTTTATCAAGCTATCTACAGACAAGTGGCTTAATTAAATATGTTTACTGCATGGAATATGGTAGAAAAATCCATTACATATTTGAAGAAAAGATCAAGAGAATTTGATAAAGTATATAGTCAGGCTTTGAAATTTGCCAACAAATCCAATGAGCACATTGCACAATTCAATAATGATGAAAATCAAACAGTGAAAATTGATTTTGTAAAAACTGAGTTACGAATAAAGAGGAAACATAAAACAAAGAGAATGGCAGATGAACTAGCTACTGATGAAAAAAAAACATCTTATTCTTTGTCAGACTATCGTGTACATGTGTTCAACTTGATAATGGATCGTGTTGTACAATCACTGGAATCCCATTTCATTGACCATAGACAACTATATAAGGATATGTCATGCCTCAATCCATCAAATTATGAATATCAGGGCTGTGGAGTCGGCACATAAAAAACCGACTCCGACTCCTCAATTTTTTGTCTATCCAACTCCGAAGGTATATTAATTCTAAATCTGCTATGATGATAATTACACGAGAGGCATTTCATCATCACCATGTGAAGCATCATCATCTGCCCTAATGTTAATTACGAGAATTTTACGGGTAATGAAGAGGGTTTGAGATTGGTTGAGTTTATGGACGATAACTTTTTACGACAGTTACCGAACCAACGCGCGGTGATAATATTTTAGATTTGGTGATGACGAACGGCGAGAATATAGTTGAAGGTTTAGAAGTAGGCGAGAGTTTAGGATGTAGCAATCATCAAATTCTTAGGTTTAAGTTATTGATAGAAAACACTCAGGATAGTAACGTAATAGAAGTCCCTGATTTTCGTAGGGCTAATTTTGATAGTTTCGCGGATAGGATGAGAGTAGTGGACTGGGATAACTTATTTATGGGTAATGACACAAATCTGCATTGGGTGGCGTTTAAAGAAAGTTTTAGGAATATTGAAAGGGAGTTTATTCCTCGTAGGCCCAAGCACGCTAGTAATCGTGGTAGACCGAAGTGGTGGAGTAGGGAAATAGGAGAGTTTATAAACGAGCGTATAGACTTAGTAAGCGTAATGGCCAGGTAGCTAACTTTAATAGATATATCGAGCTTAGACATCAGGTTAAAAGATCAGTTAGGAATGCCAAGCGTAATTTAGAGATACTTATAGCTGCGGATAGTAAACATAATCCAAAAAAGTTTTTTGAATACGTTAATAATCGTAAGCCAGTAAAAAATAACATAGGCCCTCTAGTGGATGTTAATGGCGCTTTGGCTTCTGACGCTCAGGCGATGGCGGGTATTTTCAATAACTTTTTTGCGACAGTTTTTACCGTATAAGACGTAAATAATGTCCCCGACGTGGATGATATCGTTCCATTTAGTAGCGAGACTATTTTAGATGAAATAACTGTTTACGAGGCTGAGATTGCGCATTATATCGATAGGCTAAAAGTTAGCAAGGCTCCACGCCGTGACGCTTTTTATCCCAGACATTTGAAAGAAGTTATCGTAGGCCCCTTAACGAGGATCTTTAATCAGTCACTCGAACGGGGATTATTCCTGAAACTTTAAATTAGCTATCGTCACGCTATTTTTAAAAAAGGTGACCGCGGTAGCTAGCAATTATAGGCCCATTAGCTTAACGTCAATTGTCGGTAAACTTTTGGAATCCGTAGTTAGGGATCGTATTATCGATCACTTAGAAAGTAGAGATTTGATTAATAGTAGTCAGCACGGGTTTCGACGCCATAGGTCTTGTTTAACTAATTTGTTAGAATTTTATAACGAAGTAGTGCATGAATACGATAGGCATAGGGCAGCTGACGTTATTTATTTAGATTTTAAAAAGGCGTTCGATACAGTTCCGCATAGGAGACTAATTGCGAAGGTTAAAGCGCACGGTATACGCGGTCAGGTAGCTAACTGGTTAGAAGAATGGCTTCGTGCTAGGAGACAGAGGGTCATAGTTAATGGTAGTGAATCGGGGGTGGTTATGTAGGTAGCGGTGTCCCACAGGGTTCAGTGTTAGGCCCATTGCTATTCATAATTTACATTAATGACATAGACGTAGGATTGACTAGTAATGTTTCAAAATTCGCGGATGATACTAAAATAGGCAGTAAGGTTGTTAACGAGGATGATAGAAATAGGATTCAAGACGATGTAGATAGGATTATGGAGTGGACAGATAAGTGGCAGATGCAATTTAACGTAGACAAATGTAAAGTTTTGCATATAGGTTCTCGCAACAATAATTACGCATACACGATGGATGATAGGGAGTTAGCGAGCGTTGACGAGGAAGTAGATTTAGGCATACACGTATCTAAGGATTTAAAGGTTAGGAACCAGTGCCTGGAGTCTTCCGCAAAAGCGAATAGGATGTTAGGTTTCATAGCGCGTAATTTCGAATTTAAATCGAAGGATATTATATTGCCCCTTTACAAGTCCCTAGTCAGGCCTCATTTAGAATATGCCGTTCAGTTTTGGTGCCCGTACTTGCGTGAGGATATTGATAGGTTAGAAAGGGTTCAGCGTCGTGCCACGAAACTTATTCCGTCATTGCGCAACAAGCCTTATGAAGATAGGATTAAAGTGTTAGACTTGTATTCACTCGAAACTAGGAGATTAAGGGGGGAGCTTATTGAAGTTTTCATAATCATTAATAATATCGATAACGTAAATTTTGACAAATTGTTCACTTTCGATAATAGTAATACTCGCAATAACGGATTCAAGTTGCGTGGCAGACATTTCATTACTAATATCGCTAAAAACTTCTTTACGTTAAGTAATTGATAAATGGAATAATCTTCCCGCATCAGTCGTTCATTCTACCAGCATTAATGTGTTTAAGAACCGTCTTGACAGACATTTTAAAAATATTAACGTTGTTTAAAATTAAAAAAGAAAGTTAACAACAGGAGCTCTGGTGGTGGTGCTCGAGGATGAGTCTGTTGACGATGAATGCCAGATTGTGACATGCCAGCGTGTGATGCCAGCAATTAATTAAAAAAATAAAAAAAAAAAAAAATTAGACTAACACGAACGTAGATGTAGCTCGTAGCGTAAACTAACCCACTTTTTGTTTAACTGTACCTACTTTTTTTTTTCTCCTTTCTTGCATGTCTGTAACTCTCTCTACTTGCATGTTTGCATGGTATGACAGTGAGTTAAGACTGTGTTTGCATGGTTTGTAAGCGTCCTTATTTTACTTCTTTTCATCTTTCACCCCTCTCCTATTTTCTCCGACTATTTTTCTGACTTGTCGGCAGTGGCTGGCGGATGATGATGGTGAGACCTTTTTCCTCTTTTTCTGAATGAATGTTAACCCACAAATGATAGGTGTTGCTCCTTATTTAACCCCTTCTTCTCTTCTCTTAACCCCCTACTCTCTCCTTTCTCTCAGGCTAGCCTTAGAGTGGATCTTAGGGTCTTTGTTAGCCTTAGCTTCTGTAGATCTGTGGTCATTGTTACGGTAACTTTGTCTGTAGTAAAGAATCTTGTAAGTGGTGCTTGTCGTTCAGTAGATTTCTGATCTTTTGTTAACTTTGAAGTAGTTGGAAGGTTTTTATTACTATCTTTCTCAATGACAACTTCTAAAATTTTGGGATGGAAACACTGCAAATGTCTTTTCAAATTTGATGCTCTGGTTGGTGCATTTTTATCAGAGACAGTAAAACCACTGATTTTTGCTTCACATAATTTTTCATCATCATCATCTTTTACACTGACACACGAAATGTTTCCCATCTGTGGTTATTGTAAAATATTAAAAAACTGCAGACTTTGTTGGAAGTGTCTTTGCCATTGTGAAAGGGGTTTTAGACTTGAAAGTTAAAAACTTATGAAATTTAGAAAGAACTTGAAATTAAATAAGCATTAAAAATAAAAAATATTATCTGAAAAGAAAAAATGAATTAATGGCATTAGTGTCTGAAATGGAAAACATTGTGTTTATTATTTAAGTGGTTTAACCACCATAGCTGCCAGTGATATCACACACAAAAACATATTTTATTAAAATTTATATTGAGGTCGGAGTCGGAGTCGGTACATTTTTACCGACTCCGACTCCAGCACCACCAAAATTGCTTCCGACTCCGACTCTACAGCCCTGATGAATATATTACTAAAAAATGGTCTGGAAGAAGAAGCATTGGAAGGTATTCTTGAGCTTGCTCCAAGGATAAATAGAAGTGAAGTAAAATTAGAATTGTAGTCTTTTGCATCGAACTTTGAAATATTTAAGGGTAATTATTCATTTTTTTGACCCAGTCTCTTTTTATAATGAGAGCAAACTTTTCTGGTCAATTTTGAGGTGCTCTGCACGAATCTGCCATCCATTTCCTGTGCAAATGCATAGTTTTCAAGATATTGTCATCTTGAAAACTACGCATTTGCACAGGAAACGGATGGCAGTTTCGAACAAAACACCTCAAAATTAACCAGAAAAGTTTGCACTCGTCATTTTTGTTTAAACTAACGAATTTAAACGAAAATATCATGACAACCTAACCAATCATCTAGGGCGTACAGTTGACCTAACCGGTGTCACATACTGAACTGTCCGCAAAACATTAGGACTGATCAATTTGTGATGCGTGATCTTTACGGGGGCTCTACCCCCGTACCCCCGAGACCTAAATTATACAAATGATAATGTATTAACATGTGCCAACCTTGCATGGGTAGTCCGCTAAATTTCGCCTGCCCTTAAACTGAAATGACACAAGCTTATTTTTAGGATTTTTTTTTACGGCATCTAAAGACCTTCTGGTCTTTTCTTAAAATACAAGCACTATTGTATTTAGGGCAGGTCACGGATGTCTTAATTATTCCGTGATTGAAAAAAAGGTCTAAACTCTTGTCTTCATCGAGGGCAATATGGCGGATCACGTCGACACGTCATACTTCATCACAAAAAGACCGAACTGAACAGACGAAAAATTGCTAAAAATGATTTATTTGTAAAACAGGACAAATTGAATTTTGCAGAAGTAGCCAGAATCACCAAAAATAAGAAATATTCACCAAATAGTCGATATATATATATATATTGAAAAAACACCAAAAATAGGAAATATATTTTAATAACAAAACACATTTTATACAAATTTGCACAAGATAATATATATATTTTCTTATTCAGTTTTGATTGGTTATTCAATATATATTGCTGTTATAGCTGGGTGTGACTGGGTCAAAAAACGAATAATAACCTATTTAAGCTTTTGCTGAATGATGGTAATGCAGAGAGCAGCAGTAAAATGAATTCATGCTCTAAATATTGTGGCAATTGGTCCATCATGTGTTCTGTATATTCTTGCATCAAACAGACTTAATGACAAGGCATATGATAATCTTTACCAAATGTACAAAGCTATCTGTAAACTGTCTGTGACAAGTTCAGTGTGAATGGGCATTTTCTAAGCTTAAAATAATAAAAACAAGATTACAAAATTCTTTGTCAGAGGAGAATCTGGAAGCATACATGGTGATGTCTATAGAAAAGGTCATGTTGGATGAGTTAGACATGGAAACTATAACAGACTAATTTGCAAACTTGAGTAATGAACTTAAAAAAACTACTCTTAGTATAGCATGTATGTATATGCAGGCAGTACTTTTAAAATATTTGTACTTATTGGTAAAATAAATTTATAAAAAAAATATTAACTTTTTTTATTTAAACAAACTTAACTCATAAATAGGCCTATTAGGATAGGACTGGAATTGAATTATGTAATGGGGTTATGGCCCCCTGACCCCTTTGGCAGACAATTTTATGAGCCAGTCCACCACTGATCATACATTCAGTTTCATAGGGTTCTGCAACAAAAATAAATAAAAAACCATTAATTCAACAAAATAGGGACTTTATAAACACCCTGTATGTATACCAAACAGGTTCGAAACTTTTCCTTCTTTTCATTTCTCATTCTTTTTTTAAACACTTGATCAATGCACCTACTGCCTTCTGTACAAACAAAATGTTTGTTTCTTTGACTAAAATTGCTTATCTTACCTGTTTTGTTAAAAGCTCATAATTCTTCAGCTTATGATCACTAATTACAAGCTTTTTCAGCAAAACAACTGGATATTTGGAATTCTCAAGTGTATTCTTCAAGATGTCAATTTCATTTAATGGTTTCTCCCTTACTGTTTTCTTATCTTTACAGCTTAAACTTTGATTCAAATCACATTCATCTGGTAATTTTGCCATGTCTCCCAATGAAATCTTGGCCCTGTGAAATAAACTGTTAAAAACTTACTTTAATATTTGAAACCTTTGAATCTGATGCTATCTAATGTGAATACAGTGCAACTCCTATCTCTGCATGAAGTCATGCATTGATTACCAGGATTTTTGAGAAATGTGTGCACCCCACACCAGACTTTTCCCCAAAATTCCTGTTTTTAAATCAACATTTTCGACAAGTTCTAAGCATCCCAGCAGTTTCCTGAAGTTACCATTCAAAAGATCATTTTCTAAAGATAGAAAAAACAGCATTTGTTTTTGGGTAACTCAAGAAATGTGTTTTATTTATAATATTTTATACACACGTTTTTCAGTAAAATTAGTAAAAAATCGTATGAAACAATGAATGAAAGTGGCAGTACTTCATCTATATACTATCTATATATACATATATTTATATATATATATATATATATATAATGAAATCTTTGTAGTAAAAAAGATAAAAATAAAGACTTCGTATGCATTTATTGGCAGTGAAAAGAGAAAAAGTAATGACTTCATATGCATTCATTGGCAGTCACCCCTAGGAGACTGCATATGCATACCACGGTAAGTAAAGGGTTAAGGAATATCATAATATGGATTAATTTTGGGCTCAATGAGTGGCAATGGCATTTCTTTAAAAACAAACTGGTTTTATGCATTTTGTGCAGTTTCATGGAAAAAAAGCACTCAGGCAAATTTCCAGATTAAAAATGCCATCATTTTGTCTAAACACTTTTTTCTGCATATTCTTTAACTTATGAATTATGTTGTAACAATTGTCAGCAGAAAACTGGTTTTCTGGTTTGAAGCTCACTGATACAGTAAGTAATCACAGGTTAATCATAGGTTCAGTGAACAAATTTAGCCCAATTCAGCCATTATCTACAATATTAATACCCAGCAAAATAACATTTAAAATTCTACCAACGTACCAAGTTTCCTACACACCAACATGCTTTAATACATGATTAAATTGGGTAGACATTGTTGGCATGATGTTCAGCTTTGTAACCATGATAGCATAAGGTGGGTGGGAGAGGGACAACTTATCCTATAGGGAACAGCTTAAAAGTGAACACATTATTTGAATATGGATGACTGGGGCCTGGTAAGTAGCAACTTTCAGCTTGTACTGACAAGGTTGGTGGAGCAGTTTGATCACTACTCCCAGACACTTGATTAAGTCACCGTTGTTCAAATGCAAGTGCCAAAAAAGCTTGTCTTTCCTTCTTTCCTCTCTAGACAATGTATTTCCCACTTTTGGATAAAAACACCTTTTAAAAAAACTCAGCACAAGTGGCTTTAAAACTCTGCACAGTTTGTCTAGTATAATCCAGTCTAGTATAATTTTGGGGAAAGTAGCTCCATGACCAGCATGCCAGCAGTGTATTAAAACAATGCACCTTTATTTTCAAAAGTGCTCTTTAAAAGGGTTAAACAGCTATATACCAGCACATATTGTGAATGAAAGATAACATCAAAACAATTCGCCTTTATTTTCAAGTGCTCTTTAAAAAGGGTTAAACAGCTATATACATGAACACTATGCTAAAAAAGATGCAGAATCCTTGGCATTCAGTCCTGCTTGCATGGGTTACAGAACCATTCTTGCGTTTCTTGGGGTAGCCATTACACCTGCTACATACAGACTACATGGTCAGCATGCCAGCCACAGAGCCACTTCAAATTTTGAAGTTTTCAGATATTTATAAATTTTCAAAAATTCATTTTAAAACTGTCCAAAGTCACTCTCGCATTAACATGCTACAGAAATCATTGAATGGAATTGAATAACCTTTTTATTATTAATAAAATAAATACAATTCTACAGTTTTTGTTGTTACAGTAAATTCAACAAAATAAATAATTGTGAAATTGGACCATTTTATTTGGCCCTTAAGCTTTAGGCTTTACTGGGCTGTTAATTAAAAATAAAACAGTTATTATTATTAATAATAATATAGAATCATAAATAAGAACTGTTAATTACAGTATGGTATGTATTAATCTTACAGTAAGTTATTATTACACTATAAATAAAGTCATCATTGAAGATATATGAATACTATACATACAAAAAAATCAATATAGTATTAGACAATAGGGTCATTCTCTGTCAGATCAACCAAAAAAAATTGAAATTAACACCCTCATCTCTCATATTTTGCTGAAATTTGGTTTATAGGGAGTTTGTGAGCCCTGAATCCATTTCTGAAATTATAAGGTCAATCCGACCAACGGTTCAAGAGATATGACCTCGGGCAATTTGAGGTCACTCGCGAGGTTACTAACATTTGGTGAGCCATAACTTGGGTAATAATTGTCATAATTATATAAAAGTATATATATTAGAATCAGAAAACAACAAGGAATCCAAATATGCAAGTTTTAGAACTCTAGGTTGAAAAATAAAAAAGTTACACTGTAACCAAAATTTGAGGTCACAATTTGACCTCTGGGGTATCAAATGAGAATTTTTTTTTTAAATGTAAAAATGAAGGCATAGGCATTGGCTATTAGAATCAGCAAAAAAAGTTTGTTTATGTTAGTATTTTTCATGTAACTAACATATAAGTGAACACCATATTCATAAGTTGTGCGTCAATTCTACCTATTTTTTCACACAAGCTCATAATTTGACCTATAGAAATTAAAATTACATTTTTTATAGTAATATAAAAAACAAAGTCAGAGTTCTTGACTAATAGAAACAATCATAAAAAGTTTGTTTATGTTGGTACTTTTCATGTAACTAACTTATAAGTGAACACCATATTTATAAATTGCTTGTCATTTCAAGGAATTTTTATATCTTAGCTATCAATTTGACCTCAAGCTCCAAGAATTTAATAAAAATTGTATTTCACTGCTAATCTACACTGGCAATAATAGTTATAATAGTGAAAGGGGAAGACTAAGCTCACATGTAGCCTAAACAAACCTGTTGAAACATGTTGCTACTTGTCTAAGTGCAGAATCAACACAGATAGTTGCAAAATTCCTTGTCTACAGGTTAGTACAGTTCCAGCCAGCACTGTGGGTGGCTGGTGGGTATGGTGTTTTAATGAGCCTCAGAGACTATCAAGGCCTAAAATATTAAGTGTGTATAGCTATATATTTTCTAAAAAATATATATTACCTAATTGTAAATCCTATATCTTTACAGATCAAAATACAATGGTTCGGCACTTGAAATACTGCCAGGACCCTATTCAAAAACACAAGAAACGCATAACAATCAATCTTAGAAAAGTGACTGATGTACTTGTTGAAAAATGTGCTGGAAGAGTGAAAAAAGACTCATTGTTGTGTGTGAACTGCTGGACACTGATAATGAAAAACCCCACTATACTTAGTACCACTGAAAACAACGAGTCTGAGCAGGATTCAAATGAATCATCTACTATCAGTGGCTTGAGTAACATCTCTTCAATTCAAGATCTGGACAATGACAGTGATTGCTTGATAAAGGAAAATCCTTCAACTCCAGTTGAACCAGTTCTAGCATTTCTGGACCAAACACCAGTTAAAAAAAGTAAGTAATAAATTAATATAATAACTTATACTTTACTACAAGGTCTGTTTGATCTACTATATAGCCAATTATATAGCATTTAAGGTACTATAATTAATATTTAATTACTAATATTCAGGTGTGTGAAACCTTTTTTTCTGTTCTTTTCAGAAGGGCTGTCATTAAGCCAGAAAAAGCGCAAGGCTCGTGGTAAGCTATCATCTGCTCAGAAACACCTGAAGGAGACGCTAGAACTCAGTTATGGTGTTCAAATTACCGAGGAGGTAAGTGATACTTCAAACCTGAAACTAAATCTGAAAAACATCTAGACAAATTAATGAATGAATTGAAACAGTCATTCCTGGAGAGCAAATGTCACCATCACAAACTACAAATATTGACACTCTCACCATACACAATTGAAAAAAAGCTAGTTTCTTTCAAACTACAACATACATGGTGAAAAGAAGCCATTCACTTAAATCAGAACATGGAATCCTTCCGAAGATTCCACTAATGAGCAAAGGAAAAGTGATATCTGAAGAACACAAAGATATAGTTAGAAGATTCTATGAGTCAGAAGAGGTTAGTCGTATGTGTCCTGGCCAAAAGGATTGCGTGAAAGTTATCAGTGCTGAAGGTGCAAAAACGATTGGTCCACGGGAATTTAAGAGAGATGTTTGAACTATATAAAAATGATGAAAAGAATCCCAAAATAGGATTTTCCACATTTGCAAAATTACGGCCATCATATTGTGTGCTTGCCGGTAGTGGTGGGACTCATTCTGTCTGTGTCTGCACATACCATCAAAATCCAAAATTGCAGCTGGCTGCATTGGGAGAAAGAGGTCTTTCATACAAGGATCTTATGGATTACAGTGTCTGCAGTACAGAGAGAGAGACTTGCATGATGCAACTTTGCAATGATTGCCCAAGAGAAGAGGGTGTCCTGGATTTTCTTGAGTTACTTGACAGTGTGAAATCAGCTCCAAATGAAATATCTTACAAGCAATGGGTGACTGTTGACCGTTGTACAATGGTTGATAAGGTGGAGCCACTTCATGAATACTTATCATCCCTAAGCATGAAAATATCCCGCATGGTTCGTCATCACTTTGTTGCTCAGCAACAATCATAGTACTTCAAGCAGTTGAAAGAAACACTACCACCTCAGATCGAGGTAGTTATAGTAGGTGATTTCTCTGAGAATTATTCTTTCATTGTCCAGGATGCTGCCCAAGGGTTTCACTGGGACAATTCACAGTGTACAGTTCACCCTTTTGTCATCTATTATAGATCATCTGCAGACCAGGAACTTAGCCATTTTAGTGTCTGTTTCTTATCTGCATCACTAAAACACAACACTATAATGGTCTACTCATTCATATTGAAGCTTATGACATATGTTAAATTCAGATGCCCACAATTGAAGAAGGTGCACTATTTCTCAGATGGATGTGCTGGCCAATATAAGAACAGATACAACTTCACAAATCTCTGTTACCATGAAGAGGATTTTGGTCTGTCTTGTGAATGGCACTTCTTTGCTACATCCCACGGCAAAAATGCATGTCATGGGATTGGAGGAACAGTGAAAGAGCTACTGCTCGTGCCAGTTTGCAGAGAACTACAGAGAGGCAAATTCTTACACCAGAACACATGTTTCAGTTTTGTGAAGAAAACTTGAGCAAGAAGATAAATTTTTTTCTTTGTAACTACAGCTGATTTGAAAGATGCAGAAGAACGGTTGGAACATCGATTCAAGGATAGTAGGGCTATTCCGGGAACTCAGAAATATCATAGATTTGTTCCCCTAAACAAGGAAGAACTGATGGTGTATCCCATTTCAAGTGGCATTGGAGAAAAGAAAAGAATAAGGAAAAGTCATTTTACTAATGAACCTGCAATGCTTGGTAACCTAAAATGTGTCAAACCAGGAGAGTATGTTGGCTGCATTTATGACATGCAAGTTTGGTATGGAATTGTGGAGGAATATTGTGAAGAGTTTGATGATTTCACTGTGAACTTTCTACATCCCTCTGGGTCATCAGGATCAAGTGCATATTATTATCCATCAAACAAGGATTCATGTGCAGTGCCAGGACATCATATATTAACTGTAATGAGTTGTCCTACCCTAAGAGGAGGCAGCAGAATTCAATACATTTTTCCACAAAAAGAAATTGATGAGAGCATCGAGCATGCAAAAATTGTATTAGGCTAGCACATGAATCCTCTAAGTAGGTCTTCCCCTTTCACTATTATAACTATTATTGCCAGTGTAGATTAGCAGTGAAATACAATTTTACATTTTTTGCCTTTGTTTTTATATCTATAAAAAAATGTAATTTTAATTTCTATAGGTCAAATTATGAGCTTAAGTGTGAAAAAATAAGTAGAATTGACAACTTATGAATATGTTCACTTATATGTTAGTTACATGAAAAATACTAACATAAACAAACTTTTTTTTGCTGATTCTAATAGCCAATGCCTATGCCTTCATTTTTTACATTTAAAAAAAAAATTCTCATTTGATACCCCAGAGGTCAAATCGTGACCTCAAATTTTGGTTACAGTGTAACTTTTTTATTTTTCAACCTAGAGTTCTAAAACTTGCATATTTGGATTCCTTGTCATTTTCTGATTCTAAATATATATACTTTTATATAATTATGACAATTATTACCCAAGTTATGGCTCACCAAATGTTAGTAACCTCGCGAGTGACCTCAAATTGCCCGAGGTCATATCTCTTAAACCGTTGGTCGGATTGACCTTATAATTTCAGAAATGGATTCAGGGCTCACAAACTCCCTATAAACCAAATTTCAGCAAAATATGAGAGATGAGGGTGTTAATTTCAATTTTTTTTGGTTGATCTGACAGAGAATGACCCTTTACAGGAAGACATTTCCCTGTAATCACCAAAAAAGAAGGTGAAAGCAATGAAACAAGGGTACAAAGAAGGTGCCACTATTGTGCCCTCAAGAAGAAAGTGAAGAGAAGCATTTACCAGTGCGATGTATGCAACATTACACTATGTGTAACACCATGCTTCAAGCTATATCATACTGAAGAAACTCTTCCAGAATAATAAACTGTTGATACAGTATATGGGTGGGAGGGTGGTAAACTACACCCAGGTCACAAGTCCTGGGCATATATATTTATATGGATATGAGTGACTCCCAAATATATCCATCAGCCATATGAAAGAGGTAAGATCTATAAATTAAACTTTTTTCTTCATTTAGATTCTCCCTCTCACTCGATATATATATATATATATATTCGTTATATATATTCATTTTGCGGCAGAGTCTATTTAAAGACGGCTATAGAAATCATTGTTTTGCGGCGAGTCTATATTTATGTTTCACTCATAACTGCGGCAATCACTATATATATAGATGATTTTTAAAATGCGCGCCCTTTTCCTCCGCATGCCACAGGCAAAGGGTTAACACTTCATATTGCCGTGCTGAACCTGAAAAATATAAATTTTATACCTATTAAAAATTTAAGTAAAATTATCATAAGGAGTTGTTTAAAAAATTAATTAGCAAGGTAGGTAGGTAAACCCCTTAGTTACCCCCTCAAAGGCATAGGTGTGTACCTCATTCCAACTTCTGAAGGGCCTAGGCCTAGATACTATGCAAGGTGCCAAAACAGGTTTTTTTTTCATTCCGTATTAGTTTAGAGATCTTATATATTCTACTGTATGGCAGAAACAAGCATAGGCATCAGGCACGTGCTTGTGGAGAAAATAAATTTTCTAACCTCTAAGCTACTAGGATTCTAACCCAGGACCATTTATTCAGTCACAGGCTCTAACGACTAGAAGGTTAGAGGGATTTCCACTATTTAATAGGTAATAATTTAATATTAGGAAGCTGTACAATTTAAGATAGACTAATACTTAGAATTGTATTCATAAGTGTAATTATTTAAATATAGTTAGTTACAGTATATAGGCATACATGTCAATAAGCAATTTAAATAGCAATACTCACATTTTCCATGCAGTTTAAGTTTTTGATTATATGTTTTTGACAATAAGTTTGTATCCAGTTTCTTGATTACTTTTTAAGACGACACTTTTTCAGGATCATATTGGCTTCATTGGTTTCCTTTTCTATGATTGTATATGTTCTTCCAGTAGCTGTCATTGGGTTTATGATTGTGAGGATGTTGGACAAAACTACTGTAAGTATATCAGAATTTTCAGGAAAGTAAATGACTTGTTTGAGCCACAAGGGTGAAGTTTACTTTCACTTCACCCTCACCAGGATATGTTTCCATCACACACCCAATCCACCAGTGGTCATCATACTCCACTTAAATATCCTGTGACATTTTCAATTAATCGAGTGGCTTGTTGGGGGGAAGCAAATTCCTTTCGACTTTCAACTGAGGCACTGTACATTTGTACTTCTAAACAATTTTTTGTGTGGTATGAATGAATGTAATTTTTTAGTTCCTGGTATAGTTCTCGCTTTTGATAAAATTGGATCTAAAAATTCTCATTTTTGTATTGTTCTTGTGTTGCAAAGCTAAGAGACATTTGAGTCAATTTTAAGGAACAGAAATAAAAAAGATCTTTTGGGGGACAGGATTTGATTTTCATATGGCCTACGAAGACTTTCTTTTGATGCTTCCCTTTTGATGGTTCCTCCAACACCATCCGATGGTCCCTTGCCATGGCTGGTAACAAAAAAAATGCCACTCAGCCTTAACTAAATTCTTCATGGTGGTGGCATAAATTTAAAAAGTTTTTGCAGTTTTTGCATTGACCTGCGCATCTGTCGGTAAAATAGATAAGTCAAATTTTCAGCTACTAAACAGAATTAGGATGATTTATTAAAACTTTTATGAAGCGATGCATTGCAACAGTATCTTGTGTATTACATTCTGATATAATAGTTAGAGAGCTGTGATTTACTTTTTCTTGCCCTTTGTAATAATAAACCCATGGATGAAGAGTCACTTGGCAATTCCAGTGAAATCCTTGAGCACAATCTTGGACTACAAAGGAATAGTTTTTGGAAAAGTCCCCAATCACCTAAAAAAAAAAATTGCCTTCATCCAGTTCATTTTTTCTTTTTTCTAAATACTTGGCTTGTTGTTTGGCAATGAAATCATGATGCCTTAGTCAAGTTAGTCAAGAAATAAAGGTGTCTAGGAAATCTTCTAAATTTTGAACAACAGTCCAGCTGAGATTGATCTGTTGTTGTTGTCCCATTATTTGTACTGGATTTCATCAATACCTTTTTCTTCATAACATGTAAGAGTGTTTCCTTTAGCAAATCAGGTCGAGGGGATTGATCATACTCTCCTAAATAGTAAGATGGTTGACTTTTGTCACAAATAATTTTGGCTAAAGCATAGTGGTAACTACTCAATGGAGTTTCTTCCTCACTGGTAATTTCTGCCATTCTAGAATCTGTCATCATTAACTTAATATTCTGATGAATTGTGCAGATGCACACACTATGCATCCCACTTGCTCCAGCTAAAACACATTCTTTTGGGCGTAGCATCGCAAATTTGGAAAATCCTATAGAGAGAGCTAGAAATTTAAATTGTTGATATGCTTCTTTTAGATTACATAAAACTAACCTCTTGATATTTTTTTTGTTCACCATTTTCTTTTATTGTTATGCAGTCTCTTGCCTGCCATTTGTCTACTTATTTCATCATTTCTAAAAAACTCTTTAACAGTGTTAGTTACTTCCAGTGGCAATTCCTTCCCCATCTTTGGATTTGGTGATGACAATACTCCCTTTTCTTTTGCAAGCTGCTGAGCCTGAACAGCCATTCTTTGTGAACCACTTTATCATTTTATGATTGAATTCCATATAATTTCCAAGTGCTTCACAAAAATAGATCCTGACTTTATGTACACCCTGTATAATAGCTAATAAGTAAAAAAAATTATTTTTATGAAAAAATTATATTTTTTATTTATTTGATTTTTCAAAATTATATAGAAAATAAAATATATCATACAATTATCACAATCACAATTCACAAGGAAATCACATGTAGATACTTGCTCTTGCTATACACAACCACAACTAACCAAGGAAACAATTTGCCATCCATTATATACTATTTTCTCCCAATTCCGGAGTTGTCTAGAATATTCTCACACATTCTAGAAAGTTTCATAAGGTTCTGAAATATTCTAGAATTCTCTAAAAAGCTGCAAAACAATCTAAAAATGTTTTAAAACTAAGAAAAAAGAAAATTCTCAGCAAATAATACATTGGAGAATATTCTCTGAATATTCTCGCCTCACATCACTAAAAATAGGTAAGGAAAATTTTTTTCTGCATGATCAACATAACTTTTGGCCTGGCTTCAAATGATTTGGAAATTTTTCTATCAGTGATTGTGAAGCAGGCTGAAGATCAGAAGATTTTAATTTATTGTGGGAATTGAATGGATCACAACATTTTTATGACATTTTATCAGCATATAGTCAAAACCTCAACACACAAATTTAACATGATTAAATATACAAATTATATAGGTACGTACTGTGATGAAAATTATTGTTCTTTTAGAGCAGCAAATACCTTAATATGAACTATTTATGAAGTTATCTTAAATAAAATGCTCAAAATTTTCAACATCCATAATTTCAAATGCTTATGGAAAGCAAACCCATGGAAATCCCACTCCAATTTTTTGCTTGAATATGCTTCATCTAAAACAGTGGTGCACAAACTTTTTTGATATGAGGGCCAAGCGAAGAAAATAACTAAATGTATTAGCCTACTTACTTTCCATCTAAGTCATAAATTGGGTCACTTTTATATTCTAACTTTTTCATTGAACTGAAAAGACCCGTGGGCCAGGGTTTGTGCATCACTGATCTAAAAGGTCTTTACTTATGCCAATTTTCATGACCTTGAATTTTGAACTCTGACCTGAGGTCAAGGTCAAATATAAATGCAACTTTTTTTAACAGAATGTATGCACTCCGTGCATAAAATTAAAGTTATTCTGCTATCTTCTCTGAGCATTTTGACACCAAAATCATTAAAATCCATCCATTAGAGCCTGAGTTATGACCTTTCAAAATCATGAGGTTATGCTACTGACCCCAAATTTGGTGGGGTCATTACTCCCAAACTATTTGACCCAAGTGGCTAAAATTTGGTCATGCTTCATTACTCATCATACCCAACTACCACACCAAAAATCATTAAAATCAGTGAGATGATGACCCACCCCTAACATCTCCAGTGTAACTGCAGAGTAGGTTAAGCCTAGAGATTCCAAAAATGGTCCAGAGTGGGTTGAGTAAATTGAGGTCCACAGTAGGATTCCTCACCAAATTAGGTTAGGGTAATTTACCATAACCTTTGTTAAACCGAGTTGATGCTAGCTCTTAGACCACAATATAAGCCAAATTTACCGGTGATATCCTATTTTGGCATCCCCAATTATTTAACAGCATTAGCTTTGTTTTGATGAATCATTTTTGTCAATTTCTTATGAGAAAACATGGCTAGAATGCCCAGTTAGGTCAACTGTATGCCCTTGACAATTGGTTAGGTTGTCGTGATATTTTTGTTAGGTTAAAACAGTGGTTGGCAACCTCTGACCTACCAGTCAAGTGTAGTATATATAAAATAAATATTATTACACGAGTATTTTTTATTTTAAAATGTCCCAAAAATAGTGTATTTTTATTTACATTTTGAATAAAAATTCAATTTTACTCCCAGTCTGGTTTTATAATGAGAGCAAACTTTTCTGGTCAATTTTGAGGTGCTTTGCATGAATCTGCCATTAGTTTCCTGTGCAAATGCATAGTTTTTGAGATATCATAACAAACATAGGATATGTTCATGTTACAAGATCTCGTAAATGACACATTACCACAGGAAATGTGCAAAACACCTCAAAATTAACCAGAAAAGTTTGCTCTTCTCATTTTTGTTTAAACTAACAAAAATATCATGACTTAACCAGGCATTCAATTCACCTAACAGGTTAATATTAGTTATTTCATCTAAATATCTTCTGATCTTTTTGTATTAGGCATTCGCTGTCACATTTCAGGCAAGTTAAGGATGAGAATAATGCCTTAATTGATACGCCAAACTGAATCCAATTAGAAAAAAAAATAGCCAGAACAGAAACCAACAAACTAATTAAGTCGTAGAGTAGTGAAAAAATAGCCAAAAATTATACTTGTTAGACCAAAAATTAGTGTATTTATATATATATATATATATTATTAGTATCATAATTTTCACCATTAATATGCATTTGCACAAAAAATGAGTGACAAATTTGAATAAAGCAACTAAAACTACCTCATAAAAAGTCATTTTGATTTACAGGTCCAGCCCATGTCATTTAAAACATATTAACAAACCATTCTGACCACTTTCTGACACAGAGTCTGGGGCTCACACTCAAAATTTTGAATGGCTCTGGAAAGACGTTAAAGCGTGGGTGCTTTGGGCTGGAAATAGAAATTATCATTATTCCCAATATTTTGCCAGATATATGTTCATTAGCAAACATAACCTTCCAGATTGCCTTCATGCCTTTTTAAAGCAGGCTGCACTTTTGTATCCACCTCCGCAGTAACATCAGTATGTGAACACTTATTTTATTTAATAAATAGGTTAGGTTAGTTTAGGTAAGTTATGTTAGGTTATGCTTTATTGTATAAAATTTTAAAAAATACATTTTTCAAGTGTATTTTGTTCAAATATGACCTTCACTTCTTGTGCAAATGAACAGAAATACAGGTGTCATTGCATGGCCCAAACACGTATTTCTTTTCATTTGCACAAGAAATGAAGGTCATATTTGAACAGAGCACACCAAAATACACTTGAAAAATATATTTTTGACCAAAAGTTCAGGTCATGTGATCAGCAACATAATTACCATGGTTATCATAATTATTAAAAAAAAATATTAAGACCAATTTGCACTAGATAGATATTTTCTTAGTTTTGATAATTATTTGTTTTTACACCCAGTCTGTTTTTATGATGAGAAACTTTTCTGGTCAGTTTTGAGGTGTTTTGCACGAATCTACCATCTATTTGCACAGGAAACAGATGGTAGTTTCGTACAAAACACCTCAAAACTGACCAGAAAAGCTTGCTCTCACCATTTTTATTTAAACTAATGAAAATATCATGACAACCTAACCAATCAAGGGTGTACAGTTAACCTAACCGGGCATTCAATTAATCTAGCCAGGCATTCAGTTGACCTAGACAAGCATTCAATTAACCTAACAAGTTAACATTGGTTATTTCACCTAAATATCTTCTGATCTTTTCATATTAGGCACTCACTATCACATTTTAGGCAAGTTAAGGATGAGAGAATAATGCCGTAATTTTTTGATAAAAATATCCAATCCTGTGTCTTCATCTAGGACACACAACAAATCAAGTTCTCAAACTCAAAATCACATGAATAGCACATCATAATTCTATCACAAACACCACTAAACTGAATCCAGTTAAAAAAAAATAGCCAGAACAAAACCTAACCAACTAATTAAATCGCAAAGTAGCAAAAAAATAGCCCAATCAGGAAAAATATTTTATGAAAAAAGTACATTATAGCCAAAACAAGAAATATATTTTATTAAAAAAAATTATATTTCAAGAAATTTGCACAACATAAAATATATATTTTCTTAGTCAGTTTTGAATGGCAATTCAATATATTTCCTGTTTTAGCCGCGCGTGAGCGGGTGAAAAGACGAATATTAATCTCAGTTGTGATTGTATACAATATCCCCCTCACCTCTCAATTTCTAATAAAAATTATTGCAATGCGTAGAAAATAATAAATACAACCTTTCCTTTAAGTAAAAAAATTTCAGTCAATCATATTTAGGTATGGAGATATTTGCTTCTGAAATTTTAATTAACAATATCCATTTGACATGACTTCACGTCAAATGCGACTTTTTTCCTAAAATATTTTTCTTGATTGGGCTATTTTTTCGCTACTCTGCGACTTAATTACTTGGTTGATTTTTGTTCTAGGTATTTTTTTTTTCTAATTGGATTCAGTTTGGTCATGTTTGTGATAGAATTATGACATGCTGTTTGTGTGGTTTTGACTTTGAGAACTTGATTCATCATGTGCCGTAGACAGACCCGGATCTAGGGGTGGGCTATGTGGGCTGCAGCCACGGGCCTCGCATTTGAGGGGGGCCTCCAAATTTTCTACATTATTTATTTTAATTTTAGGTTTTTACATTTATTATTATTTCAGATTTTTTATTGTGAGGTGAAATGTCTAAGCGATCTTACGAAAGTGGAAGTAGCAAACGAAAGATGCTACTGCAAAAGCTGAGTCTCTACAGAAGGTCATCGCAGAAACAAAGTCTATTAAACAGTACTTTGCGGCTACTGCCACTACGTCTGGCTCTGAAGATTCTGCTTCGCCTGTCACTGAAGGTGCTACTTCGTCTATCCATGAAGCTGTTCCAGTGTCTGTCCCTGTAAATGTCCCTTCATCTACCTTGGAAACAGAAGGGGCCTCAACGTCGCAGCAATCCGAAACCACTGATTTTGTGTTGGATGTTGGACTATGGTTGCAGCCTGTACAACCAGAGATACAAGCTCAACTAATTGAATCTGAGTCGGGAGAAGGAAAATGTCCACTTCGGTTACGCTGCCAGCATAAGGACGCCAATTTCTCAGCATCAAAGTGTGGTTACAAAGATCAGCATCATTATTTTGGACAAAATATGTTTATTCGCGTGCATCCATTGACAAAGGAAAAAACAGAACGTTCATGGCTTTGTTACTCACCCGCAACTGGTAAAGCTTTTTGCTTCTACTGCCGCCTATTCTCAGCTGGAAATACTGATTTCGTCGATGGATTTGATAACTGAAGCATGCTGGTCTAATGATGGAACGACATGAAAAAACACAAATGCACTGGAATTCTACAATTGCATTTGCACAACGTGTTTCTGCGCAAGGCTGCATTGATGATAAACTTGAAACAAGCCTCAGGATGGAGAAAAGCTATTGGGTATCCATTCTGGAGCGTTCGCTCAATGTGATTTTGTACTGTGCTGAACGTGGGTTGCCTTTGCGTGGGGAAGATGAGGTTTTTGGTAGGGAGAATAATATGTTTGTTCTGAAAACTAAATAAATAAAGTAAAGTAATATGTTTGTTCTGAAAACTAAATAAATAAAGTAAAGTAATATGTTTGTTCTGAAAACCTTAATCCTTATATAATAAAAATTGTAGCCAAGGGGGGCCCCCAAAAAAAAGTAGCCACGGGCCCCCATTCTTCTAGATCCGGGCCTGGCCCTAGATGAAGACTAAAAAAGTGCATAACTTAACATGGCATTACATTATCATTTGTATAATTTAGGCCTCAGGGGTACAGGGGCGAGGCGCCCATAAAGATCACGCATCACAAATTGATCAGTAGACAGTATAAGGTTCACTTTGTGATGCGTGATCTTTACGGGGGCTCTGCCCCCGTACCCCCGAGACCTAAATTATACAAGTGATAATGTAATGACATGTTATGGTAATTGTATACAACATCCCCCTCACCTCAATTTTATGAAAGTGACTTAACAATTGATGTAAAACCTTTATTTATAGTATGTAATTACTTTATTTAACATATCCCATTAGGGTATATCTTAGGGTTAGGTTAGGTTGGTTTCCGAAAATAAATAAAGTAATTACATACTATAAATAAAGATTTACATCAATTGTGAAGTCAATTTCATAAAATTGAGGTGAGGGGGATGTTTTATACAATTACCCTACTTGTGACTGGTAGTAAAATCCAATATTAACCCTAAATATATACATTCGCCAACTGCTTGTATTTAGGATGCTATTTGTTTATTTTGTAATTGGTAAATAAGAACATAAGAAATTTTGGTTACCGTATTATTCGTTTTTTGACCCAGTCACACCTAGCTATAACAGCAATATATATTGAATAACCAATCAAAACTGAATAAGAAAATATATATATTATCTTGTGCAAATTTGTATAAAATGTGTTTTGTTATTAAAATATATTTCCTATTTTTGGTGTTTGTTCAATATATATACAGGCGTCCCCCGTTATACGATCGTTCGGTTTACGATTTCCCGCATTAACGATTTTAAAAAAGTACCCCCATCTTTCGATTTATGATTGCCTTATTTCGCGTTAACGATCTCCAACTTGAAAGCATGTCTCAGAAAGGAACAAAACCAGGCCTACGTTGAGTCCAGCCCAAATGAGGAGGACGATGAGGACCCAGTCAGAATGCTTGATCTCAAAACCTTGAGAGAGATTCTGACTGGATTTGACACGTACATCGAGTTGGTGAAGGACAAGGACCCTAACTACGAACGTAGTGCTGCTGCTGTCAATCATATTGAAAAGGGTCTGAGCGTTTATCGGGAGATCTACCTGCAAAAAAGAGGAACGCCAAGCAAACTACGATCTCCAATTTTTCAAGCCTGCAACAGCTGCCGAGGCAGGAGAGAAGTGCGTCATCAGCAAGTGCAGCAACAACTCCTGCACATCGGCAGCAGGCTAGATCTCCAACTCCAACATCTTCGGGGATGGATTCTCCTGCAACTTCAGAAACTCCTCCATCTCCGAGGGACTCTCCCGAAGTCATCAATCCTCCTCCATCGCCCATCGATCGTCCTCATCACCCATCGATCCTCCATCGCTGACGATGCGGGAGCTGGCCCTCCTCCCCCATCACCCAGTGGTGATGAGTAGGCATCGTTACCTCGGACTGATGCATCGTTGATGACTTGGACCGGATTTGAATACAATTAGGTGAGTGTTCATGTATAAATTGTCTTTTATTAATCACAATTTCTTACTTTCAGACACTTTTTGTACATAACAGTAAAATATATAGCAAAATAATAGTGGAATCTGCAAATTTTGGGGGTCTTCCAGAATGTTTGGGAACCTATCCCTATTTTTCCCATAAGGCCTTCAGTTCGATATACGATGGGGTTTTTAGGGACGTATCCCAATCGTATAACGGGGGATGCCTGTATATATATATATATATTGACTATTTGGTGAATATTTCTTATTTTTGGTGATTCTGGCTACTTCTGCGTAATTCAATTTGTCCTGTTTTACAAATAAATCATTTTTAGCAATTTTTCGTCTGTTCAGTTCGGTCTTTTTGTGATGAAGTATGACGTGTCAACGTGATCCACCATATTGCCCTCAATGAAGACAAGAGTTTAGACCTTTTTTTCAATCACGGAATAATTAAGACATCCGTGACCTACCCTAAATACAATAGTGCTTGTATTTTAAGAAAAGACCAGGTCTTTAGATGCTGTAAAAAAATCCTAAAAATAAACGTCTGTCATTTCAGTTTAAGGGCAGGCAAAATTTAGCGGACTACCCATGCAAGGTTGGCACATGTTAATACATTATCATTTGTATAATTTAGGTCTCGGGGGTATGGGGGCAGAGCCCCCGTAAAGATCACGCATCACAAATTGATTGGTCCTAATGTTTTGCAGACAGTTCAGTACGTGACACCAGTTAGGTCAACTGTACACCCTAGATGATTGGTTAGGTTAAGTCATGATATTTTCATTTAAATTCGTTAGTTTAAACGAAAATGATGAGTGCAAACTTTTCTGGTTAATTTTGAGGTGTTTTGTACGAAACTGCCATCCATTTCCTGTGCAAATGCGTAGTTTTCAAGATGACGATATCTCGAAAACTACGCATTTGCACAGGAAATGGATGGCAGATTCGTGCAGAGCACGGTAATTATGTGTTTTATCACACTCAGTCATTTTACACACCAAAATACATTTTTCTAGTAGTATTTGATATGATTTGTTCAAATATGACCTCCATTTCCATCGGAAATGAGATCCAACAAAGTTATAGTACTTTGAAGTTTGGCTCATTTTCAAGGGAAATGGAAGTCAAAATCTAAGCAAAACATCAAATATTACTAGAAAAATATATTTTGGTATTAATTAACCTAACCTAACCTAACCATGGCTAAACGAGCTCTCGTCTGTATCCACCACCTAATCCATAATAAGGTAATACTCTAGGCTCGTTTAGCCACGGTTAGGTTAGGTTAGGTTAGGTAAGGTTAGGTTAGGTTAATTAATACCAAAATACATTTTTCTAGTAATATTTGATGTGTTTTGCTTAGATTTTGACTTCTATTTCCCTTGAAAATGAGCCAAACTTCAAAGTACTATAACTTTGTTGGATCTCATTTCCGACGGAAATGGAGGTCATATTTGAACAAATCACGGTAATTATTTGTTTTAGTGCTTTTTCTCCTTTCTGAACCAACACACATTTTTCTGGTGTTTTTTGGTGTGATTTGTTCAAATCTGAACTTCGTTTCTTTGGGAAATAAGCCGTTTTTAAGAAATTTTAAATTTAAAATTTCTCAAAAATGGCTCATTTCCCAAAGAAACGAAGTTCAGATTTGAACAAATCACACCAAAAAACACCATAAAAATGTGTTTTGGTTCAGACCTAACCTAACCTAACCTAACCTAAAACCTAACTTAACCCGCATTTTTTCGCAATTTCTAACCTTCAATAGCAGCGTTGGGGTGTTTATACAAATGAGCGGAGACCAACAGGAATAAATAGACGATTTTGCCAGGCCCACAAATTTGAACTTGTTGGCCTAGGCCATCCTAGCCAATGCTCACAGACGTCGAAGCAAAAACGCCTCCAATTAACTGCACTTTTGGAAGCCAACGCTAAATAGAGCTGTGCATCTAGCTTTGTCAAGAATAACCCAACGTACAATAAGTTTTGCCACAGTTTGAGGTGGGATTTTTCAACCCACGTGCCTTTTCAACGGGAAACAGAGAAGGAATACTTTTTTTCTCTGCCGCGCTCGTCCCTAGTCAATCTTGTGCAATAATAATAATGTACGTCTCTGATTGGTCAGATAAGGTCACGTGAAACAAAAGCCAGATTTAATTGGCTGATTTGACCTATGTTTCCTAATTTTGCCACGAGATGTCTCCCCATAAAACTGGAGGACGACGATCGGTTAAATTTTAACAGCGTTAAGAGCTAAACACTCGGTCAATAGCCTATAATGGCTACTTTTTACGTCTAAATTTTTTTTTTTCCATAAAAAATAATTATTATATTTCCTTGATTTTTATCAGTTTCCCTGAGGTTTCAAGGTGTTCTGAATACGAATTTATATGTTAAATTGTCATAGAATGTCTCCTTCTATCAAAAACGAACAAAGCATTAAAACGAAGGTAATTATATAGAAAATGGCGCAACCCGAAGTATGATGTAAAAAACATTTTATTAGGTCAATTTCGATGTGCTGAAGCCAAATCTGTTAACCATTTGGTGTGCAAATGCTTCAAATTAGAGTAAATGTTATTTATATTTTACTCTTATTTTGAAGCATTTGCCTAAAAAAATGGCTAACAAGCACATGAAAACTAACCTAACCTAACCTAACACTCCATTGCTATACCAACATTAAAGGGTGTTCTGTTAGATACATTGAAGCTATTGTAAAGTTTTACGAAAATGATGAAGCAATTCTATTTTTCCAAAAACATGGTGTTTTGCTTTCTGAGTTATCGTGCCCAATGTGTGGTTATTTTACTCTTAGGTTAGGTTAGTTTTCATGTGCTTGTTAGCCATTTTTTAGGCAAATGCTTCAAAATAAGAGTAAAATATAAATAACATTTACTCTAATTTGAAGCATTTGCACACCAAATGGTTAACAGATTTGGCTTCAGCACATCGAAATTGACCTAATAAATGTTTTTTAAGTTAATATATATTTTATCCCACTCAGTCATTTTACACACCAAAATACATTTTTCTAGTAATATTTATGTGATTTGTTCAAATATGACCTCCATTTCCGTCGGAAATGAGATCCAACAAAGTTATAGTACTTTGAAGTTTGGCTCATTTTCAAGGGAAATAGAAGTCAAAATCTAAGCAAAACACATCAAATATTACTAGAAAAATGTATTTTGGTATTAATTAACCTAACCTAACCTAACATTACCTAACCTAACCGTGGCTAAACGAGCCTAACCCTGGCTAAACGAGCCTAACCCTGGCTAAATGGGCCTAGAGTATTACCTTATTATGGATTAGGTGGTAATACAGACGAGAGCTCGTTTAGCCACGGTTAGGCTCATTTAGCCACGGTTAGGCTCGTTTAGCCACGGTTAGGCTCGTTTAGCCACGGTTAGGCTGTTAGGTAAGGTTAGGTTAATTAATACCAAAATACATTTTTCTAGTAATATTTGATGTGTTTTGCTTAGATTTTGACTTCCATTTCCCTTGAAAATGAGCCAAACTTCAAAGTATTATAACTTTGTTGGATCTCATTTCCGACGGAAATGGAGGTCATATTTGAAAAAATCACATCAAATACTACTAGAAAAATGTATTTTGGTGTGTAAAATGACTGAGGGATAAAATACATATTAATCGTTTTTTACATCATACTTCGGGTTGTGCCATTTTCTATATAATTACCAAAACGAATATTAACCCAAATCACATCAAATACTACTAGAAAAATTTATTTTGGTGTGTAAAATGACTGAGTGTGATAAAACACATAATAACCCAGAGCACCTCAAAATTGACCAGAAAAGTTTGCTCTCACTATAAAAAGAGACTGGGTCAAAAAACGAATAATTACCGAAATTTTTATAGTGGGCACACTAGGGGCCACTTCGGCCCATCGAGGTGGCTCCACTATGTAAAAACTGCCTGTACATTGGCAACAACCAATTTTTACAAAGCTAATTAATTGTCATTTAAAACTAAAGATAGAATCTCTGGATCCAGAGAATCAAAGTCATAATAGGCTACTATCCACAAATATGTTACACTCTATATCTATTTATAACTGACATGCATATATCAGATCCAAAGATATCGCCAATTTACCTAGACCTAGTTTAAACTGCTGTCACTAAAGTGGGGCTTAAAAATACAACGGTTCACTTACCGAGTGTTATTAGATAAGTCCTGGTCTCCTTAGCAAGGCCTGATCATCTTTATAAAGCCCTTCTTCTATTTGCTTAATTTAGGTATGCATATTTAATTTTAAAAGCCTATTTCTTTCTTCCGTTTCAAGCCCCGATGCGATCTGATGAAATGTCGGAGATCTAGCTTTTTCAACGGCACTTCCTGATGTCTTCAACCTCTGTGCTGTGCTTTGATTGTTTGATATCTACTTTCCAGAATTTATATATTGTCTGTTTTTTGTGGTCTATATTTTCCTTCCTAAAGATAAACCGCCCAATAATCTCCTCTTTGTCTGCCATAAAAGGCTGCTGTAATTCAATGACCTTTACTCTCTCCTCCCTGTTGGCACTTGGCACTACAATCCAACAATAAATGATCCATATCATCTTTTTCTTACGCACACATGGGGCATTTGGTGTCCTCTCCTATAAATCTATTTCTATCATTAAGTTCTAAATTATTCGTCCTACATCTATACAATGTGGCTGAGGCTCGGGTATTATCATAAGAACATAAGAAATTTTTATAGTGGGCACACTAGGGGCCACTTCGGCCCATCGAGGCGGCTCCACTATGTAAAAACTGCCTGTACATTGGCAACAACCAATTTTTACAAAACTAATTAATTGTCAATTTAAAACTAAGGATAAAATCTCTGGATCCAGAGGATCAAAGTCATAATAGGCTACTATCCACAAATATGTTACACTCTATATCTATTTATAACTGACATGCAAATATATCAGATCCAAAGAATCCAGCCAATTTCATTACGGTACCCATCAATACCAGTACCTTGCCAACCAAAAATAAGTCACGATCCATCTCAATTGCGGACCAAGTCACAATTTACAACCATATACATTATGGAAAAACTATACGCACTCACAACATGGTATCATATGTGGTACATTTATTTCATAATTAAATATAAATTATTAATTAATTGAATTAAATATCTATACAAAAATGCCTCGGGATTGGCGACATAGCCTATTGGGAATGAAATAATTGAATTGCCATACGTACAAAGAACCTGTATGTATGAATCAGCCTCACATAGCAACAAGAAAACTCAATTTATTGTTTAGTCTCCCACAGGAGTGGACCAAACAAAAATTTTGCTAGTTCGGCAAATAATACACCAGAACCAAGGAACGGCTCTCAGGGCTGTTTATGTTACAGCGAACGCTTTAAACAGGGAAGACGTATAAAGTTTTCCCTCAAGTTCTGAGTGAATTCCTTATAATATAAAACCTAGTGACTATAAAAGGATAGGCCTATTCCTTCAGGGGTTTATATAGTGACTGCCTATATTAATTACCTTAAGTAAATTCGCCGCGTAACCCCATCGTGGCGGCCCTACACCGAAAATGACCGTCACGACCTACATCGAAACAAACAAAGACCCAGCAAAAATAAGGTGAGGCAATTTCAGTTTTCATTAACATAAGGCTTCCCAAATCCCGACGCTAGAATTACCGTAATCAATATAAATATAAAGAGGTCCTTTAAAGACCTACATATTCATAACTCTCTAACGAAAAAGCATAGGGCTGTTGTCGGTAACCCTCCACTGAAGTCTGTTGGAAATTTCCAACGGATGAGGGCACAGGCAATCAACCCATAGCCCTAAATAGTTTTTTCACATGGTGGCCCTGTGTATGGGGAACTAACCCCTCTACAATTTACACTGACACGCAGTGGCTAGGCTTAGCTCATTAGGCCTAACCCCAATTTCAACCGTAACCCCACTATAGTTTTTTCATATGGTGGCCTAAGCAACTGGGAACCTATTCCTTTACCTTTACACTAACCGAAAACAAAGGCTTGTTCATTTAACAGGCATAACTTATTTCAGGTCCTATAAAAAAATAGGCCCACAACATTAAGCCTATTTAATAGGTCCTACTCTTCAAACTAAAAACAAAGCCTTGTTAATTTAACAGACTTAACTCATTTGAGGTCCTATAAAATAATAGGCCCAAACATAAGCCTACTTGGTAGGCCCAACAAATAGGCCTATTTAATAGGCCCACCTAACTTTACCTTACATAATAGGCCTACCTCTTAAAGTAGGCCTTACTCTTTACACTCAAGGCCTATCCTAACTAAAAACACTAAATTTATAATTGAACCTGTGGTGTAGGTTATAAAATTTATTTCAGCAATTTAACTTACTCATAAGACTCATTAACATCACAAAATTCGACTCAGACCTGTAACATCACAAAATTCGACTCAGACCTGACACATCACAATTCGACTCGAACTGTAACATCACAAAGACCTAAAGCAATTGCACGAATTCAAACCTACACCCACCTAACACCTATTCGTGACCCTATTCCAACCTATTCCAAATCCTATTTGACATATAGGCATACCAAGTCCTATTTGACATATACAATAGGCCCAACCTATTTCAAGTCCTATTTGACATATAGGCACAACCTATTACAGACAAGGCTTGATATAGGGGTCTCAAATGCAACGTTTGAGGATCTTTACTCAGCCAAATTGATTAACCTAATCCAAAACCCAAAAATAAAACCCTATAACAAAATACACATTTACACACATACGTACGGTACAGTATATAAATATATACATACGACTTCAAACATCCAATTCTTCTTTTAAAAGAAGAAACACAACAGATTTCATTAACAGACACAAACATTCCTCGCAAACAGATTGGATTCCTTCAAAACCCCAAACCTTCCAGACCTACCTGTAGGATACACAACATTTACTCATTCATAACTACAGGTATTAATTTCATTGGAGTGGTGAATCCAAGTTTTGAAGACCAACTGGATTCGGAGGAATGCAACACACACACACACACACACACTCTACTCTTTCCATGTCTCTCAAACACAACCTGTCTAAACATAACCAAGGATCGGAGAGTAAAAGCTTTATTGCTGCGCTCTGATTCTGTGCACATAATTTTGTGCCAAAAATTATATGGTTAGATAGTGACACGTACAAACAAACTACTCTACTCCAAAGGGCCTTGGCCTACCTTGGCCATAGCCCAACAAATTCATCAAAGGGCCATGGCCTACCCTTGGCCATAGCCCAACAAATTCATCAAACGGCTGATGGCCTACCCTTGGCCATAGCCCAACAAATTCATCAAACGGCTGATGGCCTACCTTGGCCATAGCCCAACAAATTCATCAAAGGGTTGATGGCCTACCCTTGGCCATAGCCCAACAAATTCATCAAAGGGCTGATGGCCTACCCTTGGCCATAGCCCAACAAATCATCAAAGGGCCTTGGCCTACCTTGGCCATAGCCCAACAAATTCATCAAAGGGTTGATGGCCTACCCTTGGCCATAGCCCAACAAATCATCAAAGGGCCTTGGCCTACCTTGGCCATAGCCCAACAAATTCATCAAAGGGCTGATGGCCTACCCTTGGCCATAGCCCAACAAATCATCAAAGGGCCTTGGCCTACCTTGGCCATAGCCCAACAAATTCATCAAAAGGGCTGATGGCCTACCTTGGCCATAGCCCAACAAATTCATCAAACGGGTTGATGGCCTACCTTGGCCATAGCCCAACAAACAGGGGCTTTGTGGCCTCCCTTGGCCACAACCCAAACCTCCCTTGGCCACAGCTCAAACTACAGGGGTTTTGTGGCCTCCCTTGGCCACAGCCCAAACTACAGGGGTCTTGTGGCCTCCCTTGGCCACAGCCCAAACTACAGGGGTTTTGTGGCCTCCCTTGGCCATAGCCCAAACAGGGGTTTTGTGGCCTCCCTTGCAATGTTCCCTCTAATTTTTTTTAGTCTGTGTGCGCAAGAAATTTTCGTTGTGCATACATTTAGATTCATGGTGAAAAATTGTTCAAACTTTTCTGAGCGGTATTATCTTCAAAATTAAATATTAAGTACGTAATAAATATTATTTCCATAAGGTGATAGCCTGATCATTACGGTACTATTAAATGGATATTAGAAAACTGTTTACAATATTATATATGTATTCTTAAAAAAGAAAACATTTTATCCATTCTAAAAATATGAATAAAATAAAAAATAGTAAAATAAAATTCCAAAAAATAAAGAAATAAAAAAATAACTAATTGAAAATGACTATTTTAGTTGTCATTTCTCAAAACAATTTTTAGCATTTAGCAATTTAAAATAGACTATCAAGATTAATCATGATTTTCTCTATTCACAAAATAGGGATAAAATAAAAAATAATAAAATTCAATAAAATAAAATATAATGAAAATAACATTAAATGAAAGTGCCTTTCATTTAAGTATGATTATGATTTCACCCTACGATCATTAGCATTTTCACATTCCAAATAAACTCTATGAAGATTAATACATCCATCATCATTCAGGTAACTTTTAATTCGCATGAGCATGTCCAAATAATTTTCTTTCAAGCGGTTTCTTAATTTGTTCTTTATAGAATTAATTAAAATGAAATTTTTGAAATTACTTCATTTACTGTCGTGACTCATGATACGCTTCAGCCTGTGCGCATTTTATTTTGCTGTGTGCGCGGGTTTCATAACGCGTGTGCGCGCGCACACGCGCACACCTTAGAGGGAACATTGCGAGTCCCTTGGCCATAACCCAAACAGCAAGGGTCTTGAGGCCTCCTTTGGCCAGAGACCAAACAAAAAAAAGTCTTGTGGCCTCCCTAGGCCATAGGCCAAACAACACAAAACCAGTACAGGATTCGAACCCCCAAGCCCTCCAGATCTACCTGTGGAGGAGTAAATTTACTCCACTAAAACTACGGGTATTGACTAGTCTGAAGTGGTAGGAGGTTTGAATACAGTACAAACTCTTTCTAATTCTCCTAAATTAAATGAACAAATAACAAAAGACAACAATGGGAACATTGAACCAAACAATTACACGAAACACTTGGAATGCTTTGGTTTTTTAAAACAGAATTCCGAACACGATGACACTCTTTGCACAAAGAGTTATAACTTAAATCCAAATGCCGATACAAAAAGACAAGTGCTTTCAGAATCATCCAAAATTTTCGACCCCATTGGATTATATTTACCAGCAATCATAAGATCCAAAACCCTTTTGCAAGACTTATGGAAAAGAAAATTGATTGGGATGAACCACTTTCAGTGGAAGACCAACTTCATTGGAAAAAATTAGCCACAGACTTGAACAAAGTTCAAGACATCTACGTACCAAGATGTGCTGGCTACAGATTGAAATCGCAAACACTACACATTTTTACAGATGCCAGCACACAAGCCTAAGGGTGTTGTGCCTATTTAACAAGTGAAAATGAAAGTAACTTGGTTTATTCAAAGGCAAAAGTGGCACCCTTAAACCAAAAGAAAACTGTACCACAACTTGAATTATTAGCTGTCTCATTGGGAGTTAAAACAGTAGACTTTCTTTCGCAAGTGTATAAAGAAGTTGACATGACAAACATTTACTTAAGGACAGACAGTCAAATTTGTCTAACATGGGTGACCAACACAGATACAACTTCTTGCAAAAATATATTTGTGAAAAACAGACTAACAGAAATCAAAACTGCAAACACAAACCTTGGTATCAAATTTAGGTACATAAAAACAAAAGAGAATCTTGCAGACTTTTTGACAAGAGGGCTCTCTTACAAGCTGTTGAAAACAAATAAAATCTGGTATGAAGGGCCCGAATGGCTAACATGTGAGGATCTTTGGCCAGCCAAAGTAGTTAACCTCACACTCAACTCTACAACAACTGAAAAGATCACTGAGGACAAACCTATATTTGACTCTCACCTTTATTCAGACCTCAACAAACTCTTGAGAATTACAGTCTATTGCTGCAAGTTTGTCAATAGCTACCTTCTCAAACACTGTCCTCAGAAGGCCTTTTCTAACTTAACAGAAACTGCAACAAAATACTGGCTCCAACAGATACAAGCTTCAAAATTTGACAAGGAGTTGAAGTATCTTAGGTCCAGTAACACATTAAACAAAGGAATTCCTTCACTTGTCATGGATCTAAATCTGTACCTGGATACAGAGGGTCTGATAATGTGTAAAGGAAGGCTTAACAAGTCAACTTTGACTTACAACTCTAAGCACCCAATTCTTCTTCCAAGGAGAAATCACTTCACAAATCTCATCATCAGGGATACCCACAACAAAATACACCACATGGGGGTCCCACATAAACCAGACAGACCTCAAAGAAAGACTGCTTTGAAAGCCAGAAAACTTTTACAAGAAAAAATTAAAACTGGTGACTTATAAACCTTACACAAACTGAGCAAAGTTAAAATGCTTAATAACTTTACTTTAATTCCATAAATTTCCTATACCTAAAGGGAGTCAAACTGATTGACATAACTTTAACTAAACTTGAGAAGTTGGCCTCTTGAACTTTTATATTTAAATAGGTCTTGAGTAACCTCTCTCTTCCTAAATTCCTATTTCATTCTTTTCAATCCATTTCACATGGTTTAAAACACAGTTTATCAAAAAATTTGATCTACAACATACAAATTTTTCTCCGGCCCCCCCAGTATATGGAAAAACTATACGCACTCACAACATGGTATCATATGTGGTACATTTATTTCATAATTAAATATAAATTATTAATTAATTGAATTAAATATCTATACAAAAATGCCTCGGGATTGGCGACATAGCCTATTGGGAATGAAATAATTGAATTGCCATACGTACAAAGAACCTGTATGTATGAATCAGCCTCACATAGCAACAAGAAAACTCAATTTATTGTTTAGTCTACCACAGGAGTAGACCAAACAAAAATTTTGCTAGTTCGGCAAATAATACACCAGAACCAAGGAACGGCTCTCAGGGCTGTTTATGTTACAGCGAACGCTTTAAACAGGGAAGACGTATAAAGTTTTCCCTCAAGTTCTGAGTGAATTCCTTATAATATAAAACCTAGTGACTATAAAAGAATAGGCCTATTCCTTCAGGGGTTTATATAGTGACTGCCTATATTAATTACCTTAAGTAAATTCGCCGCGTAACCCCATCGTGGCGGCCCTACACCGAAAATGACCGTCACGCCCTACATCGAAACAAACAAAGACCCAGCAAAAATAAGGTGAGGCAATTTCAGTTTTCATTAACATAAGGCTTCCCAAATCCCGACGCTAGAATTACCGTAATCAATATAAATATAAAGAGGTCCTTTAAAGACCTACATATTCATAACTCTCTAACGAGAAAGCATAGGGCTGTTGTCGGTAACCCTCCACTGAAGTCTGTTGGAAATTTCCAACGGATGAGGGCACAGGCAATCAACCCATAGCCCTATATAGTTTTTTCACATACATTACAAAATATATACTTAGGAGGAAAAGTGTAGGTGTGGCTGTAAAGACTGTACAGTAATGTAGAAATGTGTGTGCACCCATTTTGGGTCCCCCATTTAAAGGTGTTTGTGGGGCAAGTGAAGATCATGAGTTTTTCAATACCTCACAGTACTATGGGGGGCACCGCTCGGCAGAGGAATCTCTCTAAATGGGGTGTGTAAGGACAGAGAGTATCCCCTAACCCAAGATGCTGCCTCCCTATATCCCACAACACTTGTGTTGAGCTGTGGGATCTATCACCTAAATGCACATAATATATATGAAATAAACTAGTACCATTCATGCAATAAAAATGGGCTTAAACACTATCACCAGATGTCCCTTGCAGACATCAAACTATCCAACCTTCTTTTGAAAGAGTCAAGTGTATCTGAAGTCACCACTTCTTCTGTCAGACTGTTCCAAAACTTAATTACTCTGTTTGTAAAACTATGTTTTCTTAAATTTGTTCTACATCTTGGCTTAAATAATTTCATACTATGACATCTAGTCTGGTTATTGTGATCTTTAATGAAAAGAGACTCAAAATCTATCTTATCTTATCATATATATCCTCCGTATCCTCGATGCTTCCTTTCCATTTCCTATATATTTTTAAACTCTCCTTTCCCTCTATATCTTTCCTCCAGTTGTCCACATCCCAGCTACGTAGTTTGTTCACCAGTTCCTCTTTTTTACAGTCTTTAAAGTATTTTACATTTACTCTCAAGTCACTCGTATATCCCTCAACCTCCTCCATCCACTTCCATCTTGTTTCTTCTTTAACTTTTCTGAATATTTCACCTACCAACCTACCTGTGTCATTTTTCAAAATACTTCTTATATAGTTGAGCTTTCATTATTCTTGTTCTCATCAATGATGCTCCTATTTCTCCCCTCGAACCACTCACAGCCGCACTTCTTCCTGCTGATAGTATCGTTCTGCATACTCCATTCTCATATCTTTGTAGCTGTTGAATTTCTGTTTTGTTCAGTTCTATAACACTGTGTAACACTGATTCTGTTTATATAGAATTTTTTATGTTTTTATATGCATTTGTGGGCGCTGAGTCCAAATCTGGTCTTGGTTTGTGTGTATCATCAAAGGTTTCAGAGATAATCCATTTTTCATGTTTTACCAGTATAATGTTATTATGGGTACAGCAATATCAGAATAATCAGGAATTGTTGAGAACAATCAGGATGTTCGTTGACAGTTTCTTGCTCTAGAAATTGCCCGAAACTTCCACTGTGCTATATGTATAAAGAAGAGCGAAGAGTCTGAAAAGTCAGTAAGTGTGAGCACACAAAGAAAGCAGGTTGTTTGTCTGATGGTTACCAGCACTGAGGTACTGTGTTTCTGTGCTGACGATTTGAGTGTTATCGATCCTTTTTTATTGCGAACATTATTTCAGTGTTGTGAATACATCTTTTTTCTGGAATCTGTAATCTGTTGCAGATTTAATAACTCTTCTCTCTATATCTGCAGGTTATGATTAATGTAGTACAGTTTGGTAAAGAGAATGGCAACTAGAGCTTGTAAACACTCGCCGGATATATTCTGCTACGTTTGTGGGTATTACATAGGCCCCAAGCAAGTATCGCACAAGATTGTGAAAGGCACCAAGTTCTGGATCGCGTATCGGCTCTATTTTGGTATGCCTATGGGTGACCAAGATAAGCCCTGGGCACCCCTGTGATCTGTGGAAGCTGCCGCTCCACACTTGAAGGGTGGCTGCGGGGAGTACGCAAGGCAATGCCCTTTGCGGTACCCAGAATATGGAGAGAATCAAAGAGCCACCACGACGATTGCTACTACTACATGGTAGATGTTTCTAAGTACAGGAAAGTTAAAGGAAGGCAGACTCTTCAGTATCCAAGCATAGCGTCGTCCATAGCTCCTGTACCACATGGCGAAGGTCTTCCAATACCACGTCCACCAGAACAGGTATCTATCCATTACTTTACCTTCTGTATTTACAGACTGTGGGTCATTATGTGTCGATTTTTCTTAGTGCTGATGCTCTTCTACATAATATATAGCTATGCCTATATTTTGTTTCTTTGCTTTGCAGGTTGAAAATGAGGATGAAGCTAGCTCATCTGAGATGTCGGCTGGTGAGGATAGTCATGATGGAGAATATACAGTAACTTTCAGTACAGACCCTCACTTTCCAAATCAGAGGGAATTGGACGACTTAATTAGAGATTTGGGTCTGACGAAATCAGGGTCTGAGCTTCTGACCTCCAGACTCAAAGAGTGGAATTTGCTTGGAGAAGACTGCAAGAGCACTGTATACCGAAAGCGGCATGAAGAGTTTGCAAGGTTCTACGATGTCAATGGCTCTCTCTGTTATTACAGCGAGGTTAATGGTCTATTCACAGCTATTGGGTTAACACATATACCCTCAGAGTGGCGCCTGTTTATTGACAGTTCAACTCGGAGTTTAAAAGCTGTTCTACTCCACAATGGGGACAAATATCCATCTATACCAGTTGCACATTCTGTTCAAATGAAAGAGGACTATGAAAATGTCAAACAACTGCTCGCTCAAATCAGGTATGAACAATATAACTGGGATGTGTGCGGTGATTTCAAAATGATTGGTTTCCTGTTAGGTTTACAAGGAGGGTTTACTAAATATTCATGTTTTCTTTGCCTGTGGGATAGCAAGGCTTCAACTGAGCACTATAAAACAGTTCAGTGGCCTACACGTGAAGGACTGCAACCAGGAAAGTACAATGTACTCAGGGAACCTCTTGTGAAGCCTGACATAGTTCTGCTACCACCTCTCCTTATTAAGTTTGGTCTAATTAAGCAGTTTGTAACTGCGTTTGATTTTGGAGGGGAAGTTTTCCAACAGATTCGGGTCATGTTCCCTAAACTCTCTTAGGCCAAAGTCAAGGCTGGCATCTTTGTAGGACCACAAGTCAAGGCGCTGTTGAATTCAAAGAACCTTGAAGCCAAGATGACTCCGATCGAAAAAGAGGCTTGGTGTGCTTCCCGTGATGTGGTTCGTGGGTTTTTAGGCAACCATAAAGCACCAAACTATAAGGAGTTAGTGTCAAACTTGATTAAGTGCTACGGCAAAATGGGGTGCCGTATGTTTTTAAAATTACACTATCTGCATTCACATCTAGACTTTTTTCGTGATAACCTGGGCGATGTGAGTGAAGAACATGGCGAAAGATTCTATCAAGATATTCAAACGATGGAGAAAAGGTACCAGGGCCATTGGGATGCTTCCATGATGGGAGACTACGTATGGTCGCTGATCAGAAAGGATAAGAATGTTCATACGCGGAAGTCGCGTTCTTCAGTGCATTTTTAAGGAACGCACACTGCATAACGAGGCTTGTTATTCTCTTATCGGTTCTCCTCATGATATATATTATATCCTTTGCACCATTTTGGGTTTGTCAAACAATTTTGGCTCAATAAACATTAATTTCCAATAGTGTTTTTATTTTCAGAAAATATTTATGTTAGCCTTCTTTATATGACGCGTTCGGTGGAGAAGGGGCGAACGCAACATTTTCGAATTATGCCACAAAATGCAGTTAAAGTTTGTAAACTTTAAACCTTTGTATTTTTCCGGTTTATTGAATTGTTGTATGAATTTGAACACATATTTGAGTAAAATATTGTTGTGTAATATGTCGATATAATAAAACGCCAAGAAATTTGACAATATTATTTATTGATAGCTTCTAATGTTAACTGGTGTAATCCATTATTTGGTCCTCTTCGTCGAATGTTGTATTACCTGCTTCAACTGTTTCGGTTTCTTCCAGTTCCTTTAACAATCTTGTATAATAGTTCACTGCAGTTGCAGGCATTAGGTCTGATAATTCTTTGAGATCTTTTATTTTTTCCTTAGTTATTGGCAGCAATTGGGAATACTTTGGTTGCAGTGTCTGCTGGGCTAGATTGAATAAACTGACACTGTAGGATTTTTTCCCTTTCTGCAGTCTGACGGGATGGCTATTATCTGGGGTTGTGCGGTATGCAGTAGATATTACGTAGCCTTCTTTGTGTTGAAAGTCAAATATTAACTTTCTTGCATCTGTAAATTCAGTAGTTGTTGATTTCCTAATGACAATGCACGTTTTTAGGACGTCAAAATCGAGAAAATCAGCCTGTTTCATTTCTACAACTAGGAAGCGCTGCGAAACGGCTGTAGTTATGGCCGTAACATAATCTTTTTTGGTGTAAATAATATTGCTGTAATTATTTTTTATATTTTGTTCAATTTGGCCAAATTGAGCATCACAGGGCATTGTCGAGTGACCAGAAAGTAGATAGATGTGTTCAATGTGAAGCAATGATGCGGAGTGAATTTCTCTGAGATACATTAAAACCTAAATTTTACCGTGAAAGAGTGCAGACTAACATCTAATTTTTTGCATAGGTAAAGCAAAGGTTTTAAAGGATAATTATACGACAAAAAACTCATTTTTCGAATTTTGTGGCGTTCGCCCCTTCTCCACCGAACGCGTCAATTATATTTTGCCATATGAAAAGTGTGATAACCTATACTTTTGAAACGGTTGATGATAGAGCAAAACCAATATCATTTTTGGAATCAGCGCCCCGAAATCATTAAGAAACGACAGAAAAATCACAATTTACAGAAAAAATTTCAAATTTTGTTACCCAGTGTAAGAGTTGTTCCATATAATATTGATGGCAGCACCCAACCTTTCCAGAATGCAGTGCCGGATTAACCCGAAGACTAAAAGGCTGAAAGTCTTGGCCTACGAAAAAGTGTGGCCTACGAACAAAAATTTTTTTTTCAACAACACTAGCAGATTTTCTGGCAGTTATCATCTGACTTTGAAGTAGAGGTGTTTGCTTAGTTGTTTTCCACTTTGTTTGTGTAGACTGTGGAGTAGACCTAGGGAGACTAAATTTATAATTTTATATCATAAAATAATAAATTTATGTTTATTATGTTTGTATGTTTGTTATATTTATATGTTGTTATTTCTCTTTCGAGTGATGTGTATTTTTCATTTACAGAAATTTTTACAATTTATGCGTAAATCAAATATCATATAGACATACGTATATTGCAATATTGTCAGTGCATAATGTCGAACGGTTATGTTCGACACCATGAAAGTGGTACATTGAAGAGAGAGAAACGCTTGAAAAGACAACAGGAAGATGAAAAGCTGAGTGGATCGTTATTAAAATTTTTCGAGCCGTCGTCATCCACATCGTCAAATTCAGATATTCTGGAACAACGTCAACAGCACTCAGATGTACAGTCAGGTGAACCACAGCAGCGAGCAAACAACGAACAAGAAGAGCTCGACGTACATGCATTCAGTCACGACCCAGCAAAATGGAAGATCTCGCCAGAATTAATAGAGCATTTTGTAAATAATCTACCAAATCAAAACTTGGATGACCTATCTCAATCTAAGAGAGCTTGTGGAAACCAAAACCGATTCGCAATACGCGATTTTTTTGTTCGCAAACTTGTAAACAATGAATCTGTCAGAAGAGAATGGCTCATATATTCACCATCTACCGGAAAGGTTTTCTGCTATGTTTGCAAGTTGTTTCAAAGCAGTAGTACGTTTGTTTGCTTTACAATTTACTTTACTGTGTGCAATTTATATATATACTACTTGGTGAAATATATTTTTTTATGTAGGCATATCGTATTTAATCTCTCAAAATTATCTATATTATACTCAATTACAAATGAAAAATATGTAATCTCATTTAATAAAACATCTATATTTGGCGAGTACTTTTTCTAATACCATTACATTTGAAAGATTTGTTGAAGTCCACGCAGTCCAGCCTTGGCCTACGAAACTCTTAATCCGGCCCTGCCAAAATGCCTTTCCCACATCTAGTTTATTACAACTCTTTTCTGTTATTGAGTAGGTCACATTTGCCATTTTCTGCGCTTTTTGTAACATCAGTTCTTTCTGCTTTTGGAAACAATTCCGTGTATTATTAATAGTTATACCCAAAAATATTTTATTGAATCTACCACTTTAATTCCCTCTATCTGCTCTGGTACTTCTTTTTTGTTGAATATCATAAGATTACTCTTATTTTGGGCCTTTTCCGAAATTTGAACTGTTTCCTATTTTTTTTTTAAATGAGATATTTAAAATAGATTTTTACGCTGATTTAAAAATGTAAGTCTTTTTTTGGAGAAATTACTATTTTAAAAGTTACGTAGTGTACTAGTTTATCTATAGTTACTGTAAAAAAATCTTTTGCATGTATATATTGATTTGTCATATTATTAATACTATTTTTGATAAATTTCAGCTTTTCTATAGATATTAGATAACGTTAAAACAGACGAAAATATCACGACTTAACCTAACCAATCGTCAAGGGCGTACAATTAACCTAACCTGGCATTCAATTAATCTAATCGGGCATTCAATTAACCTAATCGGGCATTCAGTTGACCTGATTGATACCTACTTGTGCGAATTCATGTGGCGACAGAAAAGTAACGGTCGAAATCTATTCACACAAATACATAGTGACAAAAGCCAATATTAATACTATAAACACCCAGGAATGTCTGTCAGTCTGTCACGCTCGAAAAGAGAAGAAGATTCTTGATATATATGGACGATATTTGTATTTTAATGCATTAGAAAAAGGCGTAATGAATTCTACTTTTAATTATAATTTTAAAAAGTGTAAAAAATATTTGCTTTTGCGTTCAGCTTTGAGCCGAAATTTAATCTGCGGCTAAGTTCAAAAATTTATCAAATGAGTTCTTTTTATGCACTTTCATACTGGTGCTGCAACCATTACAGACTAAATATTTTCACGGCTTTCAAAAAGTCTTCGAGTTGTCAATTTTTTTTTCTGTAGTTTTATTGACTGAATAATTGACTCCCTAGGTGCGTGTTAGAAAATCTAGAAGAGGAAGAACCATTGTTGTCCCAAGGCGATATGATGACTAAGCTGATTGATGCAGCATTGCTTGTATATATTAAGTTAAGGTGTATATATATCCATCTCATAATTGTAAGGTTAGTGAAAAATTCACTTAATTTAGAGCTAGCATTTTTGGGCTCTTGTGGCATCAGTGTTTGGGACTCTGGTGGCATCATTTTGGGGTGCTGCGCGTCCTTTCTACTCGTTTGTGGGATGTCGTACGTACAGGGTGTGGTCTGATAGAGAGCTCTCTTGCAATTCAGTTTGGTTGTTTAGATACAAGATTGTTGCATCGTGCAATAGTCCAGGTTGCGTTGTTGTTCCAAGGTTGAGAAAGAAGACCATAAATAGTACCCCTTTTGTTTTTATATTAAATTCATGTAACTAAGGTCTAAGCAGTGGTGGGCACCGTTAACCAAAAAGTTAACTTCGTTAACCGCTAATCCGTTAACCAAAAAGTTAACTTCGTTAACCGTTAATCCGTTAATTCGTTAAACATGTAACGGAAGTTACCGATAAACCGTTAACGTTAACTTTTATTATAAAAAAAATGAAAAACACAATATATATATAATTTAATTTTCCCTCTTCTTCTCGTTCTCCATTTTGTCCATGAGATGCATGTTGCCCTTCATGAAAATTAGCATATCAAAGTTTTCATCAGACAGGGATGATCTCTTGGCCCTCAGGATGTCCTTGCCCATAGAGAACAAACGCTCCACTGCAGCACTGGAGGGGATGGCAGAGATACTAAAGAGTAAACAGCCTCTGGCGCCACACGCTCACATTTACTTCTCAACGCCATCTATTATCTCATAAAGAAACTAATTCACATTGGGACTTGAAAGTACCGGCAGGATCAACCAGGTAGAAAAATAATTATGGAGATTTTAAAGATGTGGTACCTAGAAGTACCGCCAGGACATAAAGGGTTAAGGTGAAAACGCTCCCATTGTAAGACATCAATTGACTTAATTTATGTCATCAAAGTGACATGAGAATTGAAATCTTACCTGATCAGTTTTATGGTTCTTGAAATGTATCAAGGAGACTACTAATAAGGTACTCACAGACATATTATAAATATACATGACTTACTTGACAACGATTATTTTTAAATATTCACTAGCACAAACATGTTGCGCAAGAGACAGACTGCAAATGAAACGAATGTAGTTATTTGTTGTAATTGTTACATATATCGGGTCCGCAAAAAAAAAAGGAGCATGACGGAAATTGCTCTCACGCCCGCATTTTTTGCCGGACCCTTAAATGTTATATATCTAGCTAAGGATAAAAGAGCCCGGAGTTGTATAAAATAAATTTCATCAAAATCGGTCATAAAATAAAGATTTTATGGCCACAAACGTGCAATGACTAAAAAAAGTGAATTTCCGCGTAAAAATGTAGTTTTTCTCATTTTAAATTATTTTTTTCAGATGCCTAAATAATTTTAATCAATAAAAATGATAATATGCCCTTTTCTAAAGAAGATAAAATATTAATAAAACATTATAGACTTGATAAAAATTATGGCGCAATAAAATTATTACAAGAGTTTCCGAATAAACCATGGTCGAAAGGAGGTTTGGACAAGCTGTTAAGAAAAATCGACGAAACTGAAAGTACTGAAAGGAAACAAGGAAGCGGGAGGCCAAGATCAGTTCGAACCGAAGAAAACATCAGAGATGTGGAACTAAGAATTTGTAGTCAAGAAGGCAGACCAGGGACTCACGTGACACCGTCCGGAATTGCTAATGAGTTGAGCATATCCGAAAGTAGCGTCAGAAACATTATTAAAAACGACCTTGAACTAAAACCTTATAAACGGATACACGGGCAGAAATTAACTGAAATTAACGAACAGAAAAGAGTTGTTTGTTCTGAAAGCATGTTAAGAAATATCACTCCCGAAAAAGTAGACCTCGGTTTTTTTACTGACGAAAAGAAGTTTACGGTAGAACCACCGTGAAATTCCCAAAATGACAGAGTGTATTCAAGAGTTAATCGTAAAAATGAAATACCAAATGATAGACTTTATGCTACCCGTAATCATTTTTCTGCCAGCGTAATGGTATGGGTCGGTGTGTCTAAACTAGGCAAGACATCTGTTTTTTTCGTAGAGCCAAACATCAAAGTAGACGCCCGCTATTACACTGAAACTTTGTTGGAACAAATGCTGCCCGAAATGAGACGATTGGCGAATAATGGTTACTTCTTATTCCGACAGAATGGCGCTCGGGCGCATACCGCTAAGTCAACTATTGAATTTTTAGAAAATAATGTTCCTGAATTGCTTTACCCAAAAGATTGGCCCCCTAATAGTCCAGATTTGAATCCCGTAGACTACGGAATATGGGAAATGTTGGCTGAGAAAGTGTACAAGCATAAGATCCGAAATGTCGAACATTTGAAAGAAGTTATCGTACAAAAATGGAAAGAAATTACCCAAGATCAAGTAGATAAAGCTATAGATCAATTTAGGCCCCGACTACGAAGGATTGTAGAGGTTTCTGGCAAACATATCGAACAATTTTTTTAGTCTTATAATTTCGTTTTCTTTGGAAATTGTAAAATTATATGACATGTTGTAGTAAAACTTTTATATTTTCTTTAATTTTTGACGTATTGACATGAAATTTGGTACTAACTTAGTTTATTTGTTGCTTATTTGCCTAAAATAAGTTATTTGTCATTATGTGTAAAAATAAATGTACAGTAAACATTTTCGTCATGCTCCTTTTTTTTTTGCGGACCCTGTATATTATTGAAAGTGCCTTAAAATGCTCGTGATATTTCTTGAAAGAAGTTGAAACATTCAACTCAAATGGCAAATCTTTCCGCCTGATTTTACAGTCGACCATGTTTTGCTCAAACCAATGCCATAAATAACTACCATATTTGGTAAGACACAAATTGTGGCGACGGAAACAAATATATCGCCTGATTTTGCAGTGCGGAAATGGAAATTCGTTCATCACTATTAACAGTGGCGGATTAATTGCGCACCTGCTCAGCACTGAAAATAATAGAAACTTTTAAACGTTTATTTATGAATTTTTTTGGTTAACGGACTTGAGTTAACGGAAGTTAAATGTAACGGAAGTTAATTAGTCCGATAATGATTTTCAAAGTTAACTTAAAAGTTAAATCGTTAACGAAAAAGTTAACTTCGTTAATTAACGATTAACGGATTAACGGTTTGTGCCCAGCTTTGGGTCTAAGGTAGGCCCGCATCGAGTCAGCAACCCTGAGGTAGGACCTAATAGGATCTCAAATCCGTAAGTTTTAATTTTAGCTTAACTTGGGCTGTAGGTAGAACTGGCCCTTTAGAATTTGGCCGTTCACGGCTCAGCTGGGATTTTGAACCCAACAAATAAATAAAATAACAGTGCGAAGCCGCCACCCATTAACAGGTCAGAGATCAGCCTGAGCAGATCGGATCGAGTTAACTTAGCACGATTCCGATGTGGACATCACCCCAACTTACGGACATATAAACACAGACTAGACAACTCCATAGACGACACCTGCCACCTGTGCCAGGACACACCACAAACAATTGAACACATTATGACAGACTGTACCGCTCTAGCACAACAACGAACACAGCACAACATCACTAGTGCGCTGAACCTCTGGTCCACTCCGGAGAGGGCGATCGGTTACCTGCGTGCCGCCGGCTTGCTCGATCAGGGTGGCTGATCGGCTAAACAACAACAACAACACAGAATCGCCACTAACTTATCGGACGACCTGTATATATATATATATATATATATATATATATATATATATATATAATATATATATATATATATATATATATATATATATATGAATAGAAACGACATAAGTATTAATACTTATGTCGTTTCTATTCATTTATATACTGCGCGGTCATTGCAGTTATTTGCATATATATATATATATATATATATGTGTGTATATATATATATATACTGTATATTAAGGTAGGTTGATTTTCCGCATTTTTTTAGATATCGACTTATGACTAGTTGAGATAGTCAGGGCTTAATAAGCACACCGGACAAAAAATTAGTCACCCCTCTCAGAATGTACCTAATAACGTGTGACGGCGCCTCTGGCCTTGATAACCGCACGAATCCGGCGAGTTTAGTATGCGGAGGTACGCCTGCTGGTTCAAATTTATCGTCACTGGAACGAGAGGGCCCATTTCGTGGTACGAAAAACATCCCCAGAACATCACGGAACCACCTCCAGCCTGAACAACACCTTCGACGCATTCAGGATTAAAGGCTTCATTGGACCTGCGATGTACTCGTCGCCTCCCATCATTGGAGAACAAACAAAAACGGGACTCATCGGACCAAATTACACGTTTCCAATCTGCCGCAGTCCAGTTTTTGTGCCTCTGAGCCCATTTATAACGTGCCAAGTTGTGACTTGCTGTTAACAGCGGCCTTTTCCGTGGTACCCTGCTCCAGATGTCCATCGCATGCAGTTCTCGTCGCAATGTCCGTTCGGAAATTGGTCGCTGGAGAACCTCATTGGTTTCTTGAAGCAATTGTTCTCTGGTTTGAAAAGATTTGCAGTTACTAGACGAGAAACATGGCGGCGGCCCCTATTGTCGAGAATTGTTTTCCGGCCACAGTTACGCCGTCGATTTTCAGTTGATTGCGAACTACACCACTCTTTGTAAACTCGCTGGACAGTACGCGTTGACACACCAACAAATTGGGCTACTTCAGACATTTTGTGTCCGTGGGCTCTGCCAAACACGATGGCTCCTTTTTGCCACTGAGTAACGTCTGCCTCACGACCCATTTTGCAGACTATATCCAACACACACTTTGTTCTTCACCACCTCACGAAACAGATCTGATCCTGTGTGCTACGTCCCCGCTACTTGTCACTTACCAATGCTACATCAGCGCCCTCTGTGTGACCTTGAACTTCCTACTATCGGTGCTAGTAGGGGTGACTAATTTTTTGTCCGGTGTGCTTATGATAATAACTGACAAAAAATTTCAGATCCCTAGCTTTAACCGTTTTTTGAGGAAACCGTTTCAAAAATCGTCAAAAATCGTGTCGAAAAATACCGCATTTTTGCAATTTTCGGCCGAAAAAAACATGCTATTTTCATAAAAAAATCCTGAAAAAGTTACAATTTTATTGGAAAAAAGTAAAAAAAACATGTAGAGAGTCAAATAGACACATTTAGATCCCAAGATCATCATAATTTTCACTGTAAGAGCCCTTAGAAGCAAAGGAAGGCCTCAGCTGGCGGCTTAGGGCTTTGGCCAGAATGTGTTTGTGCCTTGATTCGAGTCCATAAACAGTATGGGAAGCTTCAGATGTCAGCTTCACGGCCCTTTCAACACTCTGAGAATGTGAAGGCAGATCAGGCAGCTCCAGCTTGGTGCCATTCAGCAATGCTTCTTGAAGCTCCTAGTCAGAAAAGTCTTATGTGAGAGCAGGTTCACAGATGCCACTTTGAGAAAGGTTGATTAGTTCTGACCAGTGGGTAGCTTCAATGTTGATGGCTGTGATCTTCTTCAGCCTCTTCTTGGCTGGCTTCGCACTTCTGAAAGAATAATAATTAATTTATTTTTTATTCCAGTTTAAGATTTAATCCCTATTAGTCTCAGAATTGCTGATTTAAATTAAACTTAAATTAAAAACAAACAAACCCGAGTTCTATAAATCCCCATAATCGAATTTTTTTTCAGAAAGAAGGTAAGATTATTTCCATTATCAGAGGGGAAGGGGAGAATTGGGATTAGAAAATGTGAAAAAAAAATTCGATTATGGGGATTTATAGAACTCGGGCCTTTTTTTTATTAAATAAATCCCCATAATCAAATTTTTTTTTCACATTTTTTAAAATTAATAAATGCTTACCTGATGGACAGAATTTTCTTGAGAGCAGCTTCTCTCACTTCCAAGTCATCAGACTTCATCATGGAGTACAGCACATTCTCGGGCAGCAAAGCAAAAGTATTGTACTTCAGGTTCTTGAAAGCAACACCCTGGATTTCTTCAGACTGCTGCTTGATCCTCTTGATCATGTTGAAGATGTACAGCTGCTGATTGTGGAACTTGCTGTCCCTTTTGATCTCAAACCAACTGACTGCATACACTTCCACAATGAACTTGATGGCCTGGTAAAGCTTATCCTGTAGTTCTGGAGGGTAAGCACCTCTGGTCCACAGACACATCAATCTAATTGCCAAAGTCAACCATCTTGCATGGTTTAATGGTCCAATTTTCCAGGCAGCAAATCTTGGGTTGACTTTGCCCCTGCAAATTCCAAGCACATACTCCAAAAGAATCCTCTGGTTGCTACTGAGATCATTCAGTGTCTCCTCAGCAAATTCCATGTCATCCAAGGGGGCCACTGGGTTTGGTGAATTCCACTTGTGGCAGATCTTGGTAGTCAATTTCACAGAGTTTTCCCAGCGGACCAGTGAAAGGGGGGAAAGGAAGATTACAGGAGGAAAATGCGGATATTTTTCAATTACAAGCATTGAATTTCCTTCCATTTAAAAGGCACCTAATCGCACTAAGTTAGGCCAGTTAAAAGTTAAAAAAATAGTAGCATTACCTTCTTACTGGGAGGACAAGTGCAGATTATGTGCTGTGTTTGACAATTTTCTTTCTTGCACTTCACAGCATTGTCATCACAGGGACGAACAGGTAGCTTACAGGTGCAAGCAGAAATGTCAAAAAGTTTATCCAGCTTTTCCTCCAGATTCTGCTCCTGGACTGTAGAAAGAGATTTCCTGTTTATCTCTTTTGCTTTCTTGAAGCACACTTTATCCACCAATTTCACTACATAATCCTCATACAGGGGCAGCCGCGGGTTCACTGCCTGCCAGATCTCAATCACATCCTTTGCTATCATTTTAACAATATCATAGTCTTTCAAGTCCGGGTGGCTGTTTTGGAGGAAATAACTGTACTGAATAACTTGGCGGAGGGTAGGAGGCTCTGTTTTATCCAAAGGGGAAGGCTGGCCATTGAATTTTTTGGCACTATCACTTCGAGTTAACACTGCAGACTTCCGTTAAATATCTGAAAATAAACACAATTAAATGAACGCATCATAAAATAACTTAATTTTATAGGTAAATGTCATTAAAAAATACAAAATAATATACTAATAAACATCTATAATGCATTTACAATAAGTTTCAAGCATCGTTTTGTCAAAAAAGCCAAATTTTAATTGATTATTTTGATGAAATAAGGTCCGATATTTTGTTTGTTTACATTGCGCGAATGCCGCGCGCGCGATTTTACGCGTAAAATTCGGCAATTTTACAACTTAAAAATAATTAACAATCCTCAAAAAATACAATCATTTTCACAAATATGAGTTCGTGCAACGTTTTTTATACATTAATACCTTTCTATCTAGACTAGTCCAAGACCACAGTTCCAAATATATAACTCGTATCGTATAATCGATGCCTGCGATCCGTCCAGTGCTGTATGACAATTTACAGCCCGCGGAGCCGCGAGCAGCCAGGCATCGTACGCCCGCACTTTCTTTCAACGAAAAGTTTGAAATTCACCCATCGTTTTGCTTCAAATTCTGCCTGTTAGTAGGAATAGAAATTCCCCGCTCTGGGTTGGCGCGAGTCTCTCACACACTTTAGCGCGAGCATTCAAGGGGTGTGCGTCACTTTCGTCAATTCTCGCTTCATTTTTGCATTCGTGCCTCCATTCCATTTTTATTTATCAGGTCATCCCATAAGTAATGTCGTTTTTTAGATCGGAATTTGAAGAAAAGAAAAAAAAAACTTTTTAATCTAGTATATATTTTCCATCGGAATCAGTGACACTCTGCTAATGTCCTACAAGCTTTTCAATGCCATGTTTATAAAATTCAGGCGGTTTTGAGGCAAAAAACGTACAAAGACTGGTGTGCAGGTCATCTAAAGAAGTATACTGTTTCTCGTCAAGATAGTTTTGCACACTCCTGAAGAGATGATAATCTGAAGGCGCAAGGTCTGGAGAATATGAAGGATGTGGAAGTTTTCCCACCCAAGCTCCTCAATTTTTGCGGAAGTGATCCGAGCGGTATGAGGACGTGCGTTGTCGTGGTGGAACACGATTCCTTTCCGATTAACCAAAGAAGGGCTCTTTTCTTTTAGTGCAGTGTTCAATCGATCCAGTTGTTGACAGTAGACTTGAGCGGTGATTGTTTGGTTGTGTGGTAAGGTTTCAAAGTGTATTACACCACCTTTATCCCACCAAACACTAAGCAACACCTTCCGAGGGTGAAGGTTTGGTTTTGGCTGTGGTGTCGCTGGTTCTCCGGCACAAACCCACTGTCGACGGCGCTTAACATTCTGGTACAGTAACCACTTTTCATCACCAGTCCCTAAACGGTGCAAAAACGGATCTTGGAGTTCACGGGAATGAAGAGCTGCGCTAATGTTTACCCGCACCCTCAGATTGTCGACCGACAATTCATGTGGCACCCATTTTCCTAACTTAGGCACTTTCCCGAGTTGTTGCAAATGTCGATGGATGGTGGACGGGGATGAATTGAGTTTCTGGGCCAATTCTTCGACAGTTGTTGAACAGTCTTCTTCAAGTGCGGCTAACAGCAGGTCATCATCAAACTCAGCAGGGCGTCCAGAGCGTGCTGCATCTGTCAAACAGCAGTCACCATTACTGTTGAAACCATCTTTGACATTTCGTAACATGCAGAATATCGTTGCCATAAACTTCCTGAATGTTTCGCGTTGCTTCAGTAGCACTATTCCTTTTTTTGAACTCGTAAAGCATTATATGCCTGATATGCTCTTCTGATACCGTCATGTTTATGAGGGGTTTACATAAAGCAAAACACACATCTTCACTGGTCAAGGTCTGTAAAGTATGCAGCGAAACACGATAGATCTCCCCTTAGATATAACCTTCGGAAAATTTATGCTTAAACCGAGTAGGACTAGTTTAAACTTAATCTCTCGTAAAAAACGACATTACTTATGAGATGACCTAATAGAATCGAATCGATTATTAATATCAATCAAGTAAATAAATTAGCAAAATACATAACTTAAACGCGATCATTTTATTAAATTCAGCTCATCGAGAGTATTTTGCTGAAAGTTTTCCCATCTTTCTATTATCATATTTATTATAAACTTTTTTCTGCCCGAACTTGCGGATTGTGGTCTCCGTTGTGTGCTCTCCCAGTTCGTGTTTCTACAACTCATTTATATTCAATTTATAATTTCTCAATTATTTCTATAACTACTTTAGTAACAACTTAACCCTTGCTAAAACAGTTTTGGGGAATTTCCATATTACATCATAAGTTCATCGACTTAGCCGATTCGCCGTCTCCTGCCACGTGCGTAAATTTATGTGTAAACTTATTTTAAATAAGAACCCATTGTCCTAAAGTACGAAGCTCTGGAATTGCCATGTGATTTAATTTTGGTGGATTGTGTGTATTAAGTCGTACCAAATACTGAGGTACAGGGTGGGGCACGGGAACCAAGTGTTTTTGGAATAATCAGGAAAATTATATTTATTTTTGTAAAGAAAATATATTGGTAGAACAACATTCGTAAGAACATAGCATTTCATGTCATAATAATCATGTACCGAAAATTATATCTGGCATATGATGTCCTTGGCCGTCGACGCATTGTTGAAGGCGTTTACGAAAATTGGCCTCCACTCTTCCCAGCAGGTCTCTGTTGATTTGGATGATTTGTTGACGGATCGCTTCCTTCAATGCATCTAATGTACGGGGCTTGTCCTCGTAGACACGTGACTTGAGGTACCCCCATAGAAAGAAGTCACATGTGGACAAGTCAGGGGACCGAGGGGGCCATGCAATGTCACCAAATCTCGAAATGAGATGGTTGGGAAACAGGGGGCGAAGAACAGCCATTGACGCTCTGGCGGTGTGTGGCGTGGCCCCATCTTGCTGAAACCACAAATGTCGACGAGCAATACGCCTTCTTCGTAACTCAGGGATGAAAAAGGTGTTCACCATCTCAATGTAACGCCCAGATGTTATGGTAACGGTAACCCCATTTTGTTCGAAGAAATAGGGACCGATGACGCCAAACTTTCCCACCGCGCACCAAACTGTAACCTTAGGGCTATGCAGCGGTTTTTCATGGAGTTGTCGCGGATTTTCAGCAGCCCAATACCGACAGTTTTGATTGTTGACGGCCCCATTAAGGTGGAAATGGGCTTCATCACTCATTACCACCATCATGTTTTCATTCTGCTCATAAAGTGCAAGCATTTCCTGTGCAAAATTCAGTCGTTGGGGGCAATCGTTTACATTCAATTCCTGCACCATCGCTAACTTGTATGGGTGAAAATGTAATTCTTCATGCAAAATCCGTCTAACAGTACGATTGCTGATTCCGAGTGCAGCTGAATGTCTCCGAGCAGAGCGGCCTGGGCTTTGCAACATCGCTTGTCTGACCCTTTCAACGTTCTCTGGAGTACGCACAGTGCGTTGCGGCCCCTTCGGTTTTGTTTTCATTATTGAGCCTCTTGTTCGAAGATTGTTAACCCAACGTAAGATTGTGTCACGAGCGGGAACAGAGTCATTTCGATGAATGTTGAATCTGCGGCGAAACGCACGCTGAACTGCTGTCACTGACTCGCCACTCCTAACAAAATGATCATACGCGAACATGCGGTGTTCTAACGTCCACTGCTCCATGATGGCACCTGAAAGATAAAGGTGAGTGTTAGTTAAAGTTAAATGCTATGAACCCAGGAATGGAATGCTACCTACCGCACGCCCCTCCCATTCCTAATGGCCGATTACTAGCTATTCAAAAAACACTTGATTCCCGTGCCCCACCCTGTATTTATTGGATGATTTAATACGGAGTGCCTCTATTATAGCCAAAGCCTCTTTTTCAACAGCCGGATAGTTTCGCTCACTGTTATTCAATGATTTCGAGAAAAAGGCAACCGGTTTTCCTTCTTGGCTCGAGGTAGCTGCCAGACCAGAATCAGATGCATCGGTTTCTATAACAAGAGGTATGTCATCTCTGATAGTTTGAACAACAGACTGCAATATATCATGCTTCAGGTTAGAAAAAGCTAGTTTAGCATCTTCACACAATGGAAAAGATTTGGCCTCAGCCAATGATCTAATTTTACTCGAGTAGTTTCGGATCCACTGAGAGTAATAAGACAGTAGCCCCATAACACGCTTCAGAGCTTTAGCATCATGAGGAAGGGGAAGGTCCATTAGGGGCTGCAGACGGTCAGGATCGGGCCTGATACTACCATCAGATATAAGGTAACCAAGTAATTTAATAGATGTAACGGAGAAGACACATTTCGTCATGTTGAGAGTCAAGCCAAACTCATCGGCAGCATTCATAAATCATTTCAGATTCCGATCGTGCTCGTCCTTCGTCATGCCACATATAGTGATGTTATCCAGGTAAGCAAAGTTATCTGTCAACTGATAACGGGATACAAAATCGTCCAGGATTCTTTGAAAACATGCTACACCATTCTTAACACCGAATGGAATACGACAGAATTCATACAGTTTTGAACCTGATTGAAAGGCTGTCATAGGTTTGTCATTATCACTTATAGGAATTTGATGATACGCGCTAGTTAGGTTAGTAGTACTGTAATAGCGATACTGAGAAATTTTACCGACGAGGTTGTCCACTCGAGGTAGAGGGTAAGCGTCAAGGTATGTGTATTTGTTAATTGTCTGGGAATAGTCTATTACCATTCTCTTCTTACGAGTTTCTCCACTCACAACAAACGCTTGTGCTCGCCATGGAGAAGTGCTAGGTTGAATAACGCCTTCTCTCAGTAGGCGGTCGGTCTCGGCCTCAATGAACTTCTCATCGTCGAGGGAACATCTTCTAGATTTCGTTGCAATAGGAGTGCAATCTTCAGATAGATTGCTGAATAGCGACGGAGAGCTTGTTTTTACAGAAGCCAGTCCACAGATGTTGAGGGATGGTTTACTTCCTCCAAATTTAACGTTGACGTCTTCATGTAAGGACAGGAAGTCATGACCAAGGACAACGTCAGCACACAGATTCTCCATTAGGAGGGGGTTCGATTCAGGATACTCCAATCCCCTCACTATTAGGGTTGCCTTACAAAATTCCTTAATTGCGGAACTGAATGAGGTAGACGCCATATGTACACTGCTGGAACACGGATACTGTTTTAAGTTCAATTTATGCGCCGTTTCTTGAGATATAAAACTCTGTGAACTACCTGTATCGACTAAAGCATTTAACAAATGTCCATCAACCAATATATATATATATATACTCGATTTAGATAAAAACGATGGAGTAGCCGCTGATATAGACACCAGAACTGGACTATCCATTGTAGCCGAAGCACTGACAGCCGCAGAACGGCACACCTTCATGAAATGACCCTTCTTCTGGCATCTATTACACACTGCATCACAGGCAGGACACCTACTGCGTGGATGGCGACGGTTCCCGCAAAAGTAGCACTTCTGATCAGCTTTAACGGTTTTGGCTATAACTGAAGTATCACTAGTATTAACTGATGAGTCATGGTCCTGCATATCAGGGTTACCCTTTGATTGAATAGAGATCAAGGCTGCAAGTTGAGAAGGCAGTTCAGAATAACAATCAGCATTGCGCTGGGCTAATTCTAATGCTCGCGCTTGGTCGATAGCAGATGAGAAATCCAGCTTCTTGTTTTCTAGAAGTCGTTGTCTGATTGAACTTGACAAGAGACCGTTAATGAAAGCGTCGCGAGTATACTGTTCTTGATGTTGCTTGGCAGTTACAGCTGTAAAGTTACAATCAACAGTCAGTTTGTTCAGAGTTCGAACATAGTCGTCGATAGATTCGTCGGGTAGCTGGCGCCTGCTGGCAAGGAGGTGCCGAGCAAAAACCTCATTCTTTGGCTTAATATACTTAGCGTGTAGACGTTCAATGGCTTCATCATAGGTCTGACACTGAAAAATGTACTCAAATACATTATGTGAAATATAATTGATGAGTATGTCTAACTTGCTAGTAGTAGTGCCAGTAACAGATGCAGCGTCAGCAGAGGCAGTGTCAGTTACTGTAGTAGTAGTAGTGGTGATGGTCCTGATGAAGTTTGTGAAGGTTCGGAACTAGTGTTCCCACAGTTGGGCTCCATCCGGTGCGTTTGGACTGGCATCAAAACGTTCAGGGCGCAAAATCCGATCCATGCTTCAGGTAATTTTTGTGTAGTAAATTGTCGTAAGGCTCGATTGAGAGATTACAGTAATTCAGCCTTTATTACACAAAATCTTCAACAACATAATTCTGAAACAGAAAAATATAACATTAGATACAGTAGCGGATAAAAATAATAATACACCTTTAAACAGATAACATCAGATACTCTATACCGAAATCACCACATGTATCCATGTAAGGTGGAAGATGTTTGTGTGTCACCTTACCCGCTTCAGTTGCTTGGCGTCGCTATGAGCAGAATTGTGTTACTCTTTCCTTTAGGGATGCCCTCCCATCGGTGGAAGGAGGAGGTGGGGGGAAATATTTATGTTTGTTGATCTGAGTTATTTCCATTCGCCATTTCTGCTCTTCTGTGTAATATATCTACTAACATAAAGGATGAATAGGAAAATATTATGTCACTTATTAAATCTCGTTCTTGCTTTAAATGTTAAATTACAGTATGCTACATGAATTTGTAGTTTTTAACTTCTCGTGTTAGCTGTCACGTTTGTTTTTCGTTACTGTGCTGGTCTTTTCAAGGTCAGCTACCGTTCTGTGCGATTATACCTCCAGCCTGTTAAAGGGAGTGCCAAATGTTACAAGAGAAATTTACAGTAAGTAAAATTATGATCAATAATTTTTGGTTAAATACTGCAGGCAAAGTGAATAAGATTATAACAGTGTAATCTTTGTATATTTACACTTTCGATGATATCATAGAGCACTATTTCGACAACTTTAATCACTACCAATTTTGATATGGCAGGAGGAGCAGAAGAAACGGCAAGCAGCACTGGCATTGACATAAACACATTGGACTATAGTCAGGGCCCCCTGTTTACTCAATATTTTATTATGAATGTTTTTTGTGTACATAACAAGCAAACTGATTATATGTTCGTCATATTCAAAACATACAGTATGAATAAACAACTCAGAAGAAAATGACCATTTTATTTTTCGAATCAATTATATTAATTCTATCACCATACAATTTACAAATGCAGTACCAGTCCATGCAGGCAAGACAATTGTTTACTGCAAGATTTTCATAATTAGAAGTGTAATTTCTTTGTCTTCTCTCTAGCAAAGTGGTAAATGATTCTGATGAAATTTAAAGTACGGGCTAACTGGCTTCCAATTGCAATGGTTCCCAGATCTGTCAGTCGGTCTTGCGCATTGGTGTACCACAGATAATATTTTATCTGTTTCAGTTTGACTATGATAATCTCTATAAAATGTATGTTCATTAATTATATTTCCTCTCTGTCATTTAATCAATTGCTTTACTAATATTTTAAGATTTTATCCCTCCTCTTTTCGGGCCCCCTAGAGGTCCGGACCCAGGGGATTTAACCCGGCTTCCCCGCCCTCTCGGTGGCCCTGACTAAATTGGAGAGTTGAAAGCGGTCATCCTTCTTTGGGACAGGTTGAATGAAAGCGGACTTCCAGCAGGAAGGAAAAGTACCAGATGAAAGATAAAGACAACGAAAGAGTTTGCCTAGGTTGGGTGAGGGTGTCAGCACAGAAACATAGTTCTTGAGAACAACAAGAGGGACACCATCAGGACCGTACAACTTCCTAAAGTTGAGGCCAGATAGGGCAGAAAAAAATCTTTGGGAGAAATTCTTATTTCAGGCATAATTAAGTCAGAGGGAGGAGGAGATGGAGGAAGAGCACCGGAATCGTCCAGAGCTGAGTTAGAGGCGAAAGTTTGAGTGAAGAGTTCAGTTTTATCAGGAGAAGAGACGGCAACTGAGCAGTCGGAATAGAAGAGAGGAAGGAAAAAAGAAGTAAAGGTGTTGGAGAGGTTCTTGGCTAGGTGCCAGAAAGAGCGAGAAGAATTAAAATTGCATAGGTTCTCACGTATTTGTCGGATGAATTAATTTTTTTCGAGTCGAAGAACAGATTTTGCACGAAATCCTTCTCTCTATTGCGGATAGCATCAGACTGAATGCAGACTGATGCACTACTAAGGCTTGTGAGGATTCCTGCAGAAGCTTTGGCTTGTAGGAATCTCTCCTGTGATGATGTAGAACATATAGATCTCTTAAATAAGTATTACGGTGAGCTTGAACATACCATTACAGGCGCGGATCCAGGGGGGGGTCGAGGGGGTCCGGACCCCCCCTGCTCACGGTGACCAACGATTTTTCGATTGCGTTTGTTTGCTCCTATATATGAAAAATAAGACCTGAAGACTTAAAATGGCTTAAGGTACATGTATCCCGGTTGCCACAAAATTAATTTCCTTAAAAAGAATAAAAAAAAAAAAGCTTATGTCCGATCCTGAGACATTTCAGACCTGGCCTGGGTGTGTGAACAAGCAGGATTTTGATAACGGGAATATACTTCAAATCCATCTAAAGCTATCTTCAAATATGAAAATTTCCTACCGAGGGACACCCCCCCCTGGCGCTCGCTTCGCTCGCGAGTCCTCGGCCTTCGGCCGAGGACATATCAGTAACGAGCCCCACCAAGACTGGACCCCCCTCTGCTTAAATTCCTGGATCCGCCCCTGCATTAAGGCTGCGAGTGGAAGTAACTTTAAGAATAAAAAATGGGGAAAAGTAAATGTCATTCCAGGGTGGGCAGAATACTGTGCTAATCTGTATGATGTAGCAAAAAATATATTCGTGGAATGGGTTGCTATGGGGAAACCTAGGCAGGGTGAACTCTTCCAACTGAAAAATAGAACTCGTGCTAGGTTCAAGGGTGCTCTTAGATTTATAAGGAAAAATGAAGAGAATCTTCGAAGAGAATCTCTAGCCAGAAAATTAGGCAATAGCAATACTTCCAGTAGGGAATTCTGGAAGGAAGTTAATAAAATTAACAATAGTAATCTTACCTTGCCAAATGTAATAGAGGGTGTACAACTGTACATGGTGCAAAAAACATTGCAGAACTGTGGAAAAATCATTATGAAACCCCATTTAATTGTCTCGGAGGGCATAGACTAAATATATGCCTAAATGTAGAACGCTCTGAGGAGCTACTAATTAATGACTCAGAAATCTGGTAGGTGATAGATGATAACAAAAGTTGTGGCCTAGATGACATACAAGCAGAACATTTAAAATGTTGTAGCCCTCGTATAATACAGTGATCAGAACAAGCAAAGTCAAACTAAGTTTTTTTTTGCATTAGTAGAAGAAATGGAATATGGAATGTTTACCTCAATGCCCGACAGAATCACCTCCCTGATGCGCTCAGCACACTTAGAGGGGCCCGGTCACGAAAAGAGTAATCATTCCATGGGAAATTACAGAAGTACTATCTAACGGCTTCCCAATCAGTGATGCCAAAGGCGTCTCATCTTGGAAGGATTCAAAGATGGAACTGGAGCGATAGGACAGAAAACAGATATAAAATTGTGGTCGGAGGAGTTCAATGGAGAAAAATGTTTGACAGAGTAAGAAGGTTGAGTGGTGAGAGATGAATCCATAATGTTTGGCCTATCTCCAAGACGATCGGGGATACGAGTAGGGTGCTATACAATTTGCTTTAGGTTATTCAGGATAGAGAAGTTGTAAGCTAGTTCACCAGGGCTGTCAGTGAAATAGGAGAAAAGCCAAAGGTAGTGGTGAACAGTGAAATCACCTAAAATGGAGATTTCAGCAAAAGGAGAGTGGGATAAAATGCATTCCACTTTGGAAGTGAGGTAGTCAAAGGGTTTTCAATAGTCACTAGATATAGGAGAAAGGTAGACAGCGCAGATGTATTTAGTCTGAGATTGGCATGCGAGCCGTATCCAGAGCGTGTAGAATTCGCAGGATTCACGTTCGGGAATACATGCGTGCATTTTTTGTTTTTTATGCAGGAAGGTGGGATCAAGGGCGAATGCACGCAAAAGCGCATCCCACTTGGAAGAAGAAGAGAGCCAAAACCAAGGTCCGGGGTCTTCGAAATGCATTTGAAAGATGGGAGGTCATAGACAGGAGGAAGGATGGATTGAGAAAGATTGTTCCAGAGTTGACTGGTTGAGTATATGAAAGATTGAAAATATCGATTAACCCTTGCGTTGGAGAGTTGGACAGAAAAGGAATGAGAAAGTGTAGAAAGTCTGGTGCTGCGTACTCTTCTTAAAGGAGGAGGCAGGCAGTTAGATAGTTCAAAAGAGCAATGTCCGTTATAATAGCGATAGTAAAGAGAGAGTGTGGCAAAATTGCAGCGAAGAGAGAGAGAGAGAGAGAGAGAGAGAGAGAGAGAGAGAGAGAGAGAGAGAGAGATTGAAGACAGTTAGTAAGAGGCGGGAAATTGATGGGACAGAAAGCCTTTGATTCCACCTGGTAAAGTACTGCTGTGTGGGTTGAGCCACCTCACAGATGAGAAGCATACTCCATACAGGGGCGAACAAGATCCCTGGACAGAGACAACAACTGAGTGGGGGTGAAGAAACCGCGGAGGCGGTACAGCACACCTAGCCTCTTAAAAGCTGTTTTGGAAAGAGAGTATATGTGATCTTTCCAGGAAAGAGCACGGGAAAAGGAAACGCCAAAAATGTAAAGAGAAGAGGAAGGATTGAGTTGTGTGTTGTTCAAGGTAAAGGGATAGTTGTGTGGAAGATTGTGACGAATAGACAGATGGAGGAACCGAGTTTTTGAGGCATTGAAAGCCACAAGGTTTTCTCTGCCCCAATCAGAGATAGCAAAAAGATCAGAAGTCAGGTGTTCCATAGCTGTCCTACGCGAATCATGGAGTGACTGCTATGAGGGACGCTTTGGGAAGCAGGTGGAGAAGTGAAGAATGGGTCATCGGCCTAGAGAAACGCCTTGTCCTCCTGAATGACGAGCATCTTCAGCGCGTTCCCGTGGGCGATGTCGAATAGACTGTTGAGACAGCGCGTCCAGGCTTTCCGCTTGTTCACGAGGAACGGCGTAGTCGCCTGCGTTTTCTTGCACATCAGGTTCTTCCACTCCTCGTGCAACTTGATGAGCTCCTGGGCGCAACGATGATGAATGGAGGTCAGGATCCGGGCGATTTCCCAAAACTCGCGGACTTCGTTGATGACGATATCAACCGCCTTCCGTATTGTGTTTGCCGATGATGTGCACATGGAAGAAGCGGCACAGGACTTCTCCTTTCGACGGCAGCTTTGAACCAGTCAGGGACTCAGATGGGTGGCCTACCAAAAACACCTTGGTTGACTTCCGCGTCGTACGCCTAACAGCTGCAGTCGACGACATGATTTCAAGTCTGTGAAAGGAAAAATTTTAAAACTTATTAGAATAATAGACACCTTATAACATGAAATATAACGATTAATATAAATTAATGATATAGATTTAAATAATGAATTGAAATAAAATGATATAGAATTAAAATATGATTCCCTCGCTAGCAAGCTAACATTGTCATCTACAAGTTTACTTTTCCACAATTTATTTAAGAAATCAATACCTTGGAGGCTTGGCTTCTAGGCCTATAAGGCAAGACGAAACTAAAATATCTGCACAACCGACTCCGACACTAGGATGCCGGCAATAACTGAGTTACTGCGTAATATTATTTACTTAAACCAAACGCATAAAGAGGCAGAGCAATCGAAGAAGCAACCCAAAAGTTCACTGAGTTCACAGGGGGGAGAATACAAAAATGCCCGGGGGAGGTTTTAAAAATTATCTGATTGCTCTCAAACTTCACATGATTTGTTTTTATGGCTATTCGCACAATATCCGGGGGCGCAGTCATAACAATTAAAATGTCGAAAAATAAGAACAACCCTAATATACACTTTTGTTTTAGTTACTCACACGCTAAAAAATTTGCATGGATCGGTGATCGATACATACAAATTTTTTAGTTTACAGTATTTATATTTGTTGAATATTCACACTTTCCGCCATTAGTCAAAAAGACGTTATATGAATTTAAAAACAGTCAAAAATTCGCCAACCCGCTACTATACATTTTTACTCACCAATTAGTCTTAAAAACCAGCCCAATTTGGCGAGAAAACCGCGTACTTGACAACTGTGCCCCTGCATTTTTTTAATCGTATCTGTTTCCCTAACTTGTTGCTTTTCTCTCAGTTGTACTGTCTTGTGCACAATGAAAGCTCAAAAATGTTTCAGTATTCTCTATGTTAAATCTCGTCTGTACACACATAGTAATGTACAGAGCTAGGCAGTAACGCGTTACAAGTAACGGCCGTCACGTAACGCGGTACTTTTTTAGTAACGATAGCGGTAACGGCGTTACATTTCAAATCAAGTAACTCTTTCAGTAATGACGTTACTTTTTTAGGGAAATACATTCGTTAGTCGTTACTTTTTTATCGTAGCTCGCAATTAGTTTCTTTCGATCCTCACTCATTATTCATTAACCGTTAAAAATTTGTCCCTTCACTATGAGCGAGGTGTGCATGTTGGCCGTTGGCATGCTGGCAGCCTAACCCAATCCACTCTCTCCCACTACACTGACAGCACTGTCAAAGTAAAAAGGCGAAGAACCCTGGAGCAGGGAGGGACCTAAGTTCAACAGAAGTTTCGTCATTCCTCTCATCTGGGCCTTCACGGCACGTCAGCTCTGCATCCTTCCCATTCACTAACTTTAAAAATATGTTTATTAAACTTAACACTCCTATACCATCTAGTGCCGCTGTTGAGCGGGTTTGTTTCAGTAGGGAAGGATATACTGCGTCCGAAACGAGGCTCGCTCTCAGATGCAACTTTTGAGAAACTTGTTTTCTTAAAGGCCAATAAAGATATTTTGAATAATAGTTCTTAAGTTTGTACATTTAGCTAATAAATTTCAATTATCATTGCCATGCACAATAACTCATTTGATTCATTTCTTTAGTATTTCGTATTATTGTTTTGCAGTAATTCCTAGTAATAAATCTTGCAGTAATTTTGTTTCACTTTTTCAAAATATTATGCCTTATAAGTCATAACAACGCAATGAAGGCATGTACAAACTTCATAGCCTATGCATTAACCAGTGGATACAAACCAACACATACTCGCACAAGCGAATGTTTATATAATATAATATTTTATGTATATATAAATTATAATATACCTATGCATATATATATATATATATATATATATATATAATATAATATATTTACATTTCATTAAAAGTAACGGTAACGAGTAACGGTGCCGTTACTCGTTACTTTTAAAAAATGGTAACTGTAACGATAACGGCGTTACATTTAGACTGTAGTAACGGTAACGGTAACGGCATTACATTTATAAAGTATCGAGCACAGCACTGGTAATGTAACTATCATTTTTGACTCAAAGGCTTTTCGTCTCATCAATTCCCCATCTCTTACTGATTCTCTTCAATCTCTCTCTCTTCGCCCCAATGTTGCCTCACACTCTCTTTAGTATCGCTATTATAACGGACATTGCTTTTCTGAACTCTCTAACTACATGCCTCTTCCTTCAGGGAGAGCTCGTAGCACCAGACTTTCTACACTTTCTCATTCTTTTTCTGTCCAACTATCTAACGCAAGGGTTAATCGGTATTTTCAATGTTTCATCTACTCAATCGGTGAACTCTGGAACAATCTTTCTCCATCCATCTTTCCTCCTGTCTATGATCTCCCATCTTTCAAACGCAGGGTGTCTAGGCATTTCGAAAACCCCTGGCCTTGAATTTGGCTTTCTTCTCCTTCTATGGGGGGAGGGGGAGGCGCTTTTGCGGGCATTTGCCCTTGGCCCTTCCTTCCTGCATAAAAAAGTGATTCGGTCGTTGCACCAAAAGGTCCGCCTTTCTACAATTTCGACCCCCCCCCCCTTTGGGAAGTCGTGGCTACGGGACTGTACCCGGGGTATAAAGTAGCCAGGGGGTATAATTTGGCCTGTTACACCGGTGCTGTGCAATCTGCTCTTAGTTATTCAGGAGAGAGAAGTTGTAAGCTCGTTTACCAGGAATGCCAAAGAAATGGGAGGAAAGTTAAAGGTGGTGGTGAGTATATATATACTCACTACCACCATAAAGAAGGCCAAAGGCGGTGGTATATATATATATATATATAATATATATATATATATTATATATATATATATCTTGTTTTCCTGTCCAGTGTGACGGTTGCACGTGTTTCGTTTGAAGTCTGAATAAAAGTGATATTACAATAAAAATCCTGCAGTTAATCCTTTTTTAAGTAGGCCAATTTTTGAGTGAATATTCAGTATACACAGTCATATGCCTATTTAAGTGGTGGAATAGCGGCGTATGTTGAAATAAAGCAAATAAAATTAAAGCAACTAACTGCCCATCTAACTGCCCATCGAAAGTTAGTATCCCTCAGTTATCCCCCACGGTACACTCCAGGGCACCAATCAGTGAGAATCTGCAACGTGCCACATCCCTCATCCCCCACCTTCCGGAATAACGGAAAAACTTTCTCTCCCTCATTTCTAAAGTAAAATCAAATACCTCATTTAATTAATTTACCCTTTTGAGTTAATATTTCGTGCACAATCATTTACATACTGTACCAAAGTGTACCATTAGAAACATGGCAATAGCAAATAAATTCATACAACCCTGTGGATATCGTAAAAAAGAAACAGATGAATTAAAGACAATCCGCTGCGATCTTTGCCAGTCCTTGGGCGAATTTCAATGCCTGAGATGGAGCGACGAAGAACTCTCTCTTTTAACAGGCGCTAAACAATTGAACGGAATCAAGTTCTTCTGCAAAAGATGCATTATCGAAATAAACTCGTTTACGGTTTTTAAAGCAGAACGAGACTATGAGGAAAAGGCAAGAGGGGAATTTATGAACAGCGAACAGAGAAAAAAAATAGAAGGAACGAAGATAGTACAAGAGGAAACTGTGAAAAACGAACAGGAAAAAAACAGGAAAAGCCAGTAAACGGGAAGCAGAAATAACAGAAATAAAAGCAGCACCAACAGAGGAAACAGAGGCACAAAACCAAATCCAAAGATTTCAAAACAAAGGACATTAGCAGCAATACGAAAAAAACAAGTAGACAACAAAGAAATCAAACTGAAACCACCAAAAACAAAGGCCCCAAGTAAAAATGGGAAGAAACTATATGTAAATACTATGTGAAAGAAATTTGCAGATATAAGGGAGGAGAATGTATTTACGAACTCCCTCCTTTGTGCAACTATGATACTTCTACAATAATGACCACTGTAAATTTGGTCACCAAATTTAAATTTGATGGCAAATTCTACCATCTGGATATTTGCAAGACCTACGCGACATATGGAACCTGCCAGTACGGGAGAAAATGCTACTACCATCATCTCCCGACAAGTTCAAGTTTCAAATGGCAACAGGAGGAATGTGAGAAAAAAAATATGTACCCAAATAGCAAACAAAATTTTTTCATCATCTCGGACACAATACGGCTGCTAAGTCTTATACAGCACATGCAGCTGACGCAGCTGGGAACCCTCGATCCGGACCGCTTCGTGGCAAGAAACTATCAGAACAGGTAGGCGGGAACGGATCCATCTCGGAGGACCACAAGGCTCCAAAACACGCGAACCAAAGGACAACGAACTTAAAATGCGCAAGGAGCAATGCAAAACAAAGAACATAAACATTGTCCTGGCAAATATTCAAGGAATAAAACCGAACAACGCGCTAAACAAAGTTTCGTACCCGAAAGGTTTTATGGACAAAACAAGGGCGGACATCGCATGCCTTACAGAAACACATCTTAAAGACTGCCAAGGAAACTGCGATAACTGCGAATACTGTATCGGTAAGAAAGAATTGCATATCGATGGATTCAACTTACTAAGAGCGGATAGAACAGCGAGACGTAAAGGTGGCTGTGCTATTTATATACATGAGAGGCATATGACAGAGACGGTAATAAGTAAATTCAACAGCTTCGTGGAAACCCTTGCAGTGAAAATAGAGAAACTAAACGTGTTACTGATAGTCATCTATAGACCTCCAAACTCTCCAAATGAAATATTTTTGGATGCCATTGATGATATCAGAACCCTAATAAAGTCTGTAAACTCTCCATCCCCTAATATAATACTCTGCGGCGATTTTAATTTCTCATTTATAAAATACAAAAAGGTGGGAAGAAATATATTTAAATAGCAAGATAAGGGGGAACAAGAGAGGACCAGGAGCAAGCAAAAATGCTGATGGCTCTCACAAACGAGTTTATGCTGACACAAGACAACAGAAAATACAGGAAAAATAAATGCCTAGATCTGGTATTCATGAATAACACGAACTTGATTGCCGATATAAAAATAACCCCAACTATTATCTCAGACCACAATATAATCGAGTTATCAACAAATATGGCGATAACATTAAAAGACAATACTCATACGGAAGGAAGAAGAAAATTTGGGGCTTTAAACTTAAATTCCAAGACCATAAATTGGGAAGAAATCAGACCACATATGGCCTAAATAGAGTGGAGAACAGTTTTAGAGAATAAAGCAACTGAGGAAATGCTAACAACCTTGGAAGAAAAGACTGAGAATTTTAGAAAAATATGCTCCAAAAGCACAGCCAAAAGGAAAGAGGAACTGGCTAGAGAGGCAAAAGAGAAGAATATTCCGCAAAAGAAAGAGAGTAGCGACGAAGTTAGCTAATTGCGTAGACAACAATGCCAGGAAAGTAATACAAGAAAAACTGGAGAGTATCGATAGGGAAATACAAACTCTGATAAAGGGCCATGCAGAGAGGAAAGAGGAAAAGGCGGTAGAAGCAATAAAGGAAAATCCAAAATACTTCTACAGCTATACGAAAAGGAAAACAAAAACGCGAGCCACTATCGGGCCCTTAATGAAAGGAAATAATGAACTAACAGATGATCTAAAAGAAATATGTGAAACATTGAGAGCCCAGTATGAATCAGTCTTCAGTACCCCAAAAAGTGACAAAGCTGACATAGATGCATTTTTCGAAGAGAAATTGCAAGGAGAGAGAATGTATAACAGACATTGATTTGGATCTTTTCGGTTTGACGGCCTGTAATATTTTTTAACATTACTTGTTTTTTATTGTCCAGTTTTAATCGAGGATTTCAAAAATAACATTCATGTTTTAGAGAAACAAATAGTGAGGCAGTTACAGTTATATATTTTAGTTTAGAGAATATCATATACGCTTTAAGATTCCAAAATCCCTGAAAGTTTTAGGTCAACTGTACGCTCATGACGATGGTTAGGTTAAGTCATGATATTTTCGTCTGTTTTGACAGTAAACTAACGAAAATATTATGACTTAACCTAACCAATCGTCAAGGGAGTACAGTTGACCTAACCTGGCATTCTGTTAACCTAACTGGGCATTCAGTTAACCTAACCAGTTGGTAGAGTTTAGAATTTGACGATCCCGTAGCCATGACTCGTTTTTTTCCGCCGCCCGTCAAACCAAAAAGATCCCAATAAGATTTAAAAATATATATTTTAAATTTGTTCAATTGCATATAACTGATTCACTATTTGTTTCTCTAAAACATGAATGTTATTTTTGAAATCCTCGAATAAAACTGGACAATAAAAAACAAGTAATGTTAAAAAATATTACAGGCCGTCAAACCTAAAAGATCCATTGATTTTTTCCTAGAAGATGTAGCGAGAGCTCTCGGACAAATTAAATCACATTCAGTTACAGGTCTGGACAAATGGAACGCACTATTAATTAAAACTGTAAAAATGAAATAGCTACATCTTTATACTGGATATGGAGAAGATCCCTAGACACTGGGGAAATACCGAGCATCTTGAAAAGAGCAAACGTTGTTCCTATATATAAAGGAGGGGATAGATCTCAAGCAAAGAACTATAGACCAGTGTCTTTGACGTCCCACCTCACGAAAATATTTGAAAGAATAGTCAGAGAGAAAATCTATGACTTCTTGGAGACACTGTAAAGATTCAACGAAAATCAGCGCGCATTCCGATCAAGAAGATCATGCCTATTACAACTTATTGAGCAATATAACAATATCCTAGATGCACTTGAAGGAAATGAAAACTATGATGTCATATACACGGATTTTGCTAAAGCTTTCGACAAATGCGATCATGGTATACTAGCACATAAAATGAAACATATGGGAATAACAGGCAAAGTGGGAAAATGGATTTACAACAGGGGCGTAGCTACTGTGGATCAATTGGAGCAGTTTGCTCCAGGCGCCGCAAAAATAGGGGGCGCAAAATTTGCCAACATTGAATGTTTACCTATGCTGCAGCCATTGAATTCTTACCTATGCTGCAAATTTACCAACATTGAACCTTGCAGTCTGTCTTATTTTGATTCAACAATATAACGACTTGGCTTGTCAGACAACAAATGTTCTGTTGAAGCAGAAAAATTACTCACGTGAAATGTATAAATTAGCACTTAAAAACTACTACTGTAAAGACGATTATTGCTTGGACTTATATACCCTATTACTGCGTTAGTATATGTAATTTGTTTGTAGCTGTGTAGGGAGTGGCAAGAGCCAAGGCGCAGGCGATGGATGAAGTATATAAAGAGTTGGAGACACCGGCGGGAGAGAGAAAGATCCTTAGAATAGCGAAGGCTAGGGATACGGCGAGTAAAGATTTTACTCAAATTAAACAGGTAAAGGATGGTCAGGGAGTGGTCTTAAAGGACCAGGATAAAATTATGGATAGATGGAAGAGTTATTTTGAACATCTGTTAAATGAGGAAAACCCAAGGGTTATTTTTGAAGATGGTGTCCCAAATCAAGGGTTAACTTCAGGAGTGAGTAGGGAGAAGGTGAAGGTGGCGTTGAAAGGAATGAAGAAGGGGAAGGCATTGGGACCGGATGGGATACCAGTGGAGGCGTGGAATTGTTTGGGAGATGAGGGCATAGATCTATTGTGGGATCTGATGCAGAAGATATATGAACAAGAGGAAATGCCGGAGGAGTGGGGGGATAGTACACTCGTACCTATCTACAAAGAGAAGGGGGACATCCAGGATTGTGGAAATTATAGGGGAATAAAGCTTATGTCACACACGATGAAGGTTTGGGAAAGGATTATAGAGAAAAGGTTAAGAGAAGAGACAACCGTGGGGGAAGAGCAGTTGGGTTTTATGCCAGGTAGCGGAACAACTGATGCGATTTTTGCACTGAGGCAGTTGATGGAGAAACACCGGGACGACAAAAGGGACTGCACATGGTTTTCATCGACCTAGAGAAAGCATATGATAGAGTGCCACGCCAGGAGGTTTGGAGGTGTATGAGAGAGAAAGGTGTGCCGGAGAAGTACGTTAGGTTGGTGCAAAGTATGTATGAAGGAGCAAGGACCCAGGTTAGGAGTAGTGTAGGTGTAACGGAATGGTTCCCCGTGAGGGTTGGTCTACATCAGGGATCTTCTTTGAGCCCGTACCTTTTTGTTTTGATTATGGGTGTTGGCCCAGGGGATAAAAGATCAATCCCCTTGGTGTATGCTCTTTGCAGACGATATTGTTCTGTGCAGCAACAGGAGAGAAGTAGTAGAAAGAAAATTGCAGGAATGGAGGAGGGCTTTTGAAGACAGAGGGTTGAAAATCAGCAGAAAGAAAACGGAGTACCTGAGGTTCTACGAAAATCAAGACTCAGAAATTAGTTTAGAGGGAGCGAGGTTAAAGAGAGTAAGTAAGTTTACGTACTTGGGATCGACAGTGGCTGAGGACGGTGAGCTGGACACAGAAATAACACACAGAGTGCAATCTGGTTGGAAAAATTGGAAGAAAGTTTCAGGGGTGTTGTGTGACCGAAGAATAGGCGCAAGGGTTAAGGGAAAGGTGTATAAGACTGTGGTAAGACCGGCTATGATGTACGGGGCTGAGTCTTGGGCTATAAAGAAAGATCATGAGAAAAGACTAGATGTAACGGAGATGAGAATGCTGAGATGGATGTGCGGAGTGACAAGGTTGGATAGAGTAAGGAATGAAAGGATAAGGGGCACAACAAAGGTTGGAGAAATCTCGAGGAAAATACAAGAAAGTAGACTGAAATGGTATGGACATGTGATGAGAGGGGACGAAGATTATGTGGGTAAGAGAACGATGAATATGGAGGTGCATGGCAGGAGAAAGAGAGGCAGACCGAAGCGAAGGTGGATGGAGAAGGTGAGGGACGATTTGAGGGAGAAGGGTTTGTCGGAAGAAGAAGCCCAGGACCGGGCTGTGTGGAGGAGGCTGGTCAGAAACGACCCCGCATAGAGGCGGGAACGGGCGAAGAGAAGGAAGAAGAAGAAGTTTGTAGCTGTGACAGCTTGTGCTTTTCGTGCGCCTAAATTGCTGATTGTAATCTAAATTTTAATAAGATAATCACTTTATTATAAACTTTTATAAGCTATAAGTGAAAAATATTTTTAAAGTGATTTACTTTTAAGGTAAGCGCATTATTACTGTTAGTATTTGTTACAATTAATTGCTTAATTTTCATAAGTTAAATTTGTATAAGTAAATTAATTTCATTTAAACATTATCACAAACTATGTAATGGCATAATGTAATATTGTATTATATAAATTTCAATCGAATGGTGCAACTTATAGCACGTACGTTTGTTATTAACAATACGCGGCTAAAGTAACAATTTAATTAAATTTGTAATATTTTTTTATTATACTTTAAAACAATAGAAATTTTGGAGTAAAATTTACATAAACTTTTTTGTTACTCAATAGAAATCCTGTATTTTTTCGAGAATTAGCTTCGGATAAAATATTTGTCACTCTATTATTGCAGAGAATATCTTCTAAGAAACTGAGTGGAGCGGAATTTCAAAAAGAGAGAAAGAGGAAAAGAAGAATCTGAAAAAAAAGTGTTGTAAAAACTGTGCAAATTATCAACATATTTACAAACAATCACGCCTTCTACTTCTCATTCAAATAAGCCTGACACAGTCTCAGAAGTATCGACAGTAATTTGTGGTAGCAGTAGTAACAGCGATTGCAGTATTCAACCCGAAGTCGTTGCCACTCTGGAAGAACAGCTATTACCGGAACTAGAGCCAGATTCATCTGTTTCTCCTTTACAGCCTGTACCTTTAATACAAAAACATATTAGTGTCGGAGAAGAAATTATTCAGTCATCAGACAGAGCTAATTTTTCTGGAATTCTTACCCCTGAACAAAAAAGGTTGCTTATTAAAATTGGTCCTTGTCAACCTAAAGTCCATTTCCCAAAGATAAAACGGGCGTAACCGCCAGAGAGGCTTTAATGAAAAGTACTACTATAAATCGCAAAACAATGGTTGTGTTATTCAACGAAATTAAACATTTGCTATTGTCAACCTTGCTGGCTGTTTGATCAATCAAATTTAGATTTAAGTTTTGTGCAAAGAATAGCGGAAAAGGGTCATATAAGCAGGGACGGCGAGAGCTGCCACGGGCCCCGGGGAAGGATTGGTATATGGCCCCCCCCCCCCTGTTTACTCAGTATTATGAATGTTTTTTGTGTACATAACAAGCAAACTGATTATATGTCCAAGTCACTATTCAAAGCATACAGTATAATAATCTCTATAAAATGTGTGTTCATTAATTATATTTCCTCTCTGTTATTTAATCAATTGCTTTATTAATATTTTTAGATTTTATTCCCTTTCTTTCCGGACCCCCTAGAAGTCCTGGCCCCGAGGATTTAATCCGGCTTCCCCGCCCTCTTGGTGGCCCTGCATATAAGCCGTAATATTGAACAACACGAAGAAGATACGCACATGTCACATTTAATGGCAAGTCATCCAAAAACAAGCTTTTTCCGAACGGGGTCCCTCAAGGCTCTCTGTTCTCTCACCAACACTCTTCAACTTATACATGCATGACATTCCAACACCCATAGATAACAAGCTTACCTTATCATCATATGCAGATGACATCACTCTAACATCCACCCACAACAACATCGACACCGCTACAAATAACCTACAAACATACATAAACAGTATACAAGACTGGCTCACACACAATAGACTCAAAGTAGCGCCCACAAAATCAACCATCACCTTGCTTATAAGCAATACAAAACAACACCAGATAACTCCACAGCTTACACTAAACAACATCAACATTCCACACACTCACAGGACCAAAATACTTGGGGTCACATACAACACATCATTATCTTTTGCAAACCACATTCAGGACATTAAAAAGAAATGTACGTCAAGACTTAACACGCTTAGGGTACTAACCAGGGCTGTGGAGTCGGTGATAAAATTTGCCGACTCCAACTCCGACTCCGACTCCAAAAATTTTAACATTCCGACTCCAGAAATCTGACTTGTATAATTACGACTCAGACTCCGATGGAATGTTAAGGCCAAATTGATTACGATTAGCTTTATTGGGCCAATGGAAATTCATAAACAAGGCATTTCATCACCACCACATGACTCATCAGGTTACTTAGTGGCTGTAACTATGCCTTAATGGCTTTTTTTCTCTTTATTCAAAAATTACAATAAATCCCAAAATACAAACTGATTGAAACTTAAACAAAATAAGATTATTATTGGTTTAGCAAATTAATAAGATGTTTTTGTACTATTATAACATCCTTAACAAAATGTACTAACCTAAACTGAATTTGTTCTTAAAAAAAGGATCGCTTCCATTAAATCTTCTTTCAGTGATGCTTATCAAAATTATCAAATTGAAATCTAAAAATCTGAAAAAGATTTAGGGTTGCTAGTACAAAATTTGTAAATTTCCTTATTATTAATTATGTTAATTAATTAATTATAATCCATATTAATTATAAGCAACTATATTTATATATTATTTATATATATATATATTTATATGTTATATATTATATATTATTTATATATTATATTATATATTAAAACATTAAGTTAAATCTATTTTATTCATAAAATTGAGCTAGGCCTAGGCCTAGGCTGCTATGGTTATAATTGAAGGATTTGCACCGACTCCATCTAACTATGCACTTCCGACTCCGACTCCACTCAAAATTGACCGACTCCACGACTCCGACTCCGACTCCACAGCCCTGGTACTAACAGGCACAAACTTTGGACGCCAGCAGGAAACAACATCATTCATATACAAACAATATATTCGCTCAGTTATGGACTATGCTAGCCCATGCTGGGCACCCATTATCTCAAACACACACATAAACGCCTTACAGACAATACAAAACAACGCACTTCGTATCATTACAGGATGCACTCAAACACCAATAGAACACCTGCACACAGAAACAAAAATACTGAAAGTTAGGGAACATTTAGACATGAGGGGAACACAATTCATGGCAGCAGCGACAACTAACCCACAACACCCTTGCCACTACATGTACAATCATGCACCAACACCTCGCACCATTAAGGTAACACCAGAGAGACATTATAACGAAATACTCCATTCCCTACCACGCCCCACAGACATCACACAGTACAGGAAACACATACACACACACACACACCTAACCCACAAAGCACTGACACGACTCGGTCCGAATGCGGTCCTAGGTGCGAAACCGCCACTCATTAACAGGTCAGAGATCAGCATGAGCAGATCGGATCGAGTTAACTTAGCACGATTCCGATGTGGACATCACCCCAACTTATGGACATATAAACACAGACTAGACAACTCCATAGACGACACCTGCCACCTGTGCCAGGACACACCACAAACAATTGAACACATTATGACAGACTGTACCGCTCTAGCACAACAACGAACACAGCACAACATCACTAGTGCGCTGAACCTCTGGTCCACTCCGGAGAGGGCGATCGGTTACCTGCGTGCCGCCGGCTTGCTCGATCAGGGTGGGCTGATCGGCTAAACAACAACAACAACAACACGAAGAATCCGATCAACACGCTATTTCCTGCGCGGTGTTCTATCGCTGGGAAACTAATTCTACTATTGATGTAATCAACAGACAAACAAGTGTGCAGGAAGTAAATTTTTGGCGCAAGATATTGCGACGTATTGTTGATGTAATAATAACACTCGCTACAAACTATTTACCTTTTCGAGCTCATAACATTACAGATGATCATGGAACTTTACAAGGAAATTTTCTTGAAATTTTTCAATTACTAGCTCGATATGATGATGTTTTATTTGAACTTTTAAAGCGTCCCAAAGGAACTGTTACGTACCTAAGCGCAGAAATTCAGAATGAAATAATTAACTTATTGGCTAATGAAATAATCCAGGCAATTAAGAGCGAAATGAAAGCAACAGCATTCAGGGGCGTACCTAAAGTATTTGGCACCCAGGGCGGATCCTTCCTTTGGCACCCCCCATAAATAATTTTAAAATTTAAACACACAGAAAAATATGTTATGTTTGCAAGTAGATTTTTAAACGGTACAGTAGTCATAAGCAAATTGGAAATAAGAAAAATGCAGGACATTAAAAATTCAGTGAACAGGTAATACTGCATTTTATTTTATACAAAAAACACAGGAAATCCAGTCTCAACGCTCAGCCTATTCTTCAAAGGTAAATAGAGAGGATTCACAGTCTCTGCTTTCGAGCCTTAATTTCTGCAAATTGATCAATGACCTCATTAAAATTCACCTTCCTTGCATATTTATGTTCAATTGAAAGTAAAGCCAGATTTGTCAGTCTTGTCTGACTCATGGTCGAGCGAAAGAAATTTTTTATCAATTTCAATTTGGAAAAACTTCTTTCACATGAAGCAATAGACACACAGACAGTCAAAAAGAATCTCAAGCACAGTGATAAGCTTGGCAAAGATTCACAAAAATCCCATTTCACAAGAAAACTCCAGAAACTGCAATGCTGTCCATTTCTTTGCCTCTTCAACGCTGATTCCTTTACTTCAACTTTGTCACATTCAATATGGACGTATCTGATCACTTCACACATCTGATCAGTGTGGGACACATCAGGAGTGCTGTCAAAAAGAATCCCAAAATACTTTGCTTTCTTGATATCAGCCACTATTTTATCTTTGACGTAATTCTCCAAAAGGCAAATGAACTCATTCTGAATCTTTGGAGATAAATACGAAGCCACTCTCCTCCCAGATGGAATAGAATGCTTAATCCTTACAAAATGTTCTTTCAAAACTGGATCATAATTTGATAGCAACTCTACCAATTCCATGACGTTTCCTTTGTTTGCTGATGACATGTCCTCTTTGTGACCACGAAAAGAAAGATTGTGGTGAGCCAGAAACAAGGTTACGTCCAAGAGGCGATGTAAAATATCCCTCCATTTCTTTCTCTCCTTGTCCATTGTTGCTTGATAAACTTGATCAATGGTTTTTTTGAAGCTTCAACCCTGCTCCCAAGGTCTTCCATTTCTCCAGGCATGGGAGATGCTGCTCAGAAGCCTCATGGTCAGACACCTTTGGGTTTAGCTTCCACCATGCTTGAAACCCAGTGACAAAGCTGGATGTTCCAATTCCTTTGTCATCAAGAGCAAACAGTCTGCAGCAAAAACAAAACAAACTTTCTTTTGATGGAGAGTAAACCACTAAACCAGCCATGTTCTCAAAATTTTTTCGCCACTTGGCAGAGCCTTATAGAACCATGCAGTGGTCAGCTGTCGACTCTTCCCTTTGGATTTCTCTCCTTGTCTTTGAACTGCACTGAAAGGTCCATCCCTATTTTGGAAGGGTTCACTTCCCCTCTTAATAAGATCAACTCTCAAGTCATTTGGAACCGGGATTGGCCAAGCAGCGACATCAGAATAAATTGAAAATCTATCCGTCTCCTCTTCTTCATCAGAGTCTTCCTCCTGTTGGTGTGGACTTCTGCTGGCGTCTCCTTCCTCTTCATCAGTTTCACTGCTTTTAGAAGATGAATTGCCATCCTCCAATCCTTGCTCTCTCTCATTTGAATCCTCTTGTGAAGATGCTTCCTGTATTTGCCCTTCAGATTCACCAGGCTGAATATCTTCAGGACTTTCTCCTATTGCACTTGATGTTGAAGGCGTCACATACTTCAAAATTGATCCGGACGTTGCCTGAGCCACCTCTTCTCTTGCCTTCTTCATTTTTCTTTGTTGGAATCCACTGGGTCGATTTCGCTTCATTGGGCTACGTCGTGTCCAATGTCGTAACACCGCTTCCCGGAGATCAGCGAAGTTAAGCGACATTGGGTCTGGGTAGTAGTTGGATGGGAGACCGTCATCCGCGCCCAGATTATGTAACGACCCGTGGTTCGGATCCCACGTAAAGCTGTAGGTCTTCTTCGTCATATGACCTTAGATGTTGCGAAGGAGGTTAAACAACCTCAATAAAAAAAAATTAAAAAAATTTCGCTTCATCGTGGATGTTTTCTGCAAAATTTCAAAACCAAAAGGTATAAAGCATGAACATGCATAACAAGCATGAACTATTATGACTTGAAATACATTAACTGAACAAATTGTCTGTGATTATTATTATTATTAGAAGTAGTAGTAGTACTTTTGGGGGGGGGGGGGGTTAAGTGCAAACACGACTCCTAAAAAAGCAGAAAGCTATGAGCATTACTCACAAATAACTAGACCACTGACAAAATGAAAATTAACAGTATATCCAGTAAATAAAGAAGTAAAAAAATTTATTACAACAGAAAAGCTTCAAACAAGTGGTTCTCAAACTTTTTCCAACCAGATACCCATTGAGTTATCAGATTATCAACCCAGACAAGCAGAGACAATTAATTATCAATGCCAATGCATTAACACTAATGTCTAATTCAATATAGTATGGTATAACGCTAGCTATTATAATTGATATCATTATTTAATAAGCAGTAAGCATTAACGACATATTAAATACACAATGATACTACACTGGACATTGTAAAATTGTTGAACTTGACTAAGCCAATAAGCATTAGTACTAATTCAATATAGAATAGTACTGTAGTTGTTGATGCAAATCTGAAACGGTGTTTACTATATTAAACATGTAAGCATAAACACATCTCCATGCAGTCACATCATCACCCTCTCTGTCCTAACATCACCATTCACCATGTAGTTGCATTAAAAAAAATCATGCAGTCATATCACCACCAACATCATAAGATCACCACATATCATAAAAAACTCACTCAGTCATACACATCATCGTTACTACAGTAGTCATGGTTGTAGGAAAAAAGTCAAGTCTAAAGTTTAGTACAAAGTGTGACTTTCCTGTCTTTTTACTGATAACCAGTAGTCACAGGGACCACCATTCATAAACATGAGTTTCTATAACATCACGACGATGCATTTATTATAACATCACGACGATGCATTTACCGGGTATTATAACATCACGACGATGCATTTATAAACACTTAAACATCACTATGATACCACATTGTCAAAAATTACTGGACACTGGTATAAGTACCATGATATTGTTATAAACACCAGCACTTTATGCTTTATCATAATTATTTAATGAAACATACCTCATGTATGTGGAGTCACAGTGTCAAGTGAACAAAACTTGGAATGTCAGTTGCAGCCAGCTGGCTATGCTCAACAAACTGATGACTAAAACGTCAACAAACGTTCGCCTTTCGATGTAATTTTTATCAAATATTTAATTTTTCGTTTGTAAATTTTGTATTGCCAATAAAAATAAAAAATTATTTTATAGTGGAAATTAACATTAAGCTGTTGTAAAAGTTTGAACATTTTTAAATTTTTTTTCTTACTTTGGCGAATTTTTAATTTGGTTTGAAAACTTGTACTGGTATTTCAACTCCCCCGATGGCACCCCCTCCTGGCTGTCACCCAGGGCTGACCGCCCCACTCGCATCCCCCTTAGTACGCCACTGTTAACACCGAGAAATTTCAGCTCTTGAGATATGGTAGAAATGAAGAACTTAGACTGCATATTATGCTCCAGATAGACAGGAAATTCCGAGAAGCATGAAAGCGGTCGACTTGGGGGTAATAATGACCGATGATGCCAAATTCGAGACACCAAATGAGATATCAATAAACAAAACAAAAAGAGTCGCCGGGACAGGTACTAAGAACGTTCAAAAGGAGGGACAAGACAGTAATGATTCCCATATTGAGAACACTGACCATACCAAAACTTGAATACTGCTCAGTTTTGACGTCCCCATATAAAAAGGAAAAGGAAAAAACTAGAAGAAATGCAAAGACATTTCACAGCCAAGGTTGATGGCTGCAAAGAACTCAACTACTGGGAAAGACTAGGTAAACTAAATCTGTACTCCCTGGAAAGACTTTATGCCTCATTTGCATAGAATTAAGAAAAAAATGAAAGGGGTACTATTTATGGTCTTCTTCCTAAACCTTACAACAACAACATAACCTGCACCATTGCACGATGAAACAATCTTGTATCTAAACAACCAAACTGGATTGCAAGAGAGCTCTCTATAAGACCACGCCATGTAAGTGTCGCATTCAACAAACGAGTAGAAAGGACGCACCAGTGACCCCAAAAAATGATGCCACAAGAGTGCCCAAACAATGATGCCACAAGAGCCAAAAAATGCTAGCACTAAATTAAGTGAATTTTTCACTAACCTTATAATGAATGGATATATATACATATATATATTATATTATATATAATATATATACACCTTAACTTAATATATCTAAGCAATGCTGCATCAATCAGCTTAGTCATCATATCGCCTTGGGACAACAATGGCTCTTCCTCTTCTAGATTTTCTAACATCTTCCAAACATTTTTCTACCCAATTTATAACTGACCCTAATATCCCATGAGCTTTTAATTTATATAGAAGTCTCCTATGTGGAACCTTGTCAAATGTTTTACTAAAATCCAAATAAATAACATCTACATCATTTCCAGTTACAAACTCTAAACAAACAAACAAACACTTTATTTCAGACTAAACAGGTACAAACATTATACAAGTGGTCCATAGAAAATTAAGAGATAGTTGTCTGGAGCACTGACTAAGTAGGCCAGTGAATCTCTGTGCATCAAAAGTGAGTAAAAAGTCTAAGAGATTAGACAAACAAGACATTCCTGATCTAAATCTAAGTTGTGAACTTGAAATAAGATTAAAATTCTCCAAATGATCTTGAATATTATTCTTTATAATTCTTTGTAGTATCTTTCCTACCAATGATGTTAAACTAACATGCCTATAATGTCCAACCTCCTTCTTACTACCCTTTTTGTAAATGGGTACCACATTAGCTTTTTTCCATTCATCTGTTACTTCTACAAAATTAACTGACCTGAGTTAGTGCCTCAGATAAGCTTTCCTCCCCTTCTCTGAGAATCCTAACAAATATACGAGTATGATCAGGTCAAGGAGCTTTATTTGACTTCAATGTATGAATCACTTGCCTAACATCATCTTTCCTTATTGAATATGACCAAGAATGCCTGAATTTACAGGATCTATAGAATTAAAATCAAAGTTATTTAAATTTTCTTCAGTCAAAATAGAGCTAAAATAATCATTAAAAATACCAACAATATCCTGATCTTTTTCAAACATCCTATCATCATGTTCAATCGGGCCAATCCTATCTTGCATTTTATTATTATATTTAAAAAACTAAAGAATTTCTTTGGATCTTTATTGCTATTTCTAGCTAGATTTATTTCACTATGCCTTTTGCTCTTCCTAATCAAACTATTTAGCTTATTTCTTAACTGCCTATAATTATTATCCAAGTCCAAAATATTATCACTGCCTTTAAATTCCCTGAATGCCCTTTTTTTACTTTTAATCATTTTAGCTATTTTCTTATTCCACCACGAAGATTTCCTAATCTTGTTATTCCTAACAGTTCTGAAAGGGATACACCTACATTGTACATCCTCTAAAATTTCTTTAAATCTAGACCACATCTCAATAGCATTTTCATTGGCAAATTCATTATCCCACTTTACTGAGCCTAACAACTCCCTAGATCTGCTATAGTCGCCCTTTGAAAAGCAAGGGCCTAGATGGTCATTGTTGACTAGATCCCTATTTAATTCTATCTTAAAACGTATGACCCAATGATCACTATTTCCAAATGACTTCCCTACTGCAAGTTCCCTAATAAGTTCATGATCATTGGAAAGAACCAGATCTAAGATTGCTTGATCCCTAGTTGGTTTGTCTACAAATTAAATAAGATTCCACTTTTTGTTATTACGTTTATTGACCAATATCCATAACGCTAAACAATGATGGAACTCTGAAACATACAAACAAAACATAAGCACATACATGAAAAATAAAGGCACCAACATGAAGACACCAATCAGTAATAATGAATATTCTCTATCTACCCCCCCCCCCCCCCCGAGTCTTTGATATAGCATAGTGAAAAAAAGGGGAACAAAGACTGTTACATATGCAGTAGTGTGGTACAGGGTATGGGTGTCGATGGCGAGAGGGGGTTGTTCATGTAGTATGTAGCGTGTTCGTCATATCGTAATCGCTCTGCCATGAAGGTGTCTTCCTATCGCGTCCGGAGCGTCTGACGGCAGGGGCATCGGTTGGAGAAGCGGGACACCTGGACGCAGCACCTGGAGCAGCAAGTTGCGAGGAATCTCGTTGCTGAAAGCGCTCAATGGGTGCCATGGGTAGGGTGTGCAGTGGAAGTGATGTGGGGCTGGTCAGTGAGGTTACGTTGCCAGCCGGTTGGTGGGTGGTAGGAGATGATCGCTCGACTGCGGACGGGGAGCGTGGTTTCGGGGTGAGGTTGCGCACTGCTCCAATTCGGGCGCAAGGCTGGAGACGTGAAGGCGGGAGTCGTCCATGCGTGGTTTTGGGGGTGAGGTCGCGCACTGCCCCGATCCGGGCGCAGGGCTGGAGAGGTGAAGGTGGGAGTCGTCCCCGATGGTGAGGCGGCGTCTGTGCGGTTGGACGGGCACGTATTTCCTCAGAAATTTTCTGTTTCGCAGTCACTCTGCCTGAACCGTCAACCTTCACCACGTATTGATCGAACTGTCGCACTTCTATTACCAGGCCAGTTTTGTCCCATTTTCTGGGGTTGGGGCCGATCTGGTTCTGGATTCTGACCCTGTCTCCGACCACGAGTGGGGGTAACCGTCTGGTGTGCTCGGACCAGTGTTCAGTGGCTCTCATGTGCCTGTTCCGCAAGGCATCCTCCCTCGCCGCCAACGTCCCGCGTCAGGTATCGTGTGGCTTGTACCTGCCGGGAACGATCGGGATGAAATCTTTGATCGGACGGCCGAACACACACATAGCGGGAGACAGCTTGGTATCTTTGTCAGGCGTGTTGCAGTATTGTTGCATGGCTCGCTGAAAAGCGTCTGTATCGAGCTCACCGTTCGGTCCTGTGTTGTCTGTGATCAGTCGTTTCGCTGTTTTCACGCCAACTTCGGCTCTGCAGTTTGAATGTGGAAAAGCTACCGAAGCCAGACGGTGGTGTACGCCCCAGTTCTCCAGAAAGTGACGAGTAGCCGTGGATGTGAACTCAGGGCCGCAGTCAGATGACAGTTCGTCACAGATGCCATAAGTCACGAACACTCTGCGCAGGCTGTTGATGAGGCCTCTGGCGCTATCCGTGGGCCTCTCCACAATCGGCCAGTTTGAGTACCTGTCGACGATCACCAGGTAGTTGGTACCTTTATAGTGGAAATAATCGGCACAGATGCACTGGAAAGGGTAGACGGGGGACACCGGAGGAATTGGAGGAGCACTGGGCTGCGAAGGTGCCATACGGTTGCAATGGTTGCAACTGTTCCTGAGGGTAGTGATAGCAGGGGTGATGCAGGGCCAGAACACGGACACCTCAGCCCTCGCGACCATCGACGATACGCCCTGGTGGGCTGCGTGGAGCGCGTTCAGTACATCCTGCTGGAGAGAGGGAGGGATCACAACACAGTTTTTGAATACGACGACACCGTCCACCGTGTACAGGTCCTCTCGGAATTGGTAATATTCTCTGAGTGGGGGTGGGAGCTCGTGACGGAAGTCAGGCATGCCTGACTCGATTATCGAGACGAGCTCTGTCATGTGTTGGTCGCTGCTCGTCGCCAATCTTACCCGGTCCCAGGTAACGGACTGCAGCGTGTTCAGAGCTGAGATCGCGGAGGCCATAACCTCGTCGTCGAGGGCTTCGTCGTTGCACGCAGCCGTTCCCTCTGTGCGTATGCCAGCTAAGAATGAGTGGCGCAGAGCAGATGCCGACGGTAGGTCATCATCAGCAACAGCGTCTTGGCTACTAACGGAGATGTCGTCTGCCAGGAGCATCTTCTCAGGTTGGCGGTCGTCGGTGGGGTGGTGGGACGTAGCGTCAGCAGCGCGATGCCTTGTACCATGTACATGGATCATGCGAAATCTGTAGCGGAGAGTCTTCTCCTTCAGATTTCTCAGTCGAGCATTCGGTAAGTCTTCCAGCGACCTGCCGCCAAACACCTTCAGCAGCGGTTTGTGGTCAACAGCGATGATGAGGTCATCGCAGCCGAGGACGAAGTACCTGGCCTTGTCCAGTGCGTCAGCGACTGCCAGAGCCTCCCCCTCGATCGGCGCGTAGCGTGTCTCGGTGGGGTGGGTGAAGCGACTGCCAACGAGGGTGACCATCCAACCAGTGCGGCAGCAAAAGGGTTCAGCACCAGGACATTCACAGTGCTTCTGGGATAGTCAAAATCCGATCCCTGACTTCGACTAATCGGTCGCAAGACAGGTCGGCTTTGTTTTGTCAGATTTACTTACACCCTCCTCGATCTCACTGATGATCACCTTCGACTCTTTAAACAGATTGTTGAATTGATCATCCCATCGGAAGGGCGTGCCAGGCTTCAAGAGTTGGCAAAAAGGTATCATTCTCTTTGCCATAGCGAAAGCATACGCCACCTGGTTAATTAGCCCAAACCATGAGCGAATGTCGGTTATGTTCTTTGGTGTAGGAAAGTCACGGATGGCCTGCAGATACTTCTCGCAGGGTCGTACTCTGTCGAGTGTGATTTCGAAGCCAGCAAACTCCACAATGTCCTGTCCAAATACAGACTTCTCAGGGTTCAGCGTGATGCCGTGTCTGCCGCAGATGTCAAGCCAGTTGACTGCTTGGAAGAAACTTTGTCTCAGGTCGTCCGACCAGAGCAGCGTGTCGTCGATACACTTGGTTTTGTTTGGAACGTCGGATACTATTTCCTCGTAACGTCTCGAATAGACATCACCAGAGGCGATATAGCCCTGGGGCGCCGTGCGGTACCGGTACCTGCCCCACGGAGTGATGAAGGTAGTCAGGTGACGGTCTTCCTCGCGGAGGGGCACGCTGTGGTATCCGTTCCAGGCATCGAACACGGTCTTCTTCTTGCCATGGGGCACCGACCGTGCCTGGTGGAACGGTGACTGAGTATAGTGTGTCTCGCGGGTGGCATGTATGTTCAGGTGCTGGAAGTCGACCGTGCGGCGTGGCTTCCCGTTCTTCTTGGTGCACACCACCATCCGGTGACACCATGTCACCGGTTCGCCGACCGGCACTGGCTCGATTACGCCCAATTTCACGTCTTGGTCGAGTCCACGCTTGACGTCATCTTGCCAGTGAAGAGGGACGGGTACCGGGGTGTGATATGCCACCGGGTCAGCTAGAGAGTCCACCATAAGTTTCAATGGAAGGCCCTCCATCATTGGCAGCGGCTGGTGCGCAAACGTGTTAAATGTGCTTGACGTGTAGTATTCGACCAAGTACTGCCGCAGTCTGTCGCGGTTATTCTCAGTCGCCAAGAACGGTAGTTGTGATGGCGGCCGGGACGGTGTTTGACGTATCGGGCAGTCGCATGTGCTGGTCTGACCGCTCTCGCTGCTGATAGCACTATCTCTCGCCGGCACCTCATCGCTCGCGGTGTCGGCTGCCGAGGTTGCCTTGAGTCGATGCGAAGACGTCTCACCGATCATCGGGAAGTTGTCGGTGATCATGCCGAGCGCGATGCATGCCTCCTTGCTGAGGAACAGCTTGTCGGAGTTGTCCGTGACATAGGTGAGTTGACGAGTTGTTACCACTTTGCCGGTTTTGTCCTTTCCAGAGAGTCGCAGGATGACGGTGCCGAGTATTTTGATGCATCCGTTGTTGGCGGCGTGCGTTCTCATCGTGACGGGGATAAGGTCGGCTTGTTTGAGGCCTATGCGGTGGATGACTTTGATGTCTGCCAGACAGCTCTGGCAGCCAGTGTCAGCCATGGCACCGAGTGTAGCAATCTTGGGCGCGGCCTTTAGCTCGAATCCGAATACAGCGTAATCTTCATCGACGGCTGTCACTGTGAGGTTTATGAATGGCTGAGGTTTGGATGCTTGCTTAATCCATGTGTCGGAAAGGTGATGATAAAGATGATGGTCAAGGGCGATGACTCTCCTGATGCGGCGTCGGCCAGTTGTGGCCAGAGCTGGGCAATAAATACATTGAATGTATTTAAATACTAAATACTAAATACATGGGAGAAATGTATTTAAATACTAAATACTAAATACATTTTACGAATGTATTTAGATACTAAATACAAAATACATCAATTGTATTTAAATACATTTGTAAATACATTTTAAATTGTTATCTGCAGATATATCACTGTTTGATTCACCGGATTTGCTTGTTGAAGCCATGACACGCACACGATAAAGAAATCAACCGCTTTCGACTAAGAGTGGCACACAACTGATTGAACTGACACGTTGAAACATGAACCATGCTGTACTACACTGTCGACGCGTCGTATTGTGCTAGTACAGAACGTGTATTAAACCAGTAAAAGTATTTACATTTTTATATTTTGAGTATTTAAATACATTGTATTTAAATACTCATTAAAGTATTTAAATACTATATTTAAATACATGAAAAACAATGTATTTATAAATACAGTTCTAAATACACAAATGTATTTAAATACATATTTAAATACAAATATATTTAAATACTGCCCAGCTCTGGTTGTGGCAATCGAGCAGAGGGCCTCGAATACAGCACCTTCTTCGCTACTGTCTCGACTCTTGATGGTTTGTGCTTGCTCCTACACATTGCTTCAAAGTGGTTCTCACGATTGCGGTGGCTGCATGTGTGGCCATAGGCTGGGCAGTCTTTCTTTCGAACCCTGCCTGGGGCACTTTTGCCGTGCCCTTTCCTGCCGCAATATGAGCACACCTCATGGTTGCCGACTGTCATCTCCTTCAGAGCATCCTTCTTGTTCCGTCTGTAGGCGCTGTTAGCAGCCTTGACGCTCTGAGAGTCAAGGAGACGTGATGCTGAGCGCTTGCCGGATTCTTTGCCCTCGACGAACTGGAAGACGAGGTCTAATGTCATGTTCTGGTTCGTGTTGCCGAGTAGGTCCAGTTGAATCTCGGGGTCCTCAATGCCGCGGGTCAGGACGTCGCGCAAGATGGCCTCCGTGTAGTTCACATCCGCATCGCAGCTCGAGCATTTGGTGATGTACTTGCATACCCCTTCCTGGCCACGGATTCGGGCGCCGAATGAACGCACGGTTTCGTCACGGTCTTGGCGTATGTTGTGCAGCGCCACTCTAGCAACCATGGTGCTCTCTTCTCTGACTGCGAGTTTCTTTATGGCTGCGAGCACCTCACTTTCACTTCTCCCTGTCAGACTACCACCGGCTGATCGTGTGGGGTCTTTGCGAAGGGGTTCATCGCAGCACTCCAGTAGCTGCACCACTTTGTCACGACCCGTGATTTTGGTGGAATCCACATAGTCCATCCATCGCGATGTGAAGTATGACCATTCCTCGCTCGTACCGGCTGAAGATATTGTTGGTCGCTTCACCTTCTCCACTTGGGCCGTGGCGCCGGCAGCGAACACGGAATGGACAGTGCAGTGGGCTGTGAGGAGTGCTGCTACAATGGCGTCGCTGTGTGCGGGGGTCTCATATGCGCACCCCTCAATTGGACATTTCACCACGGGCATGTTGACCTATTGAGATTCATTATTGTTTTGTATAAAGTTCCATCATAAATAAGATTCCACTTTTTGTTATTACGTTTATTGACCAATATCCATAACGCTAAACAATGATGGAACTCTGAAACATACAAACAAAACATAAACATATACATGAAAAATAAAGGCATCAACATGAAGACACCAATCAATAATAATGAATATTCTCTACAAATTGAGTTAGAAAACAGTCATCGTAGCAGTCAATGAAGAAGTTACCTTCCCTATTATTTCCCTCTAAAAAGCTCCAGTCTGTATAAACCATACAATAAACGGTAGCCTGAAAAGAGAGTATTATGAAGTAGTCTTCCTAAACGCCCAGCTCCAACTTCATTAAGATGAAGTCCATCTGGTTAGCGTCGCTGACTATGAATCCATCGGCGTTGGGATCAAGACCCGGTGAGGGGATGCGGCGCGCAGCAAAATCCAGCTGTTCATCCTTCCATACAATAAAGAAAGTGGTTGGTAGATAAATGGGTACCCTGGGTAGTCTAGTGATTAAGATGCTGGTGGGGCGTGATTCGGATTCCACGTTAAACTGTAGGTCTAAGGTGGAGTGAAAAGCTTGATCTTCGTCAGAATAAACAATTTGGGCGGAAGCAAACCAAAGGTAACCAAAGGTATGTGAAGTGGAAAGTACATGGCTATGTGAGGTGGAGAGTACAAGAAACCAACTCCCTACTTCACCAGGCCAACTCGAAAGGAGGGGCGACAAGCTTGACATTCGTGAAATGAGGAATCATCGCACGGAACATTTGAAAGATTGAAAGGTATATATGTGTGTGTCACAACGTATATATTATATTATCAAATCCATTTAAATAATATATTTATATACTTCAACATATAGTCTGTTTCCTATTTAAAATAGTGTGGTAATTGTCATTGGAATGACAAAATTTGTATATTTTTCGCGCCACTAAGTTAAAATTTACTTGAGAATGCTCCGTGAATCTTCAGTCGTTACGGTGTACGCCATATTTTCTGTTGAACCACGTTTTAAGTTGGTTTAGTCTGTTCGTCTGTTGTCTTTATAAACCTCATGAAATTATCAGTTCTACAGAAATATTTAAGAAATAATGATAAAAATAGTGAAATTTATATTATGACTCATTCTCAAATGCATATATAATAGTGTCACGATGGGACCAAATTTCCTGTATAAAAACTTACGAGTGATTAAAAACTTTGTTTTTAGTTTTCCTGAAGTGAGAAATTCCTGGTGGAGGAAGTGAAATTAGGCTATTTTAATAATAATTAAGTCTTTAGATCTATCTTAACAAATACCTAATAAATGATTTTTTTGTGGTCAAATAGGACTGGGCCAAATTTGTCATTTTTATAACCCATTTTATAAATTAACAATTTTTCATAGCTGTGAGGCTAGGCCTAACCGAGGTTAGATTTCGCCAACCTTCATAGCTAGGGCCTACCTAGTTAAATAGGCCCAACCTACTTGTATTTTTATCAGCTACCTGGGGCAGAACATTTGAAATCTCGTTTCCATGGGTTTAAATTAGTCTAGTTATGCCAGAATTAGGTCTTGATTTGTTTAGTTAGGAAATTAAAATTGGTCAGGCTTACAGTAGGTATTAATAAAGAAGTAGGCTTAGGCTAGTTTAGTCTAGTTCAGCCCAACAATCTCAGTTTTAGGCCTAAAGGACATAACATGGGTTTTGTAGAAGCTGAAGTTAGTTAGGGATGTTTAATTTGTGTGTGGTAGATCTAACTAGGCATAAGAACATAAGAAATTTTTATAGTGGGCACACTGGGGGCCACTTCGGCCCATCGAGGTGGCTCCACTATGTAAAAACTGCCTGTACATTGGCAATAACCAATTTTTACAAAACTAATCAATTTAAAACTAATTAATTGTCAATTTAAAACTAAAGATAGAATCTCTGGATCCAGAGGATCAAAGTCATAATAGGCTACTATCCACAAATATGTTACACACTATATCTATTTATAACTGACATGCAAATATATCGGATCCAAAGAATCCAGTCAATTTCATTATGGTACCCATCAATACCAGTACCATGCCAACCAAAAATAAGTCACAGTCCATATCAATTGCGGACCAAGTCACAATTTATATCCATATACATTACAATATATATACTTAAGAGGAAAAGTGTAGGTGTGGCTGTAAAGACTGTACAGTAATGTAGAAATGTGTGTGCACCCATTTTGGGTCTCCTATTTAAAGGTGTTTGTGGGGCAAGTGAAGATCATGAGTTTTTCAATACCTCACAGTGTGACAGAAAATATGAAAGTTTTGCAAATGACAAAGTGATACCTGACATAAATGCATTTTTTGAAGAGGAATTGCAAGGAGAGCACAGTATATAACAGACTTTGATTTTATCCCAGATGATGTAGCGAGAGCTATAGGACAAATGAAACCACATTCAGCTGCAGGTCTGGATAATTGGAATGCATTATTGATTAAAAACTCTAAAAATGAAATAGCTACACCTTTATACTGGATATGGAGAAGATCCCAAGACACGAGAAATACCGAGTATCTTGAAAAGAGCAAACATTTTCCCTATATATAAAGGAGGGGACAGATCTCAAGCAAAGAACTATAGACCAGTGTTATTGACGTCCTACCTCACCAAAGTATTTGAAAGAATAGTTAGAGAGAAAATACAGTATTGGCTAAACAGAGCAAACTGTGCCAATTATGAAAACTTAAGATAGATTTTGAGTCTCTCTTCATTAAAGATCACAATAATCAGACTAGAGGTCATAGTATGAAATTATTTAAGCCAAGATGTAGAACAAATTTAAGAAAACATAGTTTTACAAATAGAGTAATTAAGTTTTGGAAAAATCTGACAGAAGAAGTGGTAACTTCAGATACGCTTGATTCTTTCAAAAGAAGTTTGGATAGTTTGATGTCTGCAAGGGACATCTGGTGATGGTGTTTAAGCCCATTTTTATTGCATGAATGGTACTAGTTTATTTCATATATATTATGTGCATTCGGGTGATAGATCCCACAGCTCAACAGTGGGATCTATCACCCGAATGCACATATATATGAAATAAACTAGTACCATTCATGCAATAAAAATGGGCTTAAACACCATCACCAGATGTCCCTTGCAGACATCAAACTATCCAACCTTCTTTTGAAAGAATCAAGCGTATCTGAAGTCACCACTTCTTCTGTCAGACTGTTCCAAAACTTAATTACTCTATTTGTAAAACTATGTTTTCTTAAATTTGTTCTACATCTTGGCTTAAATAATTTCATACTATGACCTCTAGTCTGATTATTATCTTTAATGAAGAGAGACTCAAAATCTATCTTAAGTTTTCATAATTGGCACAGTTTGCTCTGTTTAGCCTATACTGTATGTTTGTAGTCTCTCCTATTAATAAGTTTACCAATATTAGAGTTTTGCACTTGCATTTTATGCTTTGCTTTCACTAATTGTTTATTTAGTTTTAAAAACTAGTGGACTAATTCCCCAAATTTTGCAAATGAGTTTCACCCAATTTAGGCTAATTTTAGATGTGGCACATCGTAGGCCTAGGCTTGGGTAAAATTCCAGAATCTATATATGCAGTTAAGAATATAAGAACATAAGAAATTTTATAGTGGGCACACTAGGGGCCACTTCGGCCCATCGAGGTGGCTCCACTATGTAAAAACTGCCTGTACATTGGCAACAACCAATTTTTACAAAACTAAATAATTATTGATTTAAAACTAAAGATAGAATCTCTGGATCCAGAGGATCAAAGTCATAATAGACTACTATCCACAAATATGTTACACTCTATATCTATTTATAACTGACATGCAAATATATCAGAGCCAAAGAATCCAGTCAATTTCATTACGGTACCCATCAATACCAGTACCTTGCCAACCAAAAATAAGTCACAGTCCATATCAATTGCGACCAAGTCCATAATTACTTGCCTAACCTAATGATATATAATAGTGAGAAGCTGTAATGAATTGTCTGTGAACTGCACCTTGATTCTAGAATTTTGCCTCGGCTTGAAATAGTACTTCTTGACTTCACTTTGTCAGATTTGCATACACTAACTCGGTCTAGGGTAGCCTTTATCCAAGAATAATAGCTCTTAAGCTGTGGTGTATGGACCCTTGGATTCATAATAATTTTAAGAATATGGCATTTTTTTTATGGTTATTTTTTAAAAGGAGTCTATGGGAGCACTTCCATTTAGTGACCCCATTTTTTTTTTATATACTTTTTAAAGATTTTATTTTTGATTAAATATTTTTAGGCAGTTAGGTAAAAATTTAATAAAAATAAATTAAATCTATTCAGAGAATTCTATTTGGAAAATAGGGCTACTAAATGGAAGAAGTTCCACATATTGATTTTATTATTAGTAAATACGCTTATGACCCTTGATTGACTGAAAGTTACTGACTTTGGAAATTGCTAATTTTATCTGACCACCTAACTTAGCATATGCCTCTCCTAGGAATAAAATTCACCCTGATTTATACATAGGTGAATGGGTGTGGTTTTAAGCTTTATCAAATATCCAGTAGCCATAAAACTATGTACTAGCCTTGATGTATAAAAGTATAGTAGTTAGTATGTATAAAGAAAAAAGTTTTGGAATGACTCCTCCAAAAGTGTGACAGAAAATATGAAAGTTTTGCAAATGACAAAGCGATACCTGACATAAATGCATTTTTTGAAGAGGAATTGCAAGGAGAGTACAGTATATAACAGACTTTGATTTTACCCCAGATGATGTAGCAAGAGCTATAGGACAAATGAAACCACATTCAGCTGCAGGTCTGGACAATTGGAATGCATTATTGATTAAAAACTGTAAAAATGAAATAGCTACACCTTTATACTGGATATGGAGAAGATCCCAAGACACGAGAAATACCAAGTATCTTGAAAAGAGCAAACATTTTCCCTGTATATAAAGGAGGGGACAGATCTCAAGCAAAGAACTATAGACCAGTGTTATTGACATCCTACCTCACTAAAGTATTTGAAAGAATAGTTAGAGAGAAAATTTATGATTTTCTGGAGATACGGGAAAGATTCAATGAAAATCAGCATGGATTCCGATCAGGTAGATCATGCCTATCACAACTAATAGAACACTAAAGCAATATCCTAGATGCATTGGAAGGCAATGACAACTACAATGTTATATACACACAGATTTTGCTAAAGCTTTCGACAAATGTGACCATGGTATAATAGCACATAAAATTAAATATATGGGAATAATAGGCAAAGTGGGAAAATGGATCTACAACTTCCTCAGAGAACATCTGCAGGTCGTCAAAATTCAAGGTATATCATCATCAGAATTGGAAGTACGCAGCTTAGTACCACAAGGGACAGTACTGGCCCCACTCCTGTTCATTATCATGCTAACAGACATAGACAGCGGAGTAAACAGCAACAGTATAGTAACATCCTTTGCAGATAATACAAAGATCAGCAGAAAAATCAGTGATGTACATGATGTGGAGGCCTTGCAGAGGGACACAAACAAAATATACAAATGGTCAGAAGACAACATGTCATTTAACACCGAGAAATTTCAGCTCTTGAGATATGGTAGAAAAAAGGAACTTAAACAGACTGCATATTATGCTCCAGATAGGAAATTAAGAGAAGCACGAAAGCGATCAATCTCGGGATAATAATGACAGGTGATGTGAAATTCAAAACACAAAATCAGATAGTGATAAATAAAGCAAAGAGAGTCGCTGGACAGGTACTAAGAATGTTCAAGAGAAGGGACAGGACAGTAATGATTCCCCTACTAAAAACACTGATTATACCAAAACTTGAATACTGCTCAGTTTTGACATCCCTATATAAAAAGGAAGAAACTAATAAACTAGAAGAAACAAAGGCATTTCACAGCCAAGATTGATGGCTGCAAAGAACTCAACTACTGGGAAAGACTATGTAAACTAAATCTGTACTCCCTGGAAAGAAGAAGAGAGGTACACCATAATGTACATATGGAAAATGATAAAAAAACTGGTACCAAACCTAAAACTAAACCCAATTACAATTCAAACAATACTGGAAAATAGGAAAGGCAGAATGTGTAGTGTTCCCAAATTAAAGGCCCAACAAGGGACCTCCTCAACTCTAAAGAAAGATAGCTTGGTTGTCAGGGGTCCAAGACTTTTCAACCAGCTTCCAAAGGACCTCAGAAACGTAATGGGGATCAAAGTTGAATTCTTCAAGAGAAAACTAGATGCCTGGCTAAGGACAGTACCAGATAAGATGGGTGTACCTGGCTATGTATGGTGAAGCATGCAGGAAAGCAACTCGCTCCTCCACCAAGCCAGACCTAGAGGCAGGGCCACCAGCTTGACCTCTGTGTGAAGAGAGACCAACACATGAAACAACATAAGATAAGAATTACCCTCTAATAGAATAATAGCAGTTAGACTAATCTAAAAGGCCTCAACACGTGTCAAATTAATAATTTAGTTTGAAAAGTGACTCACCAGATCAAATAAGTTTGTCAAATTTCTCATTTTAAGGGATCATTATACTACAGTACTGTACTTCAGTATATGGTCATTTCACAGAAACATCAACCTCAAGGCCAAAATTGGAAAATAATGAAAGGTAATTGAAACTGGTATCATTTGAATGCTAAAACATTGTATTTTTTAAATTTAAAAAGAAATATTAGAGATAAAGTGTAGGAAAAATTATATGAGGAAATGTTAATGCATATTGCACTGTGCGATCTATTGAAAAAAAAAATTGAGAAATTCGTGGCACTTTAAAATGATTTTCTTTTATGAATATAAAAAATATGATTGCACTATTTTAAAGGACAAGATTTTTAGTTTAAAATCATATAAAGAGAACAGTCTCGAGTCTCAACTCAACCATAGTACCGTACTCTAGGATGATTTGAATTTACACATTTGCTCTGTAATGAGTATCACACTTTTGTTAGCTTTTATTCTCTAGTTCAGGGGTGGGGAACCTTTTTTCATTGGAAGGCCGCATTTCATTTAACCAAGACCCTATTAGGCCGCATGCTGAGTATTTAACATATACAGTACAACAAAATGTCATATTTTAGTCTACAATCTACATATTTACTACCCTAATTTTAAATCAAACTTGATAATACATGAGGGTTTTTATAATAAATAAAAAATTCAGCAAGTAGGCAGAAGGCCGCAACTAGTACCCCAAAAGGCCGCAGGTTCCCCACCCCTGCTCTAGTTCATTTAATTAAGTGAGTGTAGTGGGCCCTTGTTCGTGATTAATTGGGACTGAGAAAACCATCATAAATTACAAAATCATGAATAATGAGATCTATTTTCAATGTAAAATGGCTAATTGGTTCCAAAAGCTCAAGGGTGGCAGTGTAAAATATCGTTAAAATGCCAATTTTTTTAAACACCACAGAATATACTAAAACAATACTGTACATATTATTAAACAATGATTTGCATCAAACACTAATAAAAATCAACAATGTTACTGTAATATTACATAAACAATGATATTTTATATAAATAAAACTTTTTACTGTATGGTAATGTGAAGCGATATTATTACATAAACAATTATGTAAAGCAATAAATAGGATATTGGCATTGAAGAGCATGAAATGACACAGCTTCACTCAGTGAAAGACAGCGCGACTAAGCCTGCGTGGGTAGCATTGCGGGTGCCATGTGACAAAATCCTGAATTTGCAGTCAGTCGCGAATTTACCACAACATGGTACATAGTAAAATGGGTCATCATGAATTTATGAAATTGCAAACAGAGAGTATCACGAACAATGAGGGCCCTCTGTACATCATTAATATAAAATATTATGAATAAGCTCACTTTGTGTTAATATGAACCAACCTGTTTTCATGTACTGTTTTCCTAGCCTTAGCTATGGCCTGTGATGCTTATTACATGCAAGCATGATGCATACATGAAAGATTGGGGGACTGGCAGATATATCTGGGAGTATTATTTACTTAAAAGTATATATATATATATATATATATATATATATATATATATATATATATATATATATTTTTTTTTAGTTCGGGAAGAACCGATTCGCCTCTATTTAAAAGGGCATATCTCGGAGGAAAGACAGAGGAAAGAAAGGGTAGAGGGGACAGTCGAAGTGGAAAAGACCAAAGGATGACAAGGACTGCAGGGTCGAGCCCCATCATCCTTGGGTGCTAGGGCCGGGAGGGCGCACATGAACCTCCAGGAACAAGCACGTACAAACGCACAAAGAGCACTCAAGAGTACGAGCTTAGAACCCCCTTGCGGGGATATATATATATATATATATATATATATATATATATATATATATATATATATATATATACCTTAAACCTTATAAACCTTATGTTGTTTCGTGTGCTGGTCTCTCTTCACATGGAGGTCTGGCTTGGTGGAGGAGCGAGTTGCTCTTTTGCACTCTCCACCATATATAGCCAGGCATGCCTGGCTCATCTGGTACCATCCTGAGCCAGGCATCCAGTCTTCTCTTGAAGACTTCAACTTTGACCCCCGTTACGTTTCTGAGGTCCTTTGGAAGCTGGTTGAAAAGTCTTTGGGCCCCCTGACAACCAAGCTATTTTTCTTCAGAGTTGAGGAGGTCCCTTGTTGGGCCTTTAATTTGGGAATACTACACATTCTGCCTTTCCTATTTTCCAGTGCTTGAATGGTAATTGGGTTTAGTTTTAGGTTTGGTACCAGTTTTTCGATCATTTTCCATATGTAGATTATGGTGTACCTCTCTCTCTCTCTTTCCAGGGAGGACAGATTTAGTTTACGGGTAATTTTAGGACAAATAGACAAATGAAAGTGCCAAATGTACACTCCTCCATCTCCAAAATTCATGAAACTTGGTGTGAGGGGGTTGGTTTTGGTCCAAATTACAAAAATCTGAATTTTTTTGAAAATTGGTCAAGTTGGTCAAATTTTATGGCTTGACCAAATTTTGGTCAAATGGAAAAAACCAACAATTTTCAAACGTAAAAATATCAGCTGCTAATTGTGGTAGCGTAATAAGTCTTAAATGATAAAATATGTAAAATTAACTGTAGTTTCTAAATATGTATCATTTTTTTAGGGTAACAAAAATAAAATTATGATTTTTTGGAAAAAATGTCAATTTTTTTTTTTTTTTTTGCGATTTGGCAGCGAAGATATCATTTTTCGAAAAAAAGACCAAGAATAAAAAATGTTTATTTGATGTATGTACACCATAATAAGTAATAAAAAGTCAGCTTATAGTTTATTATAAGGCTCAAAACTGAGTTTGAAATTAAGTAATAAATTTTTTTTCGATGACAAGATTTATTACAGACTTGTTGGTCCAAAAAAAGACAATTTTCAAATCATATAAAAAATACATGTAGATAAACCAAAGGAGAAAAAATCTTTTAAAATATATGTACAATGTACATACATAACCTCTCTTATATTTAGGGACAGAATATATTGACAATAATAATGTTTAATTTATAAAGCGCTTATCAGAGTATAAAATACTCTTCCTAATACTACACGTACACAAGTCTTTGAGAATGAATTAAGAGACAGTATTCTCATCCAGTGAATCCAAATTTTAGACACTAATAATATATAATAAGAAAAAAGAATTTGAAAAGATTTTTATAACTATTAAGTAGATACACAAATCTTAGATAAAAATTTTAGAAATATTATATAGACAATCTTAAATAGTATACATTCGATAGAATTTATTTTATCTTCTTTGAAAAGTTATTTAATTCTTGAAGCGGAAAAATGTATTGTATTCTTGTTCCTCCTCGTAAACTTGCTTCAATACTCCCAAATATATTTTCTGTTGGAACGTGACAAACATCATCTTGCGCAGGAAAAATGTATGAGGGACATACGCCCGAAGGATGGAGAAATTTTATCAGAAAATCATCATATTCACAGTCAAAGGACTGGACTAATCCGAGCCATAGTTTATTTTCATACATACAACCCACAAAAGAGCCTGTTTCAATTTCGCGTTGAGAGACAGTATTATGTTCTTGATCCGAAGCAGAAACTCTAATGAGCTCTCTTATTTCGACTGACTGTGCACTCTGAGAGAGTGGATAAACCTTCAACGAATTCTTGGAAATTGGGACGAAGCGATGTAATTGTTGAGTACCTTTGATAGAAGTAATAGGTTCACTCAGACGTTTTTGCAAAGAAAGCTCTACATCTACAACTTCTGCCTCAGAGACGTAAAAAAAGTCAATAGCGGTTAGGAATTCTTGAGAGCAGAAATTGTAGAAGTCCTCAGCTGTTAAGATTTGATGGTCGAGAGGCCGTCGTAAGCTTTCTCTGGCGACTGCTCTTTTTACCGTTCCGCCAATACCGTCGCAGGCATTCTTCCCGTGGGATGTCGCGAAAAAATTCCACTCAGCATGAATTTTGAAGTCTTCGAAATGATGGCATAAATTTAGAAAATTTGTTTTATTCTTATACTGAGCCGCGCATCCATCTGTGAAATAATGAATTTTAGTTAGGTTTGAATTTTGTTGTTGGATGCACAGGATTAATTTTTTGAGAAAACTATGAACCAGAATTGTATCATGCCTGCGACGGTTTGAAACGAAGCAGTAACTTTTGCAAATTAGTTTTCCTGCATTGTTTTTGGAATAATAAACGAATGGGTGCACTGTACATTGCGAGTTCTCCCAATGAAACCCCTGGGCACAATCTTGTACGATGAATGAGAAGTTTTCCGCGAAATCGCCCACCAAAACACCTTCATTTTCGGGCAGAGTTTCTTTTAGATTTTTGAAGTAACTCGACTGACATTTATTCGTGAAGTGGTGTCTTGTCAGTTGTGCAATTTTTTTGGTGAGTTTCCACGTATTCCTCTGGAGTTTCGGTGATATCTTTTAACATACAGTGATCGACGGACACCCATTGTTTATATTTTATCTCTTCCATCGCCATGAAGTCCAAACTTTCCAAATAATTTTTGATTCCGACCTCTCGCGGGCATCTTTTGCATCGGTGCATCATACAATCTTCATTGTCCATGCCGCAGATGGATAAAGACATTAATTTTTTGTAGTCTAAATCTTTAATGCCTAACGCTGATATTTGTAGTTTCGGATTTTGGTGATGCGTACATACGCAGACACTGAGAGTTCCGCTTTGTCCCGCAAGCACGCACCACGATGGTCGAAGATGAGCAAAGGTACTAAAGCCTATTTTGGGATTTTCATCATTTTTTGCATATTCAGCATATAACTCTTTCAAGTTACACAATACCAGTCTTTTTTGTTTTTTTATTTTTTCACCCTCTTCATTTATTGCAAACTTATAATCTTTGATTCCCGGGCACATCCTACTATATTCGTCATTTTCATAAAACTCCTGAATGATTTTTTTCATTTCAGCTGTGACGACCTTCCCTTTCGTCATGTTTGGAATGTTAGGAAGAATCCCAAACTGTTTTTGAAGATTGCGGCTCTTACGCACCATATACTTTGTTGCTCCAAAGAAGTCAGCAGTTTTTTCAATGGGATAGGGATACAATGATAGTATTTGTAACCTAAGATTGCGATCGTTACTTGCTTGAAATTTCTCCTTTAATTCTTCCATAACCTTTTGATACCTGAAATAAAGTGTATTTGACATTAAGTTTAATTAGTATATTTTTAATTAAACTTTTCATAAAATATATGTATATGTATTATATTGTCCGATTATAAAAATGTAAACAGATAAAACTTAATTTAGTATATACTTCGATGACTGTATTAAATTTAATTTAAAATGTCAAATTTCAATAACTATGTCCGAAAAGTAGTCTTGCCTCTCTAAATCATCTTCCAAACAACTTTTTTTGGATGGACCAGCTTCAGAATAGTCAATAGGAGCCCCATAAGCAGCTTCAAAACTTCGTTTAACCTTTTCCATTGTCGATCTGAATTTCGTAGAAGCCTTTATCTGTTTTTGTCCCGGCTTCAATCCAGCTGTAAAACAAATTCATAAATTTAGGTTGCGTGAAATAATCAAATATCAAATATTTTGTATATATGTATTCAAGTGCTGATGCTAATATTTAAAAACAGAAAACTACGAATTTGGCATTAAGAAACAAATGTCCTGAACGGAGTCTCTATTGTTTTATTACCTGTTTTAATAGGGCTTTCATCAAATAAAGGTAAAATATTGTCGCTGAGCAAATCTTTATTGAATTGCCTGTCTTGAACGACAAATTCTTCCAATGGTGGTGGATTCGTGGAATCGCTACTGCTTCGCTCCATACATTCGTTAAGTATGTCTGGCTCAGGTATTGGTGCAGGTTCCGGCTCTCTGGATGAACGTTGAACATGTTCTAATACAATTGGCTTCTTTTTAATTGTGACATAGCAATTGCTGCATAGTAATTGATTTTCTTCCAAAATTCCATAGCTTGCAGCTGCCATGGCAGAGTTTACTTTTTTGATGTTACAGAAAATTCTTCTTGAGTGTTTTTTCATAGGATCGCAACAAAATTGTGTGTTTTGAGGCATTTTAAGGGTTAGGTAAATTTACGTATACTAGAAAATTAGGTATATAATGAAAATCTGGAAAGAAAGCAAAAAATTATTAAAATTTGGAGGATTTTTTTTTGTATTTTTTTTCATAATAATTGTCGATAAGCTGACTTTTTATTACTTATTATGGTGTACATACATCAAATAAACATTTTTTATTCCTGGTCTTTTTTTTGAAAAATGATATCTTCGCTGCCAAATTGCAAAAAAAAAAACTTTCCAAAAATCATAATTTTATTTGTTACCCTAAAAAAATGATACATATTTAGAAACTACAGTTAATTTTACATATTTTATCATTTAAGACTTACTACACTACCACAATTAGGAGCTGAGATATTTACGTTTGAAAATTATTGGTTTTTTCATTTGACCAAAATTTGGTCAAGCCATAAAATTTGACCAACTTGACCAATTTTCAAAAAAATTCAGAAATTTGTAATTTGGACCTAAACCAACCCTCACACCAAGTTTCATGAATTTTGGAGAGGTGACCGTGTACTTCATTTGTCTATTTCTCGTAGAATTACCCTTACGTAGTCTTTCCCAGTAGTTGAGTTCTTTGCAGCCATCAATCTTGGCTGTGAAATTATGCCTTTGTGTTTCTTCTAGTTTATTAGTTTTTTCCTTTTTATATGGGGATGTCAAAACTGAGCAGTATTCAAGTTTTGGTATAATCAGTGTTTTTAGCAGTATTTATCATTATCTGATTTTGTGTTTCGAATTTCGCATCATCTGTCATTATTATCCCAAGATTGATCACTTTTGTGCTTCTCTGAATTTCCTGTCTATCTGGAGCATAATATGCAGTCTAAGTTCTTCTCTTCTACCATATCTCAGGAGCTGAAATTTCTTGGGTGTTAAATGACATGGTCTTCTGACCATTTGTATATTTTGTTCGTGTCCCTCTGCACGGCCTCCACGTCATGTACATCGCTGATTTTTCTGCTGATCTTTGTATCATCTGCAAAGGATGTTACTATACTGTTGCTGTTTACTCTGCTGTCTATGTCTGTTAGCATGATAATGAACAGGAGTGGGGGCCAGTACTGTCCCTTGTGGTACTGAGCTGCATACTTCCGATTCTGATGATGATATACCTTGAATTTTGATGACCTGCAGACATTCTCTGAGGAAGTTGTAGATCCATTTTCCCACTTTGTCTGTTATTCCCATATATTTAATTTTATGTGCTATTATACCATGGTCACATTTGTCAAAAGCTTTAGCAAAATCTGTGTATATAACATCATAGTTGTCATTGCCTTCCAATGCATCTAGGATATTGTTGTAGTGTTCTATTAGTTGTGATAGGCATGATCTACCTGATCGGAATCCATGCTGATTTTCATTGAGTCTTTCCTGTGTCTCCAGGAAGTCATAAATTTTCTCTAACTATTCTTTCAAATACTTTGGTAAGGTGGGATGTCAATGACACTGGTCTATAGTTCTTTGCTTGAGATCTGTCCCCTCCTTTATATATAGGGACAATTTGTTCTTTTCAAGATAGGCCTACTTGGTATTTCCCCAGTGTCTAGGGATCTTCTCCATATGCAGTATAAAGGTGTAGCCATTTCATTTTTACAGTTTTTAATCAATAATGCATTCCACTTGTCCAGACCTGCAGCTGAATGTGGTTTCATTTGTCCTATAGCTCCTGCTACATCTGGTGTAAAATCAAAGTCTGTTATATACTCTCCTTGCAATTCCTCTTCAAAGAATGCATTTATGTCAGGTATCGCTTTGTCACTTTTTGGGGTACTGAAAACTGATTCATATTGAGCTCTCGATGTATCAGATATTTCTTTTGTATCGTCAGTTAGTTCATATATATGGTATATATATATACACATATATATAATATATACAGTGCATTCGAAAAGTGTCTCCGCAGTTAACCAACACTTTAAAAAAGTGTTTGACAAGTGTAGACGAGTTGCTCTGTGCCTGCAAAATGGTGGAAAACACTTTCAACACATGCTGTAAAATCAAAAGGTTGTGTAATAAAATCACTAAATCATGGTTGAATGAAAACATTGTAGTTTTTCAATTTCCTATGCGTTTAACATAGCACTGCAGAGAGAGTTTTCAAATGCACTGTGTATATATGTTTTTATATACCGTATATATATAATATATATATATATACGTACAGGGTGGGCCGTAAGTTTCCATACATAGGAAAAATAAACATTTTTTTATGGACAACCATTTTTATTTATATAATATGCTCTACATGGTTGCCATTGTTTTGAAAACACATTTCAATACGTGTTCCCCACTGTTGATGAACACGCATTAGCACAGTTGACGTTATGCTTGTAATGGCGTTGGTGATACGTTCCTTTAGATGATTTATGTCTCGTATCTTTTCCTGATACACCATGGCCTTCAAGTGCCCCAAAGATAGAAATCAAGGGGGGTGAGATCTGGGGATCTGGAGGCCACTCCACAGGACCACGCCGACCAATCCAAGCATCCGGAAACTGCTGATCCAAATACCGGCGCACGTGAAGACCATAATGAGGTGGAGCTCCATCTTGCTGGAAGTAAACTGGGAAGTTACCTTCCTCGTTTAGCAGGGATGGGAAAATCTCTTGCAACATGTTAAGATACCTTTTGGCATTAAGATTTCCACTGACAAAAATTGGTCCAATAATTCTGTCACCCCATATCCCGGCCCACACCATCACTTTACCGGCACCTTGCATCTTCGTTGGACTCAGCCAGTTAGGGTTAGCATTACTCCAGTAACGTATGTTTTGCCGATTAACCTCTCCATTGACGTAAAAATTTGCTTCATCAGTAAACAAGATCTTAGTTGAAAAGTTTGCATCCTCGTTCACTTTGGTTAATGCCCATTCACAGAATTCCATCCGTCTATCCGGGTCGTCTTCACTCAAATGCTGTGCCATATGCAATTTGTATGGATGCCATTTGTTTGCTTTCAAAATGCGCCTGATACTCGATCTGCTGACACCACTTTCTGCAGACAACCATCGTGTACTTTTTCTGGGACTCCGTGTAAGCGCTGTAAGTATCGTAGCCAGTGGCGGTCCTAGCTTACATGACGCCCTGGGCGCCCCCCCCCCCCCCCCCCCCCCCCCCCCCCCCCCCCCCCCCTGTTCGCCAACAGCCACACATTCGAATCCCCCCAAAATAAAGGACAGACATAACTCTTTCACAAAATAACTTTTTATTGGACTAATTGTTGGAACTTCAGAACCAAACAAAGACTCAAATTTCTGAATTTTACAAAAATCCTTCATCACGTAAATAGAATAACTCACTTAAGAGAATGTAATTATGATACTATGAACAGGAAAAATACAAATTAAATTGCACAACTGCCATAAATAAACTAGAGAATCAAATTTCTAAATTGTACAAATGCTCTATCACATAAATAGAATAAGACACTTAAGAGGGTAATTATTATGCTACACTTTGAACAGAAAACAAAATAAATTGCACCACAGCACAACTGCCATCTAAAGCCTGACTCTTCTTCTTACCTTCCTTGATGCAAAGTCATGAATTAAATCATCATATGAAATCTGCTCAGCAATTGTATGATTTATACTGATGATGGCCAGACCGGTAAGGCGTTCCTGTGACATAGTTGACCTCAGGTAGGATTTGATGAGCTTCAGCTTTGAAAAGCTCCTCTCTGCTTCAGCAACAGTGACTGGAAGAGTAAGACCAATTCTGAGAGCAGTCCACAAATTTGGATATTATTTCAGAGAGCTCCCTTTCATGGATAAATGTCAGCAGTTCAAGCAAGGATATGGTCTTTGATGGCAAGTCAGGCAAGTTCTTCAGCTCCTGTGCAAGCTCTCTGCCATCCAAGTCAGATTGTCCCTTAAAGTGTAGTGTAGTACTAAGGTTCACACATTGTTCTGTCAGCTCCTCAAATGTGAGATTTTGGAAATGTGTCAGCACTCCAAACTTCTCTCCCACAATTTCCAACGTGGAAAATCTTTCCTGAATGGCTGATGTTGCAGCATCAACCACTGCATTGAAAAATGTCACCTCCAGCTTCTTCAAAGCATCAATCAAGGGCTCATCAGATGCTTCATAGGAGAAGTGCCGCTTTGTGGACCTCAGCCGTTTTTGTTTTAACACAGCCTCCACATTCATTTGTTCACAGATATCTGTGGCTGCCATTTGTGCAGCCACAAAACCTGTTGGCCCTGTAATTGCGGAGACTCTCTCTGTTTTTTTTTAGGAGATTTACTGCAACATCAACGTGCATGCTAGGAGACTGCATCTGCTTGCTCACATGCTGAATTTGGCACAACAGGTCATGCCACACCACTGAACAAATGGCGAAGCGGTATGACCCAACCTCCTCTGACAGAGATTGAGCCTCGACCTTTATTACAGAGTCTTTGGTGTGGTCCCTCACCTCGATCAGTGCATCTCTCACTGCAGCTGCCTGATATCTCAGGGGCTCCACACTCTTGATCTTGCTTTCCCACCTTGTATCAGACCACATCTTCAATGTGATGTTCACATGTTTTTTCAAAATGGCCCATCGTGTGGAGGCTGAAAACAAGTTGTAAAGCTTCTGCAAGATGCCAAAGTAACTTGTGGCATCAATAGATCCCTTAGCAGCATCGGCCACAAGCAAATTCAGAGAATGAGCCCCACATGGAACAAACAGAGCTCTGGGATTAATTTCTAGGAGCCTGGATTGAACACCCTTGTTTTTTCCCCTCATGTTGGCCCCGTTGTCGTATGATTGTCCTCTACAGTCCATGAAAGGAACTTTTAGCTCCTCCAGTCTCTTCAGAATCAGAGATGCCAAATGTTGACCAGTGGACTCCTCTGCCTCCAAAAACCCCATGAAATGTTCCTTTATATGGGGCTTCCCCTCCAGTGACCAACCCGAATCACAACTGACAACTGTTCAGTGTGGCTGATATCTGGAGTGCAATCTAGAATTATTGAAAAACTTTGATTGTTTGATGTCGCTCACCATTGCTGAAATGGTCTTGCTGCTCGACAAATCAATGAGTTCGTTTTGTATGTGGTGGCCGAGGTAGCTGGTGTGACTGGAGGTCCCTTTTTGGACACGGTTAATGTGCTCTTGCATTATAGGATCAAATTGTGCCATCAGTTCAACTTCTTTCAGAAAATTGCCATTTGATGGTGAGAACAATTTTTCTGTATGTCCCCTTAGTGCCAAATTCCTAACTGCCAGAGAATGCACAATAGCAGTGAGACGTGTCAGCACCGCTCTCCATCTCAACTTCTCAGCCTCCAGAAGTGCCATCTCCTGCTTGTCAATGGTCTCCCCCTTTCTCATCCTCACTGCCAGTTCTTTCCAGATTTTCATAGAATTTAGGTGTTCTGAACTGTTGTCATGTGATGTGAGCAATGAGCTTGCATGCTTCCAGTCCGAGAGTCCCAAACTTGTTAAATTTATTTTCCTCTTGGAAAATAATGTACAACAGAAACAGAAAAGGCTGTTGTTTTTTAAGGAATAGAAACCAACTTCTGGTTATATTTTCCCCACTAACCAATGACTTCCTGAAGTATTGATGGTGAAACTTCTTCCGTCACTGTCGTTCTAGGGAATACAAAGTCAGATGGTACTTGACTTGGTCCCCTGGAAACCAGTTGTGTCCGAATTCTCTCAGTCAGAACTGAAGGCCAGTTAGCAGGGTCGGTGGACAGAGACTCATCCTCAGGAGGCGATTCTGCTCCAGGCCTTTCTAATAGAAAGAACAAGAGCATTACTCATTAGTATACACACCTAAGTTAGATAACACATTATTCACAGCACTTTGTTATGGTGGTGGTGTTATGGAATTATGGTGGTGAAACACCACACATACCCAGTAACCCAGACCCAGTGATAATAACATTATAATTTATAACTGTTTGCAAAATGCTTTGCAGGGATGCACACACATACACATACACACACACGCACACACTCACAGACATATGTGCACACACTCACCTGAAGAGTCCTGCCGGGGAGAAGTAGAAGCAAATGGGTCTTCATCCTCAGGATCAGACTGCATTTGTGGAGACATATGTGAGGCTGAGGAGGTAGATGGCTCCTCAGCCTCAATAATGGCAGAAGTAGACGGCTTCTCATCCTGGCTAGTGGCAGAGGGTGTTCCAAAATATTTCAAAAGTGCCCCTGCAAATAGTAAAATAGAACATAACAGACCAATGCATGAATAGGCTAGTACATTAATTTAACATGTTATTAAGCACAATTTATTAAACTTTTAGAATAGGAAACAAATGAATAATACAACCTCCTTGGTTAATGGCTAATTATATACATAATAGTACACTTCAAATGACTCAGAAAGCTATATCACAAAATAGCAGTGCAATATAGCAGTGAAGAGTAGATGACATAGCTCTATACCTTTATCTTTTGCTCGTTTCTCCTCTTCTTCTTTCCTCTTTTTTCTAAACTGAGCACCTGATAGCTTTGACCTCTTCTTATCCATTTGCGGTTATTTGACAGACCTTAGTGGCTTAGTGTGAAGATTCGTTCTGTAATAAATAATATACATTTCACTATTTAACCAAACCCAGAAAAATAACATTACATATGTTAAAGTATGGGCCTTTATTCCCAATAATATTAATCTGGAAGCATTTTGCATTGTTTAGGTCTTTTATGGGAAGGTTTATGGAAAATGCAATAGATGGTTTTTTATTAATAAAAATTATTTATTGATCTTTTATTATTTATTTTATTTTATTTTTTATTTTTATTTATTTCTTTATTTATTTATTCTTATTTTTATTTTTATTTTTTTTGCAGGCGCTCATGCCGCCCCTCCACAAATGCCGCCCTGTGCGGCTGCCCATATGAGGAACCGCCACTGATCGTAGCTGTTGTCTCGTCATCGGTGGCTGTACGTCTTGGACCACTTCGCGGTTGATCTGCAACATTTCCAGTTTTCTGAAACTTGTTAATAAGTTTTGCCACAGTGTCGTGTGTGATGTTCGTTCCATGTTGTCTGTTAAAATTCATTGCAACCATGCGACTGCTTCCCGACCCAGCCATCAGTATGATTTCAATTCGTTGCTCTTTCATCAAACGCATATTCTTAGGGTATCTGAAACATAAAAACAAACGTTTAATTTTTCCTATGTATGGAAACTTACGGCCCACCCTATATATATATATATATATATATATGTATATATAGATATAATATATATAGATATATATATTATATATATATGTATATATATATATATATATATGTATATATATATATATATATATATATATATATATATATATATATGTATATATATATATATATATATATATATATATATATATGTATATATATAATATATATATGTATATATATATATATATATATATATGTATATATATATATATATATATATGTATATATATATATATATATATTATATATAATATATATATATATATATGTATATATATATGTATATATATATATATATATATATATATATATATATATATATATATATATGTATATATATATATATGTGTGTGTGTATATATATATATATATATATATATATATATATATATATATATATATATATATATATATATGTATATATATATACACACACACACACAGTGGACCCCCGATTTGAGTACGCATCGATTTGAGTACGCTCGTCCATAGGCTCCTATTGACTCGACTTGAGTAGAAAACTCGATTTGAGTACGCCAGCCAGCGACGCCGAACGTGTTTCAGTTTGGCTAGAGCGTTCGTTGCGGGAACATTCAGGGTCTAATGTTTTGAATAGTACAGGTGTTCTTAGGGATTTCTGTTAGAATTTCGTACATTTTGTTTTCTGACTTTGTACTTAGTGTTTATTTATGTTAGTTTCTGTTGATTACAGCATAAAATAGTGAAAATATAGCATAAATTTGGTGATTCGTACATGCAGTGACTTTGATACTGTATTTTATATTGTGACATAGTGTACTGTTATAGTGATGGCTTCTAAACGTACATCTACATCAAAAGACTCACAAAAGAAGAAACTCCTTTTTACAATAGAGATGAAATTGGAGATTATTAGAAAAAGTGGAGGGCAAAAGTCTCAAAGACTTAGCTGAGGAATATGACATTCCTAAGACCAGTATTTTGAGCATTTTGCGTCATAAAGATTCTGTGAAGGGTACGAGGGCTGTTAAGGGCTCTACCAGGCTTTATAAGGGCAGGGAGGCTATTATAGAAATGGAAAGGCTGCTGCTTATTTGGATTCAGGAGAAGGAGAGGAAAGGGGAATCAACTACTCAATCATTCATTTGCGACAAGGCCACCAACATTTTTAATGAGATTAAAGGGACAGTAGATACATCTAGTGAGGCTTTTGAGAATTTTCATGCCAGTAAAGGGTGGTTCGAAAGGTTTAAGAAGCAGTGTGAACTGAAAAATGTGAGAAGGCATGGTGAAGCTAGCAGTGCTGATAATGAAGGTGCAGAAGCTTATAAGACCGAATTCGCTGAACTTATAGAAAATAAGACCGAATTCGCTGAACTTATAGAAAATGAAAATTATCTGCCACAGCAAGTGTTCAATGCGGATGAGACTGGCCTCTTCTGGAAAAGGCTACTGAACACGACTTATATCACCCAGCAGGAAAAGAAAATGCCTGGCCACAAACCCATAAAAGACCGATTTACACTTCTTGCTGCTGCCAATGCCTCAGGAGACCTTAAAATCAAACCTTTAGTGGTGTACCATTCTTAAAATCCAAGAATTTTTAAGTAGAAGAAAGTGATGACTTCCAACCTTGGGGTTTTCTGGAAGTCTAATAAGAAAGCCTGGGTGACTAGGGTTAACTTTCATGCTTGGCTGATGGAAGTTTTTTGCCCTATTGTTAAAGCATACCTTGAGACTAAGAAGCTGCCCTTAAAAGCTCCGTTACTGCTGGACAATGCAAAAGCCCATGATCCGGACCTCAATGCCATTGTTAAAGTTAGATTTCCCTTCATGAATGTACAGTTTCTGCCCCCTAACACTACGGTACCCCCTTAATTCAGCCAATGGACCAGCAGGTGATTTCTAATCTTAAGAAAATGTATACAAAACATATGTTTGCCCAGTGTCACGAAGCAACAGAAAGAATGTCCCTAACCAAATTCTGGAAGACAGAGTATAACATCTATGAGGCCATCAGGCATGTTGTGAGAGCATGGAGAGATGTCTCCAATGTCTGTCTTAATGCCGCCTGGAAAAAGTTGTGGCCGTCAGTGGTTCATAACTTTGAAGGCTTCCAAGATGAACCTAATATTGCAGCCGAAATTGTCCAGCTAGGCAACCAGATGGGGCTTAACGCCAGTGACAATGATGTTGCTGAACTGATCCAGGAGCATACACAGGAACTCACGACTGAAGAACTCCAAGTGTTGGCCAGGGAGTCTGGTTCTGGATCAGATGATGGGGAGGAAATTGAGGATGAATCGGAGAGTCTCACTGTTGCTAAGGCTAAGGAAGCCATTGAATACTGATCTAAGCTTAAACCTATTGTCAACTTGCACCCCGATGTGGAAATCAGTGAACCTGTTTTATGCTTGTTTGAGGACAAGGTCATGAGCTACTTTAAGTCATTCATAGCAAACAGGCAGAAGCAACAGAAAATTGATGCTTATTTCAAGCCCTCAAGTCCCCAACCCTCTACCTCTTCCATGTCATTGGCTGTGGGCCTAAGAACGCCTAGCCCTGATGAGTTACCAGACATCATCATGGAAGGAGACTCTCCCTCCAAGCAATAATTCCTCCCCTCCATTCCTCATCTGGAACTTCCAGCACATCAAGCAAGACTCCTACAAGATTATTCTATTTTGTCTATATTGTACGGTATGTATTTTGTATTCTATTCTGTCTATTTTTAATACAATTACTAAATTTTGTAGGCCAATTTCTATAGAAAAAGTAGGGGTGGGGTGAAATTTTGGGTTTTGGAACGAATTAATTAATTCCCATAGGTTATTAAGTTCGATTTGAGTACATTTCAAATTGCGTACGCCATGCTGGAATGGATTATGTACTCAAATCGGGGGTCCACTGTATATATTTTATATATATATATATATATATATATATATATATATATATATATGTGTGTGTGTGTGTGTGTGTGCTTTATATCCATGACTATTGCTGTGTGCATAGAGAAAAGCCAGTGGCCTATTCAAAAGACCAATTGAAGGATCGGGGAACCAACAGATACTGCTGGCAAGTATTATTTATTGTTAAGTGTGTGTGTAATATATATATATATATATATATATATATATATATATATATATATATATATATATATCACCGCTTCCCGAAGATCAGCGAAGTTAAGCGACATTGGGTCTGGGTAGTAGTTGGATGGGAGACCGTCCTCTGCGCCAAGATTATGTAGTGACCTGTGGTTTGGATCCCACGTAAAGCTGTAGGTCCCCTCCATCATATGACCTTAGATGTTGTGACAGAGGTTAAACAACCCCACTTAAAAAAATAAAAAATATATATATATATGGCCTAGTCTATGTGTGTGCGCGCGCGCGCGCAGGCTTGTGCTTTATTCCTGTGACTGCATGGCTGTGTGCATGGAAAAGCCAGCACATATATATTTATTTATATATGGTATGTATATATATTATAGACAGTCCCTGACTTGCATAAGGGTTCTATTCCAGAAGGCTTTACACAAGTCAATTTTTTAGCAAGTCTGAATTGACCCTTCCATAGGGCTCATTCCATGACAAATCATGCAGAAAAAAAGAAAGTGTACCATACCCTCATAGGTTTTGCTTAAATTTGGTTTATAGAATGGTCTATGGTAGTAAGTACCAAATTTCAAATATCAGCTCAGAGTTATGGTTCAAAAGTTATGCTCCCCCCTTTTTTGGGGGGGATGAAAACTGTAAATATTCAAATCACCATAACTCAGTCCCTAATTGACATATAACAGTGATTTAAAGTGTGTATGAAAGGTAATTGCACACATAAATTAGCATAAGCAGAAAAAATGACAGACTGCTTTAGGTCTACCAGGCTCCAGGTAAGAAAAGAAAAAATGGCTAAAATTAATAGAAAAAAAAGTTGACACTTTATTCCATTTGAAGGCATCCTGCGCCCCCCCATAAATTACAGATTTTTTTAAAATTTTTATATACCGTAAAATTCGGTGTACAAGTCGATGTTTAAAGCCTTAATAAATATCTTTAAATTTTAGGGTCGACTTATACAACAAGTATGAAATCAGAACCTTAATCCAAGAGAGGTAAACTGGTGCACATGATCAAGGATGAGCTCAAATACAGATATTGAATTACACTTTATTTATTAAAAACAGTTAAAAGGTTAAAAGACAATAAAAAACTTTAAAAATTTTGTTAGGATTAGGATCAAGGTCGCCATATGTATCTGAATCTGAATTGGAATCGCTTAAATTGTTTACTGCATCTTCTTCGTTATCACTATCTCTCCACAACAAATCATCTTCCATCCCATCCATTTGATTACTAATCCTACATTTTTTGAATGAATGGTTGGTTGGTTAGTGGAGGAGTGGGGGATCGACTTATACAAAGGATATATCTTGAAACACGAATTTCTTGACTAAAATATTGGGTCGACTTATACACCACGTCGACTTGTACACCGAATTTTACGGTATATAAAAAATGAGTTTCAACCTTATTCTATCAATATATGAAAAGAAATATGTGTGTATTTGCATATAAAATAGGTATTTACAGATTTGAAAATGACTACTTTCACTTAAGAGACAATAATTTCTAACAAACTGTTCAACATTCTCATTGACTTCTGGTATATAGATTGGTGTACTTGTTAAAAATGTAAATACATATGTGTTAAACTAGTATTCTAAGAACTAAACATAAAACACTAGTACCTACCATAAAATATCTTCCCCCATTTGATTGTTGGGTAAATTGGTTGAACAAAAAATCCCATGTGGACATTAAAAAAGTGGCAGTCCTACCCAGGATAACTATTGCCTAACTACAGAGATCTTTATTTTGTTTTCTGTGATGCGCAAAGCATTCACTGTTCTCATTTAATGTATATATTTTTTTTAATTTTTAACAGATTTATGTACATATACGCATAGTGTTTTAAATAAGTAAAAGTGTTTGATGAAAATGTCTACACATAAAAGTTATAACAAGCGCTGTTGCAACCCTTTTGAACTACACAAAAAGCCTATTCTGCGAAACTTGATGCCACTTCCAAAGTTTGTTGCTGAAAATAGTGACCCTAAATATAATTTCAGTGATGAATCAGAAGTTGGAATAAATTGTCTGAAATTAATTAATAAACACGCAAAACCTGAAGAATTATTCAGACTGCCAGAAGCAATAACTAGTAGTACTGAAACTACAACTACTTCACCTGACATAGGGTATCCCCAGAAAAAATTCCTAGAAAATGTACTGAAATGGATAAAGATATTCAACGAGAAGATCTTAATGCAACTTTGGAGCAACTTCATTACCCCAGTGAAATTATGTAACTAGCTAGCTATTAATGCGTGTACAGATAATGAATTTTTATAATGTCAGCTGAAATTTAATTCAGATATAGTTGTCTTATACCTAATACACATATATGAAATTATCTAAAAAATATACTTCAGTTCAGAAATTCAGATTGTTGCCACTAGATATATCATAGGGTACTTATATTGGTGCTACTATAGCGTGATTCCTACCTCGATTCGGCGGTCTACCTTTTAATTATAGCTTCTTACCTTGTTTACTAATTGCTTGTTTACATTCCAATGTCCATCGCCCTTGACGATTGGTTAGGTTTAGTCATGATATTTTTGTTAGTTTTAACGAAAATATCGTGACTAAACCTAACCAATCGTAGGTAGACCACATACTATAGTAGCACCGAAACTATTTTTTAAATAAATAAAATTGAATAATAAATAGCATTTTATATTTATTATATTTTCATTTATACCTTGGATAGGAATCACACACTACAGTACTGTAGTTTCGAACCAAAATGGGTAGGAATCACCCTATGGTATCGAAGTCACCGGTAGGAATCACGCTATAGTAGCACCCTTATATTTATTAATTGTTTCAAATATTTTTCAGACGCCCTGGCCCCTGAGCAGTGGAAATGGATCAAAGACAGTTTCACAAAAATATAAAAAAGCTTCAACCTCCCTCAAGAGGAAGTTGGAAAGTGCATTTGCCACTGAAGTTAAAGATGTTGGTGAGCCACTGAGTAAACAGCATCTCAAAGAAGCAGATTTGGAGAGGTAAGAAACTAAAAATAATTAATGAGATGACTTTGAACTATTAATGTATGTATGTAAATACCTGTATATAGGTACAGTATTATAGGTTGTCATGTTTGGATATATATGTAGACATTAGCTATACTTCCTAAAATGTGACATCATCCCATATACTAAATATACTGGAATATGTTCAAATTCATGAAGTACAGTACTTCTTCCTTTATTCTTGAATAATATAAATCGTGTACTTACATCCTTAATATTGTACAGTAATTTTGGGTTATGCTTTTTTATAGGTATGAAAACCTCATGAGTGATCTTGTACAAGACTTCAAATCCACATCATCGTACAAAAGGAGGCTTCAGATACTTACTCTCACCATTTCCTATTTCTAGGACAATGGATTTGTTTGGTACAACCAGATACATGGTTGACAAAGCCAGACATTTGAAACATACATTTGGTATTATGCCACAGATTCCTATCTACAGTAAAGGAAGAAAACTAACTGAAGATATAATCTCTGAAATAAAGGAATTCTATGAAGATGATGAAGTCAGTCATTTGTGTGCAGGGAAATCAGATTGTGTTAGCATAAGAAATAAAGATGGTGAAAAAGAGTACAAGCAAAAACGTCTATTACTAGGAAATTTAAAAGAATTATATTCAAAATATAAAGAAAATGATGATAATAGCATAGGGTTTTCTACCTTTGCCAATCAGGCCTAAATGGTGTATAATTGCTGGAGGCAAAGGAACCCACTCAGTTTGTGTTTGCACCCACCACCAGAATCCTAAACTCATGGTATCAGCAATTGCAGAGAAAAACTTAACCTATTACACACTTATGGAAAAAAGTGTTTGTGATATAAATTCTTCTACATGCATGTTACATGGATGTCGAGAATGTCCTGGTAGCATAGGCATATTTAATTTCTTAAATACTATACCTTCCTTGACAAGCAGAGATTCTGTTGAATATGGTCAGTGGACTAATACAGATAGATCAACATTGGAAACTTGTATAGCTTCTACACCTTTCAGAAAACATTTTTTTTCTTACTAGGCACCACTACATTGCAAAAAGCCAGAGTCAGTATTTGAAGATGATGAAACAGAATCTTCACTGTGATGAAATACTTGTGCTAGGGGATTTTGCAGAAAACTATTCATTCATCACTCAAGATGAACCACAAAGTTTTTACTGGACAAATGACCAGGTGACCCTCCATCCATTTGTGGTGTATCACATGAAGGATGAGGAATTAATTCATACTAGTTACTGTATTATTAGCGATTGTCTTGAGCACTCAACATCAGCAGTTCACACTTTTCAGCAATATTTAATGAAGGATATTAAACAGAAATTCCCCAACGTACAAAAAGTAATTTATTTCTCTGATGGGTGTGGAGGCCAGTACAAAAACAAATATAATTTCAGCAATCTATGCTATCACGAACAGGATTTTGGTGTGAAGGCTGAGTGGAATTTCTTTGCCACAAGTCATGGGAAAAATGCTTGTGATGGTATTGGAGGAACTATTAAAAGAGTTGTAGCAAAGGCTAGTTTGCAACGTACTGATACTGGTCATATTCTAACACCAAGAGCTTTCTCTGATTTTTGCACTGAACACTTTAATTCAATTATTTGTATGTTACAAAGGAGGAGGTTCATGCGGATAAATTCAATCTTTCTAGTAGGTTTAATGAAGCTTTACCTGTTAAAGGTACACAGGGTTTCCACAGGTTTGTACCAGAGTCAGAAAACCTAATACAAGCTTATCAGACATCTGGTTCTGATAATTGTAAATTGTTTAGAATAAGTACTGGGGCTGAACCAGATAAAGACAGTCAACTAGTTGAAAAAGATGAGTATCAAATTGGCCAGTATGTTGCCTGTAAATATGATGATAAAGTTTGGTTTGGAATTATTTTAGGCAGTTCAGAAGAATATGGTGATTATAAAATCAGTTTCCTCACCTCATCAGGATCTAACACTCAGTATTATTTTCCGATGAAAGAGGATGTTTGCTGGATAAAACAAAGTGATATGATTTCTATCATGATGATACCAAATATCAAGCCTGGTGTTAAGATTATTTACTCCTTCAATCCAAAGCAAGTTCGTGAACTTAGTGGGAGTTTGGAACCAAAACTAGGATAATTGAAAATTAACTATATATAAGCTTAGGTAGGTATAGATTAGTAGCATTAAGAATTATTGCACCATGCGTAAATTGCAGTGTATTAATTACCTAACAGCTTACATGAATTTGTAAAAATAAGTCTTAAGTAAAAGTAGCCATTTTGAAATCTGTAAATACCTATTTTATATGCAAATACAGTAGACTCGCAACTTACGCAGATTTTTCTTACGCGGTTTCGACTATACATGGGTTATAATTTTACAATTTCGGTGCTTTAAGGCAGTGTACACACGTCTCACCTTCATCTGCATTCGCAATGCCATGGAGGATGGCACTAACACGTGTGTTATGGCATGCTGGAAGGAACTCAACATTGCCAATTGCATCACTTTGGTGTTATAGGTATGTTATACGTATAACAGAGTACAATATATAGTGATTTAAGGGTGATTTAGGGGATTTTTTTTGGTTTCTGACTTTACGTGTTTTTTGGCCTTACATCAGGTCCCAGGAACGTAACCCCTGCGTAAGTTGCGAGTCTACTGTACACACATTTCTTTTCATATATTGATAGAATAAGATTGAAACTCATTTTTTGTATATATGAAAATTTTAAAAAATCTGTAATTTAGGGGGGCAGGAAGGCAGCACCCCTTCGAATGGAATAAAGTGTCATAACTTTTTTGTTAATTTTAGCCCTTTTTTTCCGTTTATGCTAATTTGTTGTGTGTGCAATTACCTTTCATGCACACTTTAAATCACTGTTCTATGTCAATTAGGAAATGAGTTATGGTGGTTTGAATATTTACAATCCCCCCCCCCTCCCCAAAGTGGGGGAGTGTAACTTTTGAACCATAACTCCGATTGAGCTGATATTTGAAATTTGGTACTTACTACCATAGACCATTCTATAAACCAAAGTTAAGCAAAATCTATGAGGGTGTGGTTTTGACCACTGCATGATTTGTCATGGAATGGCCCATACGTAATAATTGAACACAAGATACAATACTTTTTTCTAAATAAAAAAACTAAGTAGAGTATAGTGGCAATAGAAGCATAGGAAAGAAAGATAATAAAGTAATTCAAAGTCCTGTACTGTCCTGCACTCTTACCATCACATCACTTGGGTGCTTTTCAGTCATTACTGCAACACAATTAAGGGCAATTTTATGAAAAAAAAGTTTGGAAATGATGCGGAGGAGATTTATGAGAGCATTTACTTATTCAAATTTGCGCAAGTCAAGGCTTATGTCACCCGGGGAGCATCTGTGTATATATAGTAACCTATGGATCACCAATTTGTGGTGGCCTACGAAGTAGGCTTACAATAATTAATTAATTAAATTGAAATGAATAATTAGGGGTAGTGTTGCAAAAAAAAAACTTTTTTTAAATCGTGTTTTTTTATGTTTGTTTTTTATTGTTTTTTTTGTTTTTTTTATAAAATTGGTATATAGATATTATCCCTTCTTTATTTTGAAACAAAAGTACACATATGTTGTTCTCATTGTAACATTGATTTCAAGGAGTAACAAAAACAAAAAAGGTTTAAATCTATTTTTCATTATTTTTCCTTTTAATAAAGGTTGACACTGCCCCTAAAAAGACTCCAGACACAAGCCCAATTATAAAATCCATTGTAAATTTATATTAATTAACTAAAAAAAATATACTTTCAACATTTTTTTCATCATTTGAGGAGTCATAGAGAGTCATTCATCATACATTGAGTTTTTAGACTCTGCTTCAGACTCTGAATAGAACATTTCATTCCCTTCATGATCATACTCTCTGCTTGATGATGGCCATTCTTGTGCTTGGAGAGTTGTTTGGGACATGTTTTGCTTCTGCTGAGCACCTGCTTCAGATTCATGGTCTTGTGGTTCATTGTGATCACCCAAAGCATGGTTATGAGCGATGAAAACTAGCTTAGATGCTCTATCAGTTGTCAGTCGGTTCCGTTTGACTGAGTGGATCCATGAGTGGCGACTGAAAGAGCGTTCCACAGCTGTACTAGTTGGGGGCAGGTTGAGAATATTTGCTGCAACCTTGGAGAGCTGGGTCGAACCACAAATTCCATTCCACCAGCTTGTTGGATTCGCCTGTGCAGCTGCCTTCCAGACAAAAGGCTTTGCAAAGATATTCTCTCTTGATCGGTAGTCAGCTAACTCTCCCAATGTCTTGCTATCATCCACAGATGGAACAGCTACAGATATCTCTTGTATGACTTCCATGGCATCCACCTGAAATACAATTTGTAACACATTAAATATAAAATAATATCAAATAATAGATAATGAATGTCTGCAAAATAAGAACATAAATCAATATTTGGTGCTAGTTGTAAAATCAACAACTTACTATTTCTTCTCCAGATATGTGGCATCCTTTGTAGCGAGGATCAAGAAGATTTGCTGCCAGGTGGATACTTCTAAGAAGAAACTTTCTCCGTTTAGGAATAATTCCCTTAAAACAATCTTCTTCGCTCTTCAGAATTGGGCTCGAGGAGAGATTCTTCTCGAAGGATTGTTGAAGGTCATTAAATATCTTTGGTACAATAGAGAGGTATTTGCTATCCCCTTCTACTGCAGTGATATATCAGAAACCGGCTTCAACAACTTCAAAGATCCATCCAGTTTATCCCAGAAGATTTCAGAAAGCAGGAGTTTTGTGAGTGATTGATCAAGAGAGGCGGGTCATTCTCTGTCAGATCAACCAAAAAAAATTGAAATTAACACCCTCATCTCTCATATTTTGCTGAAATTTGGTTTATAGGGAGTTTGTGAGCCCTGAATCCATTTCTGAAATTATAAGGTCAATCCGACCAACGGTTCAAGAGATATGACCTCGGGCAATTTGAGGTCACTCGCGAGGTTACTAACATTTGGCGAGCCATAACTTGGGTAATAATTGTCATAATTATATAAAAGTATATATATTTAGAATCAGAAAACGACAAGGAATCCAAATATGCAAGTTTTAGAACTCTAGGTTGAAAAATAAAAAAGTTACACTGTAACCAAAAGTTGAGGTCACGATTTGACCTCTGGGGTATCAAATGAGAATTTTTTTTTTAAATGTAAAAAATGAAGGCATAGGCATTGGCTATTAGAATCAGCAAAAAAAAGTTTGTTTGTTAGTATTTTTCATGTAACTAACATATAAGTGAACACCATATTCATAAGTTGTGCGTCAATTCTACCTATTTTTTCACACTTAAGCTCATAATTTGACCTATAGAAATTAAAATTACATTTTTTATAGATATAAAAAACAGTCAGAGTTCTTGACTAATAGAAACAATCATAAAAAGTTTGTTTATGTTGGTACTTTTCATGTAACTAACTTATAAGTGAACACCATATTTATAAATTGCTTGTCATTTCAAGGAATTTTTATATCTTAGCTATCAATTTGACCTCAAGCTCCAAGAATTTAATAAAAATTGTATTTCACTGCTAATCTACACTGGCAATAATAGTTATAATAGTGAAAGGGGAAGACTAAGCTCACATGTAGCCTAAACAAACCTGTTGAAACATGTTGCTACTTGTCTAAGTGCAGAATCAACACAGATAGTTGCAAAATTCCTTGTCTACAGGTTAGTACAGTTCCAGCCAGCACTGTGGGTGGCTGGTGGGTATGGTGTTTTAATGAGCCTCAGAGACTATCAAGGCCTAAAATATTAAGTGTGTATAGCTATATATTTTCTAAAAAATATATATTACCTAATTGTAAATCCTATATCTTTACAGATCAAAATACAATGGTTCGGCACTTGAAATACTGCCAGGACCCTATTCAAAAACACAAGAAACGCATAACAATCAATCTTAGAAAAGTGACTGATGTACTTGTTGAAAAATGTGCTGGAAGGGTGAAAAAAGACTCATTGCTGTGTGTGAACTGCTGGACACTGATAATGAAAAACCCCACTATACTTAGTACCACTGAAAACAACGAGTCTGAGCAGGATTCAAATGAATCATCTACTATCAGTGGCTTGAGTAACATCTCTTCAATTCAAGATCTGGACAATGACAGTGATTGCTTGATAAAGGAAAATCCTTCAACTTCAGTTGAACCAGTTCTAGCATTTCTGGACCAAACACCAGTTAAAAAAAGTAAGTAATAAATTAATATAATAACTTATACTTTACTACAAGGTCTGTTTGATCTACTATATAGCCAATTATATAGCATTTAAGGTACTATAATTAATATTTAATTACTAATATTCAGGTGTGTGAAACCTTTTTTTCTGTTCTTTTCAGAAGGGCTGTCATTAAGCCAGAAAAAGCGCAAGGCTCGTGGTAAGCTATCATCTGCTCAGAAACACCTGAAGGAGAGGCTAGAACTCAGTTATGGTGTTCAAATTACCGAGGAGGTAAGTGATACTTCAAAACCTGAAACTAAATCTGAAAAACATCTAGACAAATTAATGAATGAATTGAAACAGTCATTCCTGGAGAGCAAATGTCACCATCACAAACTACAAATATTGACACTCTCACCATACACAATTGAAAAAACAGCTAGTTTCTTTCAAACTACAACATACATGGTGAAAAGAAGCCATTCACTTAAATCAGAACATGGAATCCTTCCGAAGATTCCTCTAATGAGCAAAGGAAAAGTGATATCTGAAGAACACAAAGATATAGTTAGAAGATTCTATGAGTCAGAAGAGGTTAGTCGTATGTGTCCTGGCCAAAAGGATTGCGTGAGTTATCAGTGCTGAAGGTGCAAAAACGATTGGTCCTCGGGAATTTAAGAGAGATGTTTGAACTATATAAAAATGATGAAAAGAATCCCAAAATAGGATTTTCCACATTTGCAAAATTACGGCCATCATATTGTGTGCTTGCCGGTAGTGGTGGGACTCATTCTGTCTGTGTCTGCACATACCATCAAAATCCAAAATTGCAGCTGGCTGCATTGGGAGAAAGAGGTCTTTCATACAAGGATCTTATGGATTACAGTGTCTGCAGTACAGAAAGAGAGACTTGCATGATGCAACTTTGCAATGATTGCCCAAGAGAAGAGGGTGTCCTGGATTTTCTTGAGTTACTTGACAGTGTGAAATCAGCTCCAAATGAAATATCTTACAAGCAATGGGTGACTGTTGACCGTTGTACAATGGTTGATAAGGTGGAGCCACTTCATGAATACTTATCATCCCTAAGCATGAAAATATCCCGCATGGTTCGTCATCACTTTGTTGCTCAGCAACAATCAGTACTTCAAGCAGTTGAAAGAAACACTACCACCTCAGAGTGAGGTAGTTATAGTAGGTGATTTCTCTGAGAATTATTCTTTCATTGTCCAGGATGCTGCCCAAGGGTTTCACTGGGACAATTCACAGTGTACAGTTCACCCTTTTGTCATCTATTATAGATCATCTGCAGACCAGGAACTTAGCCATTTTAGTGTCTGTTTCTTATCTGCATCACTAAAACACAACACTATAATGGTTTACTCATTCATATTGAAGCTTATGACATATGTTAAATTCAGATGCCCACAATTGAAGAAGGTGCACTATTTCTCAGATGGATGTGCTGGCCAATATAAGAACAGATACAACTTCACAAATCTCTGTTACCATGAAGAGGATTTTGGTCTGTCTTGTGAATGGCACTTCTTTGCTACATCCCATGGCAAAAATGCATTGTCATGGGATTGGAGGAACAGTGAAAAGAGCTACTGCTCGTGCCAGTTTGCAGAGAACTACAGAGAGGCAAATTCTTACACCAGAACACATGTTTCAGTTTTGTGAAGAAAACTTGAGCAAGAAGATAAATTTTTTCTTTGTAACTACAGCTGATTTGAAAGATGCAGAAGAACGGTTGGAACATTGATTCAAGGATAGTAGGGCTATTCCTGGAACTCAGAAATATCATAGATTTGTTCCCCTAAACAAGGAAGAACTGATGGTGTATCCCATTTCAAGTGGCATTGGAGAAAAGAAAAGAATAAGGAAAAGTCATTTTACTAATGAACCTGCAATGCTTGGTAACCTAAAATGTGTCAAACCAGGAGAGTATGTTGGCTGCATTTATGACATGCAAGTTTGGTATGGAATTGTGGAGGAATATTGTGAAGAGTTTGATGATTTCACTGTGAACTTTCTACATCCCTCTGGGTCATCAGGATCAAGTGCATATTATTATCCATCAAACAAGGATTCATGTGCAGTGCCAGGACATCATATATTAACTGTAATGAGTTGTCCTACCCTAAGAGGAGGCAGCAGAATTCAATACATTTTTCCACAAAAAGAAATTGATGAGAGCATCGAGCATGCAAAAATTGTATTAGGCTAGCACATGAATCCTCTAAGTAGGTCTTCCCCTTTCACTATTATAACTATTATTGCCAGTGTAGATTAGCAGTGAAATACAATTTTACATTTTTTGCCTTTGTTTTTATATCTATACAAAAATGTAATTTTAATTTCTATAGGTCAAATTATGAGCTTAAGTGTGAAAAAATAGGTAGAATTGACGCACAACTTATGAATATGGTGTTCACTTATATGTTAGTTACATGAAAAATACTAACATAAACAAACTTTTTTTTGCTGATTCTAATAGCCAATGCCTATGCCTTCATTTTTTACATTTAAAAAAAAAATTCTCATTTGATACCCCAGAGGTCAAATCGTGACCTCAAATTTTGGTTACAGTGTAACTTTTTTATTTTTCAACCTAGAGTTCTAAAACTTGCATATTTGGATTCCTTGTCATTTTCTGATTCTAAATATATATACTTTTATATAATTGTGACCATTATTACCCAAGTTATGGGTCGCCAAATGTTAGTGACCTCGCAAGTGACCTCAAATTTCCCGAGGTCATATCTCTTGAACCGTTGGTCGGATTGACCTTATAATTTCAGAAATGGATTCAGGGCCCACAAACTCCCTATAAACCAAATTTCAGCAAAATCTGAGAGATGAGGGTGTTAGGCACTGGTTGATCTGACAGAGAATGACCCAGCTGCTTTCTTTGCTTCATCATTTATAGTCAGGGTCTGGAGGGGGTGTTTATTGATGTCGATGCTCTCCATACAATGGATGATAGACCCCCATCTGAAAATATTGGCAATATATTTAATATCAAAATAAGAACATACAATGTAGATACTGTAGTTTGAGACTGTTTGAAATACTACAAATTCAAGACAGAAATGCCTGATTTTTTAGAAGTTTAAAATGAATAGTAAAAATGTCTAACGAATCAACTAAGACCCTCTTACCTTGTTTTGACAGGCAGCTTCAGTGTGTGTTGATGCTTCGATGGAGACTGCTGTTGATGTTGATTTAGTAATGCAGTCAGCTTCTGTGACTTTTTAATAGTCTTAACAATGTTAGTACACTCACGCTGGATGCCCTCTACAGTCTTGATCCTGTTGATGTCTGTAAAGATCAAGTGTAAAGTGTGAGCCAGACATCCATAAGGTTGAATGTGTGGATATTCCACTTGCAACAGCTCCCATGCTTTCTTCATGTTGGTGGCATTGTCAGTGCAGATGACAAGCACTTTCATAGGTCCAACTTCCTCAACCACTTCCTTAATTTTATTTGCCATGTACTCTCCTGTATGGCTGTCTGTACCTATGACAAGAAAACCATAACAAATTATAATCATAAACTCAGACTAAAATGATTACCATTCATAATCATATGATACCTAATGCAAACATGTTTGTACCATGTTAAAATCAAATACATATGAACCCCTTTATACCACGGTCCATGGGATCCAAACTCCAGAACAGCTTAATATTCCACGGCTTATCCCACTCAACGAAAATTAACTCTATCATCACGAAAATTACAGAATATATAGTTCTCATATACCTGAACACTGCCATCCGTAATTTTTCAACTATTTCTTTAATTAATTCATTATTTCACTCAAAAAAATTTTCTATTCAATAAATGAGGAGGGGATGAGGGAGTTTTAGTCACTTCTACTTAAAAAGTAGAAATATGTTAAATTAATTTAACTATAAATTTTAAATGAAGCTTACTTAAATTACATTAGGTCAGTTTAGCATAGTTTCCATAATAATTATATTAAATAATAATTATATTAAATTATTACTTTTTTCACTGGGTCCACAGTGTCACCATGGCTTAACATGAATCACAGCTTAATGGTCAGTGGCTTAACGGGGTTCTACTGTATATGATTTTAAACATACTTGTTGCAATGCTGCTCCAAAATATGGGCCTGGGTACTGTTATGATGAAATTTATGATTCCCTCATTTCTGCAAAATAATACAGATAGTAATATTTGTAAATAATGATTTGAGAGAGCAGATGTAGGCTACATCTGATTAGCTACTGATTAGCTATATCTGAACACAACTTTGAACTTGTTTTTGCAATGATATCTGTAATTCAAAATATAAGAAATAACATACACTACTCTATTAATCAGTACCATACTTTAGCTCTCTCACAATCTTACCTGATATTGCTCCAGCCATCACAGAGTATTGCCACACTTGAAGCAGATGCCACTAGTTCTTTAGCTGTTGTAGCAGTTTCTTGGTACACTCTCAAGAAGAGAATTTGAGATCATATCCCGGTTTGGCACTACAAATGATGGTCTCAAAGTGGCAAACACTTGTAACCATAGCTCATTCGCCCGTGGTAAAAAATTCCGCCTGTGGTAAAAAATAACTTAAACGTCTTTTATTGCAACGCGCGTCGCGCGTAGTATTAGAAATAAATTAAATGAATTTAAGGCGGTAATTTATTCCGGCAACTATGATATAGTTGCTATCACTGAAACTTGGTTAAATACCGTGACTCGGGACTTGTTGGGGGAACTTGATATACCGGGTTTTAAAATCTTTACTAAAGATAGGTTACATAGATTTGGAGGCGGCGTTTTGCTGTACATTCGTAATTCCCTTAGGGTTATTGAGGTTAAGTTAGATTTTCCGGCAGCAATTAATGCGATCTGTGTTGAAGTTAGGGTGCGTAGTATTAGTTTTAATTTTGTCGTTGTTTATAGACCTCCCGTTCAACCCCTCGATATAGATACTAGATTTTACTCACTTCTTGGTAATTTTATTGACAATCGGAATAGTATAATTGTCGGAGACTTTAACTGCCCTAATGTTAATTACGAGAATTTTATGGGTAATGAAGAGGGTTTGAGACTGGTTGAGTTTATGGACGATAACTTTTTACGACATAGTTACTGAACCAACGCGCGGTGATAATATCTTAGATTTGGTGATGACGAACGGCGAGAATATAGTCGAAGGTTTAGAAGTAGGCGAGAGTTTAGGATGTAGCAATCATCAAATTCTTAGGTTTAAGTTATTGATAGAAAACACACAGGATAGTAACGTAATAGAAGTCCCTGATTTTTGTAGGGCTAATTTTGATAGTTTTGCTGATAGGATGAGAGTAGTGGACTGGGATAACTTATTTATGGGTAATGACACAAATTTGTGTTGGGTGGCGTTTAAAGAAAGTTTTAGGAATATTGAAAGGGAGTTTATTCCTCGTAGGCCCAAGCGCGTTAGAAATCGTGGTAGGCCAAAGTGGTGGACTTGGGAAGTAGGCGAGTTCATAAACGAGCGTATAGACTTAACAAGCACAATGGCCAGGTAGCTAACTTTAATAGATATATCGAGCTTAGACGTCAGGTTAAAAGATCAGTTAGGAATGCCAAGCGTAATTTAGAGATAGTTATAGCTGCGGATAGTAAACATAATCCAAAAAAGTTTTTTGAATACGTTAATAATCGTAAGCCGGTAAAGGATAACATAGGCCCTCTAGTGGATGTAAATGGCGCTTTGGCTTCTGACGCTCAGGCGATGGCGGGTATTTTCAATAACTTTTTTGCAACAGTTTTTACCGTGGAGGACGTAAATAATGTCCCCGACGTTGATGATATCGTTCCATTTAGTAGCGAGACTATTTTAGATGAAATAACTGTTTACGAGGCTGAGATTGCGCATTATATCGATAGGCTAAAAGTTAGCAAGGCTCCAGGCCCTGACGCTTTTTATCCTAGACATTTGAAAGATTTGAAAAACGTTATCGTAGGCCCCTTAGCGAAGATTTTTAATCAGTCACTCGAAACGGGGATTATTCCTGAAGACTTTAAATTAGCTAACATCACGCCTATTTTTAAAAAGGCGACCGCGCGGTAGCTAGCAATTATAGGCCCATTAGCTTAATGTCAATTGTCGGTAAACTTTTGGAATCCGTAGTTAGGGATCGTATTATCGATCACTTAGAAAGTAGGGGTTTGATTAATAGTAGTCAGCACGGGTTTCGACGCCATAGGTCTTGTTTAATTAATTTGTTAGAATTTTATAACGAAGTAGTGCGCGAATACGATAGGCATAGGGCAGCTGACGTTATTTATTTAGATTTTAAAAAGGCGTTCGATACAATTCCGCATAGGAGACTAATTGCGAAGGTTAAAGCGCACGGTATACGCGGTCAGGTAGCTAACTGGTTAGAAGAATGGCATCGTGCTAGGAGACAGAGGGTCGTAGTGAATCGGGGTGGTTAGATGTAGGTAGCGGTGTCCCACAGGGTTCAGTGTTAGGCCCATTGCTATTCGTAATTTACATTAACGACAGATGTAGGATTGACTAGTAACGTGTCAAAATTCGCGGACGATACTAAAATAGGTGGTAAGGTTGTTAACGAGGACGATAGAAATAGGATCCAAGACGATGTAGATAGGATTATGGAGTGGACAGATAAGTGGCAGATGCAATTTAATGTAGATAAATGTAAAGTTTTGCATATAGGTTCTCGCAACAATAATTACGCGTACACGATGGATGATAGGGAGTTAGCGAGCATTGACGAGGAAGTAGATTTAGGCGTACGCGTAACTAAAGATTTAAAGGTTAGGAACCAGTGCCTGGAGTCTTGCGCAAAAGCGAATAGGATGTTAGGCTTCATAGCGCGTAATTTCGAATTTAAATCGAAGGATATTATATTGCCCCTTTACAAGTCCCTAGTCAGGCCTCATTTAGAATATGCCATTCAGTTTTGGTTCCCGTACTTGCGTGAGGATATTGATAGGTTAGAAAGGGTTCAGCGTCGTGCCACGAAACTTATTCCGTCATTGCGCAATAAGCCTTATGAAGATAGGATTAAAGAGTTAGACTTGTATTCACTCGCTACTAGAAGATTAAGGGGGGAGCTTATTGAAGTTTTCAAAATCGTTAATAACATCGATAACGTAAATTTTGACAAACTGTTCACTTTCGATAATAGTAATACTTGCAATAATGGATTTAAGTTGCGTGGCAGACGTTTCATTACTAATATCGCTAAAAACTTCTTTACGTTTAAAGTAATTGATAAATGGAATAATCTTCCCGCGTCAGTCGTTCATTCTACCAGCGTTAATATGTTTAAGAACCGTCTTGACAGACATTTTAAAGGTATTAACGTTGTTTAATTTAAAAAACAACAAAGTTAGCAATGGAAGCTCTGGTGGTGGTGCTCGAGGATGAGTCTGTTGACAATGAATGCCAGCTTGTGACATGCCAGTGTGTGATGCCAGCAATAAAAAAAAAATAAATAAAAAAAAAAAAAAATTAGACTAACACGAATGTAGATGTAGCTCATAGCGTAAACTAACCCACTTTTTGTTTAACTTTACCTACTTTTTTTTTTTTTTTTTTTCTTATCTCCTTTCTTGCATGTCTGTAACTCTCTTTACTTGCATGTTTGTAGTTTGCATGGTATGACAGTGAGTTAAGACTGTATTTGCATGGTTTGTAAGCGTTCTTATTTTACTTCTTTTCATCTTTCACCCCTCTCCTATTCTCTCCGACTATTTTTCTGACTTGTCGGCAGTGGCTGGCGGATGATGATGGTGAGACACTTTTCCTCTTTTTCTGAATGAATGTTAACCCATGAGTGATAGGTGTTACTCTTACTTAACCCCTTATTCTCTTCTCTTAACCCTCTACTCTTTCCTTTCTCTCGGGATAACCTTAGAGTGGATCTTAGGGTCTTTGTTAGCCTTAGCTTCTGTAGATCTGTAGATCCTTAATGGACATCCACTTGCATAAATAGCCCGAGCTAGGTGTACTTGAGTTTGTTCCTATAACAAAAAGAAGTCATTAGATTGTTGAATGATAATTTTTCGTATGTATAGAATTTAGCCTCACACAAAGGATACCATGTTTTTTATAGATTAGCAGACTAGGTTGCTTCACTAATACTAAGCAAAAAAGTAATTTCATTAATTAATGGTCCAATTATAATTGTGAAATGGTGGTTCATGTTAGGAATTTAAAGATATATATTCACTGGCATCACTATAATATATAATGTACTTACAATCTCTGCATTTGACATGTAATCCATGTATTTGCTAATTTTATTCTGTTGAGGGGGAAAGGGAGATCTTGTGGATGTCCTTGATGTTGATCTGGTTTCATTTGGTGGGTTGCTCTTGCAACTATACTCACTTTGATCCATGTCAATAATATCTTCAGAATAGTTTTGTAGCTGTCTGATGCTGTGATTTTAGTTTTAAATATCTAAACTTTATTTTGTCATCACATTTATTACAATTAGCAATATGTTTGGCCATTTTTGTGCCATTTTTTACTAGTTCCATGCAACAAAAATTGCATTTAACTTTTGCCACTTTTGCATCACTTTTAACATCCTTAAATAGGCATGCAACTGGAGTCTTCTTTCTTCCTGGCATTTTATCAGTTTATCACTAATCTAAATAATTACTGGTATATAAGATATAAACCTGAAAAAAACATACAAATTAACAATATAATTTAAAAAATTGAAATAAAATAGGTTAGGTTGGTAAGTAATGGTAAAAGCTGTATCTCGAAAAAGTCTCCAGTCAATAAATGGGGATGGGGGCATTTTAGTCAGCTGTATAATAACCTAAATAAGTATAAGTGTTAAATTAATGCAAATTAAACTTTTAGACGAAACTTAGTTAGGCTAGGTTAGGTCAGTTTAGCTTAGTTTTTATAATAAATATATTTTATATATGTTTAAGGAAAAAGCCGTCGCTAGTGGGGGCTGGAGACTTTTCCCGTCAGATGGCTTATTCCCCCGAACACCGTTAGGTTAAGTTTAAAAATAGGTTAGGTTTAAATTTTTTACAATCTCCCCATTTATTTGGTAAGATTTCTCGTTATTTAATTTCGATATTGTTACACGACAGAATTAGCTAACTAAAAAAAAAAAAAAAAAAAAAAAAAAAAAAAATTAAATTAAAAAACTTTTTAAAAAAAAAAACTTCCTTGTTTTTTTTGGGTTGCAACACTAGTCGTGACTGAATATAAAAGCTCGGACCAGATGTGATATATATATATATATATAGTAGTATATACTAGTATATATACTACACTCCCTGCAAGGGGGTTCTAAGCTCGTGCTCTTGAGTGCTCTTTGTGCTCGTTTGTACGTGCTTGTTCCTGGAGGTTTCACGTGCGCCCTCCCGGCCCTAGCACCCAAGGATGATGGGGCTCGACCCTGCAGTCCTTGTCATCCTTGGTCTTTTTCCACTTCGACTGTCCCCTCCACCCTTTCTTTTTCCTCTGTCTTTCCTCTCACTTTTTGTTTGTTTTTCCGCCGAGATATGCCCTTTTAAATAGAGGCGAATCGGTTCTTCCCGAACTTAAAAAAATAAAAAATATACTACACTAGTAATATATACACAACAGAATTAGCTAATATAAAAAAAACAAAAAAAAACTTTTTTGTTGGTGTTTTTTTTTGGGTTGCAACACTAATTAGGGGTCGCCAGTTTGGGGTGCAGCCCAAACAAACAATATTTAGTAAGGAGGGGGAAAAATATGATTAAGTTTGAAATGTTATGATAAAACCAGTGAAATCAGAAGATACCATAATGAGCACCACATTTTTTCATAACGAATGTCACACACAAATTGCTGTATATCATTTTAGCAGATAATTAGACATTCTTTTAATAAACTGGGTATTAATAAATTCCTTAAACACAGACCTACAACCTCATATATATATATATCAAGTGTGGAAAACATTACCCAATTCATAGAGATTTGTGTAAATATCACTTAACTTGACAGTTGGAGGTTGCATTTGTGTAATGAGTATCATGGCAACTTCTTCCATTAATAAAAATAATAATAAATAGGTGGATATATAAAATAATGTGATGTTTGTCAGCTTAGATTCTTGGGTGTTTGTGATAAAAAATTAAAACCTCGACTGCTAGTATCTGGCTGGAATGACCCTATATCTAAACCAAACATAGATCTTAAAATTTTTAGATAAGAATCTCAACTCTTGTAGAGTTTGATAGCTAATGTATAGATACATGGGTAGCTACTGCAATTTATCGCATAGTGAACATCTTTTACCAGGATTAAAATTAGTTTGTCTTTAAAATATAGCCTAAACTATGATAGATTGGTATAGAAAAAGTATAAAGTTTTGTTTTTTATTTTATACATAAAATGTCTAATTTCTGTTAAAAGCTAATTTTCTACTAGCTACCTATAAAATTTTGTACATAGGAATAAGAGTAATTCAATAAATGTACTTAAGCCTAGCCTAACTTAATTATACATTATTAATATTAAATATAGTGGGAAAATGTTACTATATTACGGATGTAGTTGATAGTTGGTGATGCTCCACCCACACTCAAGATGCGACTAATATACTGTACCTCATAATGTCACAGAAATTTCTTTCAGTTACGAAGCTATGTACATATATCATTCAATTGTGTATAGCTACTCCTTTATTCCATATGTTGAGACAGATATAATTTGAGTGGTTGGTATAAAGATGTTTGTCTGAACATTAAATGACTTTTATAAACTATTGGAGTATGAACTGCTTGCGTATTTTGAATTAAAAAAAGTAGTGAAGTGTGATTTTGTTGAGTGCTTTAGTAAGTGTAAAATATATAAAATATGATAAAGTATGGTTTCCAGTGCAATTAGGGTGAGTGTAGCGCTATTTTAGGACAACATAGCCTAATGTAGGCTTAGCTTACCCAATTAATCAAAGACCTACAGGATTATTTAGGTCTTAATAATGTATAAAAAATTAAAATACTCTTCATAGTTTCCTAAGAATGAGGGAAGATTATTAACAGTAATAAGAAGTATTACACACAGCTTATAGAAGCCAGCTTGTAACCCTGTACAGGTAGTGTTTGATGAAGGCATAATCATTTCACTTTGTTTTATGGCATTCCATACATTGGAAAAATATTTAAAGTTCATAATAGTAGGGGTTGGGGAATCAAACATTTTTTTTAGGACAAGTGGTTTCTATGGCTGTTTTGGCTGCTGAATACGAATCCAGCCAGTTCTTGGACTTAAAATGAATTTTTGACCTGGTTCAGTTGGTTTTTTTCAAAATGGCAGCCAAAAAAATTGATTTTTTGTTTTAATGATTAAAAAACTGCTACCCTTCACGTGTAATATGTCTTTTCCAGTGGTGGGCACCGTTAACCAAAAAGTTAACTTCGATAATGATAATCCATTAACCCCAATTTTTAACTCTGATGATGATAATCCGATAATTTTACTACAAAGTTAACTGAAGTTAACAATAATCCATTAACGATAACTATTTCTTTACTAACACTTAAAAAAATCAAGGAAAAAAGCTTTAAAACCCATAGAAAATGTTTAGTTATGCAAAATCCAACAATAAATAGGTATTTAACTGTATTTTTATCAAGTTTTGCAACCTTTTTTTTTATTTTTAATAAAAAATGTACTGATTACATGTTTTGAAACCCTTGTAACCACTAACCATTAACTAAATTTTAATTTACCAGAGAATTATTATGGCGGGAACTGAAAGGTAAAATTAAATTTTAGGCACATTTATTAAAGACTGACACAATGTGCTGGTTGCCCTTCAGAAAGACCAACTTCTCAAAGTTAGGCCCAACCTCCAGTCTTGACCTCTTGGGCCTCAGGATGTCCTTGCCGAGAGAGAAGAGCCGTTCCACTGCGGCAGAGGATGGAATTGGCAGACTGAAGTTATGGCAGTTTGAATTCATTCGCGGAGCGGTGATCTTCCGTGAATGACTCCTCACAGTTAACGTGTTAATGGACTTTAACAGACTAAATATTGAGTTATCAGAAGTTAACTGGTCCGATAACGATAAATGGAAATTAACTTCCATTAATAGTCTGTTAAAAAAGTTAACTTCGTTAATTAACTGTTATTGGATTAACGCTTTAGTGCCCAACACTGGTCTTTTCATACGTTTTCATGGTTGCTGAACTTGAAAATGAACAAATAAGAGACATTAGGAGTGTGGTTAAGCGGATAGATGATGAAAAATTTGAAAAAATGCCCAATCCATATCAAACAAAGGATGAATGAGGCCTCTCACCCCAACCTTTATAACTGATAGAAAAAAAAATTAGTTGATAAATACTTGCTATATTTTATAATCATGGTTATGTTCGTTCTTCAATGTTGTTAATTATCTAGTATGTTGTAATATTGATATTTTATTTAGGCTTACTTTAGGGTCATTCCATATGAAATCACCTAGAGCCCCCCCAGGGTGGCACCTCAAAAAACTTTAAATTAATACCAATTGAAGGCCTACTGAAGTTATGAAAAACTGCAAAATTTTAAGTCTGTAGCTCTAGTGGTTTTTGAGATATGGCCTATCACAATTCTGTGGATTTTCAAAAAATTGCGCGTAAGTAGCAAATTACCTTCTGAGACCAACTTTGGGCTTTAATAACATTATTTTTTACTTTACAGAGCTGAAACTTGATATCTATTGTAGAATGAGGGTGTAGAGTCTGTTTTTGGTGTTAACTTTGCTCTCTCTCTAATGGTCAGTGGTTCTGACAGAAAACTATTGATACCTAAGAGCTACCGTAATTTTTTCACTGCTATCTCTTATGATGCTATTCCACTCATAAACACCATCAAAAGCTGTACAGTACCTATAGTTTGGTAGAAAAAAGTTTTTGAAAATAATATAAGCTTTTTCTTAGTAAAAAAAGGTATGTTTGCCAATCTATTACCTAATGTTGACAATTAATCACCACTTTCAAATTTTTACCATGTATTTATATGCCTTTTGACAAGATATATTCAAACTTTGGAGTTGGGATGTCTTTTCCTTCAGTGTTTAATTCTTGCTCAAAATCAATGACTTTTCATAAAAAAATTTGACTTGTGAAAATTGTAAATTATAACAAATTATTGAAGTAACTACATAATAGGCACTTTGTCAAATTTTCTTACATTAGGTATATGCTAGATTGGCTTTCAAGATGATACAGTAATTTGAATTACTTATAAATCTAACTGGAATTATATATGAGCACCTGAATTGCATTACCTAGTTCTTGACCACCAAGTTAAGTGCAATCGCTTTAGTGTGAAAAAAAAAAAAATGAAAAAAAAATTTGAGTTTATAATTTATATGATAAATAATTACTGTATTTGGTTATACTAATGTAACATTAAAGTAAAATATGTAAATAAATCCACTACACAACCAAATCAACATTTAATTTTATAATTTTTTCATAAATTTTCTGCATACGTGAAATAGGTAGACTAACTAAAACCATGAAAAAATATAATAGGATACCAAAAATAAAATATAAAATTAACCTAGATAACTTAACTATGAATTACAAACTAAAGTCAACTGATTTGAGCTGTGTGAAAAAAAATTTGACATACGGTATATTTGGACTATGCACTGACACTTGTAGATCCTTAAAAATGTGCTAAAAATAAATTTTGAATATTTGTAATGTCACTAGGACTCAAAGTGTAATGGCAGGCACCACTTCCTTGCACAGTTGTAGCATTTATCATACAAATCACATCTTGGAATGGTACTCAGCATTCATCTTTTTTCGTAGGCCAAGATAAAATATTGTTTATAGATTGTCATAAACGTAACTAAAATATCTGAGTGGTCATCTGAACGATCTTTAATATTGCCAACAAACTATTTATCATCATAAACACAGGCTACATATTTCCCCAGCTGATACTCTGGATAATTACCATCTGTATCAGAGATCATCTGCGACTGTGCCTGTGATTATGTTTGTACAAATGTTATCAGTAGATATTCTCATTTGAATTTTGTTAATTGAAACTGGTATGAAGCAGTGATGGGATCTTATGCCTACTACAGTTTTACAATTTTTAAACCTCTAAGCTAACCTAAATTTTGTTGAATTTTCATTTATTGAATTTTGATCAACATAGAAATACTTTGACCTTACTGAGGTGCTCATTGCACCAATTAAACATATCAAATGGAGTTAGGATATGATTGCATTGAAGACTAGCTTGAGCCACTTGTCTTTTAACTGTCCCCCAATTCCGTCACACAGACTTTTCCCATGGCTGGTGAAAAAAATTCCGCACAGCTGTCAAATTAAAATCATTCTGGTGATTGCAAAGGTTACTAAGATTTTTTAAATTTTTGTATTGGCTAGCGGCACCATCACTGAAGTAAATAATGTTTTTAATGTATGGATAATTTTGTTTGACATATGCCAAAATGTAATTTAAAAATGCATGGACTGCTAGGGTGTCGTGCTCAGGCAATCAGATATAACATAGCCAGATACACATTTGAGCTCCCTGGACTCTATATCTCATAAGTAAATTACGAAAGGGTGCAAAGTTGCTTGGGAATTATCCCAATGATGTCCTTGAACTTCATCCTGCACTATGAAACTGTAATTTGCAGCAAAATCCAAAAGAATAATAGCCGAATGATCATCAAAGTTGTTGTTTTTGTTCTAAAAATTGTGATTGGGCCTTGGCAACAAAGTGATGATGCCTGAGATTGTCCAAAGACACTCAAATTAATTTTATACCTTCTTGTATAGTTGTCTCAAAAGACAAACAAAAGTTGTTCAGTCTGTGTGAGCCCATTGCTTATACTGAATATTACTGCATAAGTCAAACTCGTCTGTTGACAGCAAATCCGTTATGTGTGCAATGCTTCTTTACCTGGACAAGAATCACAAGCATGCAACATACAGTCCCAGCTTTGCACATCACAGATGAGTTTGGATAATAAATCTTTATAATCAAATTTAATTGGAAAAGCAGAAAGAAGTAACTGGATTTTGATGGTGCTGGCACACACAGACTGAGTGAGTGCCTTTGGAACCACTTTGCACCACTTTGGCCTTAGATCACAAAATTTAGAAAAACTTATTTTCTCATTAAATTTATCTTTAAATGCTACATGTAATTCATTTAAATTAACCAAAAGTAAGTGTTTTTGTTTTTGAACTTTTTCTCCATTGATAATTACAGTTACATAGTCTTTTTTACTAGGGCACCCTTGAGAAAATTCATCAGAAGTGTAAAAATTGATTACTTTTAGGTGGTTGCTTCACTCAAGGATTACCTAATTTTTTATCAGGCTCAGACAAAATACCTTTTTGTTTTTTTAATTTTATGGCCTGTTTTACTATATGCTCACTAACATTAAATTTTTGAATGGTCTCCCAAATAGTCCATCTGTCTGGCACAAGAGTGAGAATTTTGATTTTATCTTTTTGAGGAGAAACATTACAGTTCTCCATGAGAAGTTTAATCAGCCTATCCAAATCTTCACATTTAGTGCATGGGGCATCAGGTGGTTCAATTTGATCTTTGGGAACATGCATTAATTTAGAAAATTTCATTTTTGTAGCCTCTTTGATGGAGCTAACCTTACATTTTACATAACTTAAGCTATCTTTTTCGCTTACTAACTTTGATAGGGGAACACTCAAGTGCGGACACGCTTATATTAAGGTCTTCCCGAATAACCTCTTCTGATTGAAACTCGGGATCAGAAATGAGATTCCTGCTGGTTCCTGGCACTTCGTCATAATCCATTAGGTATTCAGGCTGGTCAGAAGGTTTACGGCACTCAGTGCATAACTTTTGGCCAGGAATTATCCTGAGCTTTTTAGCAGTATCACGATTAACAGTACGTAGAGCTTCTGGAAATACACAATACAAAAAAAAAATTTAGATATAGGTACCTCCTACATAATTGCTGTAGCAATCAGAAAAGTTACCATCAAATACTTTAATTAACACACTATCTTTCTGTAAGTGCTTAGGAGGGGTTTCCTATCAAGCGCTATATAAGTGTACCTTATTATTATTATAATCACAGTACTTATACCTACAGACTAAATGCTCAGACATAGTAAATCAAAATCTCGCATTTACCTATATCATATAGGGTATTATGTCGTAGCTTTCACCAGTATGAAGGATACAATTACATAATATATACCTACATGTAATATACATTATACATAGGAAAAGTAAATGTGAATGCAGTATAACTGACAGAGCTGGGCACTTGCAGTTTTTTTTGCGGTACTGCGGTACTACCGTGTTGGTCGGTACCGCGGAAAGTACCGCGGGAAATTTGAATGCGGTAGCGGTACTGCTGTACTTTCAGCGATCCTTTGCGGTACTGCGTTATGCGGTACTGGTTTGGTAGTGCGGTAGTAGTACCGCAGTACCGCAAAAAAACGCAAGTGCCCAGCTCTGATAACTGAAGTTTTTAGAATATGTGAACTGTAAAGTACTAATAACCAATAATTCCATACCTAACTGGAACTTACTCGTGACCTTTCTGGTATGAATTTTTTTTTGATCTGCACAATAACGCTCACGATTTTCATATGATGACAAAAAAATTTTTCAGGATGAAAGCATATAGTATGTATATCTTCTAGTCATAAACCAGTTCTCCATTGAAGTAATTCTTTATCTTGTATATTTTTTAATTCAATTATACATTTGTTTCTAGTGTTGACAGTTTTATGACATGGGTCATCTAATTTTCCTCCATTGAACAATTTTCTTTTTCCATTTTTATTACAATATAGATATAGAATAAGTAGATAGGTACCTAGCTGTAGTAGGTATAGATGAAAAAAATAAACAAATAATTATTAATAGGTAAAATTTTTTAAAAAATTATCATTACAATATTTAAATGAAAATTTGATGAAAACCAAACTTCATATAGAATATATAAATAAACACAAAAGACATCCCAACTCCAAAGTTTGACCATATCTTGTCAAAAGGCATATAAATATAAATACATGGTAAAAATTTGAAAGTAGTGATTAATTGTCAACATTGGGTAATGGTCTGGTAAACATAGGTCCTACGCTTTTTTTTACTAAGAAAAAAGCTTATATTATTTTCAAAAACACTTTCTACCAAACTATAGGTACTATACAGCTTTTGATGGTGTTTATAAGTGGAATGGCATCATAAGAGATAGCAGTGAAAAACTTAGCTCTTAGGTATCAATAGTTTTCCGTCAGGACCACTGTAAAATTGGCAACCAAATAGGCACTTTTTGCTTTTGATTGATTTTTTAAACCCTGTAGTAGCTAATCCATTAGGGATAGAGCAAAGTTAACACCAAAAATGGACTCTAAGCCCTCATTTTACCATATCAAGTTTCAACTCTGTAAAATAATAAATAAAAAAGTTATTGAAGGCCAAAGTTGGCTTCAGAAGCCTTACACGTAAATTGTTTGAAAATCCACAAAACTTTGATAGGCCATATCTCAACAATTATTAAAGCTAGAGTTAAAATTTTGCAGTTTTTCATATCTCTAATAGGCCTTCCACTGGTATTAATTTCAAAATTTTTTGAGGTGACCTGGGAAGTCATTCTGAATTTAGGTAATTTCATATGGAATGACCCTTTATTGTTTTGGCTTGTTCTGGTGTTTGGCTACTTTCTCTTTTGTGGTTTCTTGTACTATCAATGTTGCTCTAATTTACCTTAATAATAATTGTATATATTAGTATACTGTATATACAATTTAAAATAGTAAAAATATATCAAATACAACATTTGATATATGCTACTTTAATAATAATATATATATATATATATATATAATATATATATATATATATATAATATATATGATACATCTAGCATGACTATAATTTGTATTACCTATCATATTTTGGTGTTATATGCTAACTAATGGGGTTTTACTGTACTTGCAGATCCTAATGCTGAGTGACTGCTGATTGGTAATGATGGCTAGTGAAAGGAAATCTCCCAGTGCCACTAGAAAAGAACTTTTTGAGGAAACCTACACAGAAGTGGACAAATTTAAACCAACTGGAAAGTTGCCACCAGGGACAGTTTGCAAAAAAGGAGTAAAAGGACAGAAAAAGTCAGACTGAAGATGATGCCAGCAAGATACTTGCGAATGAACTAAGACGAGATTGGATAATAAAAATGTCTATCCCATGCGTGAAAAAAGTGACCAAAAAAATTAAATAAATAAAACAAGAGATTATGAACATTTTAATAAACTGAGAAAGAATGAATGCTACCAACAAAACACTAAAAGTGTTGAATGGTACCAAAAAGCAAGTGGCTTTAATTATCAGCCCACTAAGAATGCCTACAATATTAGAACTGATGATGAGAATTACAAAGCAGAACTTGCAGAAATGGGCCAGAGGTTCAGAAAAAGTCATGAAAGTGAAGAAATTAGAAGATTTTCTAGCTACTGTGCATGCTGCAAAGAAATTGTCCCTACTGAAAAAAGAAGAGCTCTAAAAGGAAAAAGCTGGCAAAATATTGGTGGTTTTGGAAAATTGCATATACTGTAGCTAACTTTAAAAATGTGTGCTAATGGATAATATCAGGTGCAAATATATTTTGCTAGATCTTCACATCATAACTTTCCATGTTATCATAAATACTTGAAATATTGTGGGTATATTAGAATGAGAAATAAGAACTGCATGAAATGAGGAATAAAAAGTTATTGGGCTAATGTATGGTGCCCAGGAAATCTTATTTTGGCAACTGTGTCTGTGTGGCCTGGCAAGTGTAAACACATAGCATGTCAGTGTTGTGGTGTGGCTGCATGTGGTAGACGAACATTCTTAATGCTTAAGAATTACCTTTTATTTGTAAGTGAAGTGAGCTACAGTAAATACTTGATAAGTTAGACTATATAGGGCTCTAGCCAGTCCGACTCATCACAAATTACCTTAATTATCCCCCCTATTTACCCCTAAAGAGGCATAAATACTCTCTAACCTTTTAAGTTTGATTATTGAGAGAGTAATACAATGTACAAAATAAACAAAATAAACATTAAAACTTTGTTTCACTTACCATTGCTGGAATTATTTTGAGCGTGAAATACACAATTTTATCGTTTACCTTTTCGTACAATACAGTATTAAAAAAACACTTCACTTAGTAAAAGAAACAAAATAATAATGGCACTTGACAGAGGAAAAAAAGCACTTCACTGTATCGTACACTGAAAAAAATTATTCTGTATTAGAGACTCAAAGACTTAGATGAGTCCGACTCATCAAGTATTTACTGTGTCTCTTTGTTTATTAATTTTGAGTAGAATCTTGCTTTTCCTAATGGATTTCAAGAAAAAGAAGGGATACAGTTTAGTGAGAGGCTACAGTAGGTTACCTTTGGAAGAGCTTTAGGCCTAGGCTAGGCTAGATTGTTGATCCTTCCCAAAGCATGGAGGAGCTTATTCCTAAAAAGATTTTGAAGTGAGTATCTGCACCCAGAGGTGTAAATACTGTATTTGTTATTTGCATCTGAATATCACACATCTGGGTGCAAATACCTTCAGCCTAACAATCTTAAGGCCTTGTGAGGCCTCCCCAAAAAAGGCCTCAGCCTTGACCTTGAGGTCTTTGAAAAATGCATGTCCCCATCCTCGTGGATATAAGAAGGCCTCATACTAGGCCTGGTATGACCCCATGCCTAGTATATAGTAATACTTCATCATTTGCAGTTTTGCTTATGTACAGTGACTCCTCTCGTAACCAATTTAACCATTAAATAAAATAACCAAAATAAATAGTCAGGGTTGGTCAGGTAAAACCTCCTGATCATTTTACCAGGTTTTACCCAAGCATCAATTTTTACCCTGGTAAAACATGGAAAAACCTAATAACCACTCTACAATCCACATGCTTATTTTTTCTATAATAATAATAGTGATGGGAGTTGGAGATGGTAATGGAGATAAAGATGTTAATTTCATAGGAAGTACCCATCCATGTTGTGTGGGGGCAACTTACCTTACTTGAAGAATAATAATAATTTCCCATTATTGGTAGGCTGAGTTACATCATGCTTTCTGCATGTACAGTGACCAGGAAGTGTAACACATTGCCTATTCCTGCTGGTGTTCACCCTGTTACTAATACTATCACACTTGTTTCTGAGCCTGCTTCTGATGCTTTTCCTGCTCAAAACCCTTCCGGCTCTGCCACACCTGCAACATCTCAAGACAAATGCCTAGAAGCCATAGGTACAACTGACACCACAACAATATGTATCTCAAGAGCATCAACATTATCTGACTGATATAAGTTATCTATCATTAGACTCCAGCCAATCCAAATCCATGGTAGGTGATTAAGAGTCTGTATTCAATATTAGAAGCCCAACTCCATCATGTAGCTATAAGCCTAACGCCTGGCATATTAGCTCTGCACCTAAGAAGAATGAATGCATTCCATCCATTCAGCAACAAGTTCAAGGTAGCCATCAAAAAAAGAGGAAAAGGACTGCAATTCCAAATACCACCAACCCTACCTGTTCTTATATTCAGCAAAGTTCTTTTTCGAGGTATGTTCAATTACTTTATTGATGTCATTTGATTGATTATGAGTAACTAGTACTATCATTTTTAATATAATGAATATGAACATTTAAAACATCATCTAATACATGTTACAATTTTCTTCAGAACTGCATTCCATTTCATGTGGCTGATGATCCTACATTTCATCAACAATGGAAGAAACCTGGCCAGGCATGATGCAATGAAAGGCCCTCAGTAGGAAGCAGCTTGCTGGACCCCTTCTGGATGAAGCAGATGCAACAGTAAACAGTGAGATGAAGACACTTCCCAACAATAAGCTTTGTGTTGTATCTCAAGATGGCTGGTCTAACATCCATAATAAACCTATAGTGGCCAGTACCATCCATTACAAAGGCAAATCTTATCTATTAGACAATGTCTACACTGGTAGTGAGAAAAAACTGCCGAGTATTGCTTCAACCTAGCCAAGCAATCTAGTGTAAATGCTGAAGAAGAGTATAGTAGAGCCATCATCATTGGCTCTATCTCAGACAATGAGCCCAAAATGAAGCAAGTTTGCAAAGTAAACAAACCTAATTCTGACAGCTGATTAAAACCTATCATTTGATGTTTCTATTGCTGGTATGGCCCATTATGGGCCACTACATCTGTCTTAACAATAACATTAATATCATGTACGTATTTGACAAAAGTTTATCTCAGAATATGTATATCAAGGTAGGGAACTGTCACTAATTCATGGTTGCTAATTGAATCATAATCACTTTGGCTTTTACAGTTGCTAGCAGACTGGAGGCCAAATCTCATTGGCTCTGGCTGTAGTGTTCATTACCTGAACTTAATTGAAACTACTGCAACCCCCACTCCAATCATCACTGCCATCAGAGATATACACAAATTCTTTCATGACCATCATAGACCCGTATTCATTTTATAACATTACCTGATTAACAATTTCATTGTTAAAAACTTCTGAGATATTATTTCATAATGACAATGTAATGTACCAATTCTTATTATTGCCTGTGAACAATGAAGGGAACAGGATTTACATTTTATAGTGTATAATTTTATTACAGCTACATAATTTGTAGCAAAGTACTTTAAGCCACTAGTAAAATATTTATATATATTTCCAGATGGACCAGCCAATGTACATTAGGGTGGGTTGAAATTTTATACTGAATAACCATGCATTGCAGGGGGTTTCTATGGCTCTGAAAAGCTGCCTGATAACTTTTTTGACTCTGGGAAGTGCTATAGGGGTAGCACAATTTTGGGATTTTTTGTCTCGTGTCTTGTACTCTGCCATATAATAACATTTTTCCTGGTGGTTTAAATCCTAATGCAATGATGCAAAATTAAATGCTAGTTGAAATATGATATATAAATGAAACAAAATGTGTTGTTATTTATTGACAACAGCCATTTAGTAGCATTATATTAAGATTTTAAATTATAGACATTGAAGAAGGTATAGAAAAGGTTAAAATTTAAAAAAATTAAACAATGTTACAACCAGATGTTTTTCTAAAGTGATCTTCCTTCATTGTTCCTGTAAATTCTTTCTTCCATTGCCCTTTCATGTTAAAATTAGGCATTTTTTTTTCATAAATTCTAAAAGATTTAGAATAAATTTTTTATGATTTTCATAGCCATATCGTTCTTCCGATGCTTTTGTCATGAGACTGACAGCGCTCTCCAGTTTCTGACCATGACACGGATATGGTGGAATCATCAGTGTCTCGGCATGAGCTTTGATAATGTCACTGTTGCTGAATTCATTTAGCAAAGGTGGTGGATATATGGTTTCTCTCTCCCAATCAACCAATTTGGTGTAATCTTCTGCCTTCAAGTTCAGTGTTTTAGGAAGTTCAAAGTTTCTCAGTTTGGAGGAAGACTTTCTGGCCTCAATTATTCACTGGATCGCAATTTCTCACTTGTTGTCTTTGATCTTTTATCATTGCTAAAAGAATATTTTCCAGTGTGGCAAAATAGGAGTTACGTTTTAAGACTAGTTCCATAATGTTTTGGAACTTTTCTCCAACATTTCTTACCAGTTGTGTAAGGTACCAAAATTTTATGGCTCCATTGATCGCTTTTGGGTGTGATTTAATTTGGAACCACCTGGGAGCATAGCACTACATTATAATCTTCACAATGTCTTTGAAACCCTGTTCTGGCTTCAATGTTGATACATACAATCTTAGAACATGATTAGCCCAAGTGAGCCATTATGCATGATGAATATTTCCAGGAGATTTCGAACTCAGGTTTTTGGGAATGCTGCCTGATTGAACTGATAAGCAGATGTCATACAAGTACTTCTGATCTGTGCTGAGCTCTTTTACAACATCAGCAGGAATTTGTTTTATTATTCTAGTTACCGTATTTCCCAGCGTATAACATGCACCCTAATTTTGAAGAGAAAATTTAGGAAAAAATATACCTCCTACCTCACTTCACATGTACAATTTTAACGCAGGGTGATTTTTGGAGTATTTTGGGGGGAAAAAAGTGCGCGTTATACGCTGGGAAATACAGTACTGGAGTGAAATTAACTCTCTCTAATTTTGTCAAATCCTTTTTTATTGCTTTGCCAATATCACCTTTGAAACTGTCTGGTCCACCAGTCTGCCCATCAATTGCTTCAAATACATGCCTGAAAGGCAATTCATTCATACTAACCATTGCAAAGATCTCTAGCTGAATCTCAGTCAATTTAATCACACCACCAGTTTTTCCTGTATTTAATGCTGTTCTATCATATAGTAAGGCTTTCAAATTGTCATTACTGTCTGTATCCAAAATCAAAGTAAAAATTTCTTCTGCTATGGATCGAGATGTCCCTTTATCTAGCATGAGATGGTCTACATATTATAAACCTCCAGGCTCTTTGACAATGGTGTAGTGCTCTTCTTTTGTTTTACCTCCCTGAATTAATGTATCATCCATTCTACCATCAAATCCTATGCATTCTAGATGTAAGTTCTCCAATTTTGCCTTAACAATATTTCTTTTACCAACTCGCACTCTTTCTCTTTCCACTTTTTTCCTATCAAGCATGTTAGATTCATTCAAAATTCCCATGTCTTCTAAAGCTGCATTTACAATGGTGGCCACTGCTCTGCAGCTGACGCCATAGCGATCTGCAGTAATAGCCAGCTCATCATAATGGTATCTGTTTTGTTCATGATCTGCTAACTCCAGTTCAGGTTTAAAATCATTATTTTCTTCAGTACTTGCATCCACTTCCATATCATCTAAGATGTCTAAATTTCCAGAAATGTCATTGAATGAAGCCTCCATTTTCTCTTGAGCTCTTTGTTGAGCTTCTTGTCTAACTCACTTCTTTTTAATGCAGATGTTGTAGCTCGATCAATTGGTCCCAGTTGATTTCTGCATTCTTTTTGTCCTATGAAAGATTCCCATTCTTGGACTAGAATTCTTTCAATACACCTGCAATGTGGCCTCTCTCTTTTTTTGTCATAGCAATCGCAACTGCATATGTCAAACATCTTCAAACATTGACAATTTTGTGAAGAATTCCTCCTCTCTGTTTTGGGGTATTTTATTTGATTTAGATGCTGACATCATCAGTTGGCATACTTTCATGAAGATACCTTCTGTACCAATGGTAGGAAATGAAAATTGGTTCCAGATGACTTCAATATCAGTAGTGACAATCCTGTAACATTCATTGGCACTACATGAACCTTTACCTTCAGCATCTTTTATTTGCTGAACAAAAAAACAGTGCCTCACTACATCAGCTTTTAAAGGTATCATGGCAGGTGGAAATTGAATTGGCTGGCCAAAAACAGAATTTAAAAGTCTTGCTACGTGTGGCCATTTTTTGAGACATACTTAAATCATAAATCTATATCTGAAAAGAAAAAAACATGATTAGAAAGCTGATTGCACAATATATATAAGTAAGTCAAAGGAAAATAATGATAAGGGCTCCTCAAAGGGGTAAAGGAGGTACTTCGTGCGACCCCTAGGGGGGGTAGCACAGTGCTTATTTTTTATGTAATGATAAGGACATTAAGTGGAAATCCATGCATTGCATGGCTTTTGGATAAATTTTTTTGTGTTTTGACCCACCCTAATGTACATGTCTTCAAACATTTGTGACTAATTACCAAAAGTATGTTGAAATTTGGGTTGAACATAGTGATGTGATCCCACAAAATATCAAGAAGTATATTGATAACTGCCTTTTTGTAGTGGAGGCCAAAAATATGCTGCTTCAGCTTGATAAAATCTCTGAAGCACTCGATGCTTTCCAAGTGAGTAAATATTAAATAAGTGTCCAGAGCAGCTCTGTTAGAATTTAGATTATAAAAGTCTGAAATTAGAAATTACAGGTAGAATTTATCCTACAATGTTTTAGTCATTTTAGTATATTATAGTCGCAAATAGTAAATATTAATGATTGTTCAAACTTTTTTTGTTTATAGGATGACCACAATACTCTGAATTTAATTGCTGACAACCATCTGTGCTGAAGTTGCTGAACAGATGGAGAAACGCTTCCATGAAGTTGCAACACCTCAGCATCTGCTCAGATACTTCATTGACCACTGTAATTATGATGTCGCAAGGTCAACAAACTGAAGATGGAGCCCAGGATGATGGAGGACATCGACACAAGTGGCCTACTTTAAGTATGTATGGAGCTGCAGCAAACGGCATGTAGCTTCATCACAGAGCAAGAGGAGGACTTTGCAGTGGTTCTGGTCCCAAAGACAGCTTTTGAGAAGTCTCAGTAAACTTGCTTCACTTAAGTACTGGGATTACATTGGACGCATCTCAACTTGAGCCAGTGAAAAGGTTCTGCCAGCTCATGATGGCTATTTCTGCATGCCCTCCTTCCAGTGCAGGAATTGAGTGCCTGTTTAGTTCAGCAGGGTTGGTACATACCAAACTCCGAAACAGGCTTAGCAACAAGTGCGTGGCCAAACTAGTACGTGTGTACCATCACCTGGGGTGGAAGGAAGCTTCCACCTCCTCCCAGTCCAAGATCAGACCCAAGTCACCCGAAGGTGATAATTATGACCTTGTTGCTGTTGCCAGCCTGCCACTGAGTGATGTGATGAGTCTGATGATGATGACCTCTAATGAAAACATTTAAACAGTTTGGGATAAGCTGAAACAGTGACAGAGTTACAATATTATTATATAAAGTTATAAGGGATTTATATATATATATATATATATATATATATATATAATTGTAGTCTGTAGACATGTATGGTGTATAAATACACATTTTGTTTTGTATTCTGTATTGTCGATAATCAACATCATTGATTTCTCGAATTCTTAATTAAAATATGAATAAATCTAATGTATTTGAATATGCAGCTATTGTCAAGTGAGTATCTATTACCTGAACTTAGAATATTAATTAATTTTAATGTAGAATATTTACTTCATAGTCTTCATATCTGGGTCTGTAGGGTGAAGGACTGAAATGAGAGGGTACTCAACAGGGTACTATTGATGGTATATCTGCTCTCTGTGTGAAGAAGACTGCACTCTGCAGTGATAGTAACACTCTTTAAGAGTACCAAATACTAAACTAACTTGTAACCATGGGTGTACCCAAGGGGGGTGCAACTGGGGCGACTGCCCCCCACCCCCCTTGTGCTGAAATATTTTATGCATAGTATATTTGCCCCTCCCCCCCTCCCTTGACAAAATCGTGAGGATGTGCATGCTTGTAACTAAATAATGGTGTTTAATGAACTCTACTGGTCTAGGCATTTCAGAGTTTTACCCAAACAGTCTACTGGGGTTTTACCCGAACAGTCTACTGGGGTTTTACCCTTGCCAACCCTGTAAATAGTCCAGTTTCACAATTATTTAGGTAGTTGTAAATTATGAAAGTGTGGTGCTATATTTATTTTATTAATAGTAGTAAAGGTTAATTCAATTTGATTCAACTACAGTCGACCCTCATTTAACATCATTGATTTGTTCTGGGAAAAGTGACGTTAAACAAAGTACATGTTCAATGGGGTTTTAGGTAATCTGCTCCAGAGAACCAGAAGTAAAAATTTATTGCCATCAAAACCAGAGGTGGGGAGTTGGGAGTCGGTAAAAACGACCGACTCCCGACTCTTTGATTCAATTTCTATATGCCAACAATTTACCAGAATACTACTATGCCCTAAATAAATATCTTCCTGAACTAATTCTAGATTCACATTTCCACATTTGATTTATTGTTCTGGTAAATCTTAGCAAATGAATTTCATATTTCTATTTTAGGATACTAGGTACCATATAAAAATTAGCAATATATTAATTATTAATTTAATTAGCCCCTATTAGTAATGAGTCGTGGGCCTAGTAGAAAATCAGCAGTCTTTCAATATTTTAAGCTAAATGAGGATGAAAGTATTTTTATTTGTCAAGTAGAAAAGGATGGTAAAGAGTGTAATGCAAAAATTAGTGCTTACACTGGGAAACATGCTAATGCTCCAACTAGAGCCTCAAACTTGAAACGCCATCTACGAAACAAACATCCCAATATTTATAAGGTTGTAGATCAGCATGATAAGGAAAGAGTCGGGAGTCGGAGTTGGTTTTTAAAAATACCGACTCGGGAGTCGGTTGTTTTTGGCTGACTCCCCATCCCTGATCAAAACTATTAATTTAAGGCTTTGTAAATGTTTTCAAGTTCATAACTAATGTTTTTATGCATATTAATTAACATGTATTACACACACAAATTAAATAATAACAATTAACAAAGCTTTATTTACCTTGGTTTTGTACATGCTGAGCTTGAGGTGACTGGAGAGGTGGGGTGAGGAGGAGAGGGATTAGTGTTGGGAAGAAGAGTCTCCCTTAAAAGTAAACAGTAAACGGGGTAAGTGACGTAGAACGAATGCATGTAGGCCAATGGAGGCTTTGACGCTAAACGAAAAGATGTAAACCGAGCGTGATATTAAACAAGGTTCGACTGTATTTGCAGCATCAGGTTTCACTTTTCTTGTGGTCTTTCCTGGGAAGATCACATATACACTTTCTAAAATGGCTTCCAAGAGGTTAGATATGCTATTACAGCCTCTGTAGTTTCTTCACCCCCACTTAGTTACGCTCTCTCTACAGGGGTCTTGTTCACCCCTGTATGGAGTATACTTCTCATGTTTCGGGTGGTTCAACCCACACAGCTGTACTTGACCAGGTAGAATCAAAGGCTTTTCATCTCATAATTCTCCACCTCTTACTGATTGTCTTCCATCTCTCTCTGCTGCAATGTTACCTCACTCTCTCTCTCTTTACTATCACTATCATAACAGACATTGCTCTTCTAAACTCTAACTGCATGCCTCCTTTAAGGAGAGCATGCAGTACCAGATTTTCTAAACTTTCTCACTCCTTTTCTGTCCCATTATCTAATGCAAGTGTTAATTGGTATTTTCAGTCTTTAATCTACTCAACCAGTGAACTCTGGAACAATCTTCCTCAATCCATCTTTCCTCCTGTCTATGACCCATCTTTGAAATGGTGTCTAGGCATCTTGAAAACCCTGGACCTTGATTTTGGCTCTCCTCCTTTCGTGGGAGGGGTGCTTTTGCGAGTATTTGCCCTTGGCCCCTCCCTCCTTTCTGCATAAAAAAAATTGAAAATGGGGCAAAATTCCAGATGTGACACAGTTCATTCAGCTTCATGAGAGATAGGTTGTTATATTCAGTTCTGATTCATAACCAGATTCAATTATGTTGTGGCAATTGTGAGTTGTCACAACAACTTCTAAGTTAAGGAAGATGGAGAAAAGAGTGTTTAGACAAAAAGATAGGCAAAATTCCATAGATTAAAAATGATTATTTTTTCATGAAACTTAATTTTTGCACAAAATACATGAAACTAGTTTTTTAAGAAGTGCCAAAGTCACCCCCTATTATGGTATGTATGTATGTATGTATGTATTATCATCATAAGCGCAGTAGATTAGCTATGCCCTAATACTCTTCTTCTTGTTTTCAGAGGTAAAATATTAGTTTTAGTTCAAATTATTTGCCATAACTGGCTACTTGAGTCATTGAAAACCAAAATCTGTGTTTTAAGGATAGATTGTAGCCCAATTTTTGGAGTTGAACATCCATTAAGCAGTCAGAATGCCTCCTGTGGAAATTCAGTGGTGTGATCACTCATCCGTTCTTCTTGAGTATTTGCGACAACTTTATGAAGAAGGTCGATTTGTGGATGTTGGTCTTGAATGTGAAGGCAGACAAGTGAAAGCCCATAAAGCAGTTATATCCGCGTGTAGTCCATATTTAGAGGTATATTGTTTCAGCAGTATGAAGTCCTCATTAGGCTATAGCTATGTACTTAGTTTTGTTTATAAAGTCTAGATCTAGTATTGATCATCTGCGTAATGTATCACACATTCTCTTGAGATACATTCTAGTCATTAGTTCAAGAATGTTCTGAAAAACTAGTGTCATTGCTTTTTTCAAGTTTATTGGCATTTTATCCCTTGATAATTTGTATAGGCCTATTAATTAAAAGTACATGAACTGTGCCAGGCATTGCGATAAAAACAGTAGGTAGTTTTAGGCTTTATATTCTTTAAAATACATTGTTAGTAGAGTCATGATACAGTATGAAGCCTCATAATGAGTTTTATTATTAATTATAAGTTGGAGTATATAGGTAGGCCTCATCCTCATGAAATTTTCATTTTAAACATTTTTGTATATTTAATTAAAATTTAAATTTAAGCGTTGTAAAAGATAGGTACCTAATCTCCTCCACTCATTTCAGGGTTTATTGAAAGGAAATCCTGCTCGGAGCCACCTTATCAAATTCAATGGATATTCATATACGAGTCTTCGTGCTGTTATTGATTTTATGTACAATGGTTAGTGTACAGCCTCTTACTATCAGCTATATTTGTACATTTTTATTTGCGTGAATAGGCAACTTGAGTACTATATATTGTATTTATCAGTAGTGTCATTTAGTTATGCATTATACAAAATAAATTTTCCAAATAGGGCATACTTTGGTCAGCCAACCATTGTTGGATAAAGTTTGATTTCTCATTTCAGATTCATTATGTAATTATGAAGATTGTTTGAACCATTCATATTACTTTTTATAACTATTTATCGCTGAAAAACTTTAACATTTTTATATTACCAGTTACACCAGCCTCCCCAAACTTGAAAATGCTTCCTATCAAAGAAAGCATGAGGCTGTTAAATTAAAACTTATTATTATTTAGTTAACTAGTTTATAAATTTGATTAGAGTGACATTGTGTCCTCTCCCTTTAAGTGTTCATTTTAGAAATGGTTAGTAGGCCTACATGGTCATGAAAGTACAATATCATAGCTAGGATTGCGCATCTATTATGAGAATAATGAAAATTGGCATTGCCTACTGAATACTGCACAATTTTTGCAAACTAGTATGAATTGGGAATTTATAGTTAATTTTGGGGTACTTAACCCGCTGGCACCAATGGAAAATGTGCGTTATCCATGAGACGCGCGTGCCAATATCCCATGGGTAATGCGCGTTATCCATATGCATTTAATTTTTCTACCACTTTAATATTCTTAGGAGAATATTACTGAGGGATTTCTGAGTTGTAGGAGGAGTTTATTGACTCAAATCTTTCAACCAATCACAAATGAGTATAATTTGTGGGTGGGACTAACATTATAAACATCGCGTCATTTATGCCCTTGAGCAGTGTTTACGGCGTGGTTGACCTGTGTTTGTCATAATTGCTTTTTATACTTATAAACATTCATAATGAGTGAAATACATGTTAGTGACACTGATTCTGATTACATTCCTACTGAGGAAGAGGATAGTGATTGGCTTAGTGATTTTAGTGACACCAGTGTTGAGACTGACAATTGAACGCAAGACAATTGAGCTCCGACAATTGAGCGCTTATTGCTGATCCCGTCTCAACTACCAGTTAGATGTAGGGCATAAGGACGATGCAAAACATAAAAAATATATAAGAACAAATAAAACCATTGTTAAACTTGTACAAGAATATCCAACAGCAAATAAGATCGATTACCTCCGTGCAATATCATATAATATAGGCCTACAAAAGTAAAGCTGAAAAGCGCTAAAGTTTTAATTTATTTGAATAAATTATTTTAAGACTTTTTTTGTATATCTAATATAATATGCTGTAAATAAATTTTTATAAATGCCTCAAAATGGATTTTCTCTTATTACTTATGTTATTTCATATGTTAATAAAACAGGTTAGACAAGCAAAAAACATTAAACATGTTAAAGATCAGCACAACCTTGCGTTGTTGCGCTCAATTGTCAGCGCGCTCAATTGTCAGCCCACGTGTTCCAAATTTGTTTGAAGACAAAAGGCCATCAGAGAAGCTTCCATTACAGTGCTCTTATTCCAGTCTAAATTCAAATATTGCATTTGATCATGAAAAAGTAATTGAGTGTTTCAAGTTATTTATTGGTGATGTAGTTGCATAATCGTCAGTCATACCATATTTTCCTAAGTCATTCTTTTATGGTTTTGAGAAAAGTGAAAAAAGGTTTCTAAATTAAATTACTTATGACTTAGGAAAATATGAATTTTTGCAAATATCACCCTTATAGTTCATCCTACAAGGACGAAATTTGTACCAAAAGATGCGCAATTTTTTTTTTTACATGGCATTAGCAACAAAAACTCAAAAATGTCAAAAAATGACTTAGGAAATTTTTTGACACTGATGAATTATATTGGCCAGTGTGTAAATGATAAGGCAAGAATTTTTTAGCAAAATCCTCAACTGAATATATGTGTAATATTTATCCACTAAAATGACCGAAATTATAAAATTATATCTGAAAAAATATAAAGTATCCCCTCTCTCTCTCCATCTCGGATCGGCGAGTGATATAAAGTTATCATTGACCCCAAACCCAAATTGTCAATATGTAAAATAATTTTAAATGAAAGTCGAGAAACATCAAAATATAATCAATAATTATTAATCATTATAGTTATGCAATTAACATTATTAGTTAATTAAGTGAAAATTAATAACTGGTAAATATCTTTACAATTAAATCTTCTCTTATGAGATTGATGGGCATTAACAAGGGCATGAACATTAGGCTGTAGTAGTTTGAGAGTTTGAGCCTTAAGTCACTGCACTCATCAATGTTAAGTGTAGAACTTTATCAACCCTTATCGACCCATAGATCTTTATTGATCCCCCGGCACAGTCCCATCGAGCCCAGGGGGTCAATATTGACCACTTTGGGAACCCCCGCATTAGGTCAGTTCAGTAGTTGGATGATATACCAAGTTAGCAACCCATAGATGGTTCAGATTGCGCATAAAGCTCTGGGTCCCTTCCATTGCGTGATATTTGCCATCATGGAGGAGACTGAAAAACCCCAAACATTATCATCATTAGAGGTTAACTCCGTAATTGATGGAATTAGGAAGGACTTTTCATTGTGATTTTGAAGTCACTGTAAATATATGGATATTTAAACAGTTTTACAAAAATTTTTAAGAAATTTTTTTTGTATTCAGGAAAAGTTATGGTGGAACAAGACAATCTAGCAGCCTTCTTGAAGTTAGGCAGAGCTCTACAGGTAAGTTGAGTGATTTACCTTCGTATATTATCTCGCGTAGTGAGCTTGCCTTCAGTTTCAGATAAAAATAAGACTCCACATAATAAATAGGTACCGGTAGGTTGTTAAAAGTACTTGAAATGTACGCAATGAAAATATAAATTAATTATTAAGAACGTAACAGTAAGGGAATTTTAGGAGTGGGGTGCTTCAACCCTTTTAAACTTGTAGCCAAAATCCTATGAGAAATTATGTGAAAGCCAACTTTTTGCGGTGGTAGTCCGTAACCTACCTATTTATTTTCTCATTCATTAACAGGTCAGAGGAATTTTAGATATTGCTGCTCAGTGTGAGGAAGCTGGTCTGACCACACCTGAAGAAACAAAATGTAAGTCATATTAATGAGTGTTCCTTTCTAACACCATTTTCACAGTGATGTAAAGCAAGGTACATTTACACACACACCATTTTTTACTAAAAACATTGGTTGGGAGCAAAACTGCAAAATTAATGGACTGGGTCAGCTTCTTTGGAGTTTGTGAACTTAGAGACAATTCACCCTATTTGCCCAACTGGAGGGTTGGGAGAGTTTCGTATGCCCTCATTGCTGGCATCATTGGGTAAATGATGGATTTAGTTTGAAAAATTTAAAATAGATTCTTAAGAAAATGGTAACATTTTCTTTTTTGAGAGTTGACTGATGTTAATGATGAATTATGTCGGGCTTTACATCGTCGTTGTCATAAGCTTTCTCTAGTAAAGCTCATTAAAGATTTTGTATACCATTCAACTTCTTTCATTGTCTCAAATATTAGGCAATTGCGGAGCTCTCATGCCAATTATTTTGAAAGTCAAAAGCAACATACTTTTTTTTTAATATTTTTTACTGTAAAGGTTTTTTCAATCAGTGTAACCAGTTTCTTGAGTCAATCATTAAAAAGAATCGTCACTTTAATCTGACGTTTTCTTTATCACTGTATTTTCCAATAATCCCGGAGATGCTTCATCTTTTTTAAGTGAAGGAATTTTAGATCATTTACTCCACCATTTAATTATTGTAAATATAATAGTTATTATTAGGTCTACCCTTTTTTTTTCATTGCATCTAATATTAATAATAATAGTTATTAAAACTTGGAAGTATATTGCGAGAATCTTTTGAGATTTGAGGTAACCCCCTCAGCGAAGAAAGGGTGATTTTGCCTAAAATAGTTAATTTTAATAATTTTTTTGTGTTTGATGAAGAATACATTGTTACAACATTATTAATCTATGATTGTTATTTCTAAATTTAATTAAAGTAATTGCGATTGATCTCATACTCAGACATAGCTGAGATGTATTGATGGGTTTCTAGTTTTAATATTCACATTATGTAATCTTTATTTTTTTTTCTGAAACTTTGTGAGAGTAGCAGTTTTGTATAGTACAAGGTGTCCCATAAGTCTAGTCTCATAGCGAAACTTATTTTAAATTAAATTTACAAAAGTAGATAACGTATTAGAACTAAAACAAATGTTCAAACTGGGGTCTTGTTGTTTTGGAACCGTTTTTGGTTGCGGGTAGAATAACGCGCAATGGCTTATATGGAAGCGAGTTACTCGTGAGGAAAAGGTGAACTCGCTTCCATATAAGCCATTGCGCGTTATTCTACCCGCAACAAAAAAGGTTCCAAAACAAGATCAATGTGAACATTTGTTTTAGTTCTAATGTATTACTTTTGTGAATTTATTTAAAATAAATTTTCCTATCAGACTGGACTTATGGGACACCCTGTATTTAAAAGGAAGTAAGTGTAAAGTGCCAAATAAAAAGCATCACAATTTGTAACATTTTGAAATATAGTTTTGCCTCTGATTAATTTAGGATGTTAAAAAAATAAAAAGCTAATTTTGATTCGTGACGTTAACTTTTGGTTGTAACTTACCCAAGCCTCCTCGTCAGCTAACGCCCAGTACAGTACGACCGTGCAGCAGTCGCAGAAGATGAACCAACAGAAGGCACAGGCACAGGCACAGGCACAGGCACAGGCACAAACGCAAGCGCAGCAGAATACTGCAGAGTCCAAAAAATACGCCTTCTTACTCGATAAGAATCAACAGCAGAAAAAAACCACTCATAGAAAAGCTGCCCCTAATATTATTGGTAATTTGAGACATTCACTCTTAAAATATTACTGGAAATATTAGTAACTTTCATAATACTTTCTACTCGTACTAATTTTGCTTAAAATGGACATTTTAGGTTTTTGTTCACTGATCCATAAGTTTTCATTGTCATGGTCGTGAAATTGATGAAAAAATACCTTAAATTTCAAAAGTACCATTCCAATTAGTTCACATTCATTAAAAATTTTAGCAAATTTGTTAGACATTGAGTATTTATCAGTTATTAAGTGCAAGTTAAGGGATGAGGATGTTTATTGCATACCGTATCCTGAAAAAGCTGTATTACAATATGTATTGTAATTAATTATTCGATTGGTAAATGCGTCTTGACCACTACCTAGTTATATAGTACCATATACTATGTAAATACAGTTTAAACTGTCACAGTATGGATTGGAAGGTTTAGACCTTTGTAGTAAGAAGCATTTTAAAGCGAGTGTATGCTATTGGCTGTATATCAATACGTAAATTTGTAAATTGAAAAATGTGTTGTTTAGGTGGCCCAATACATGTTTAGTGTTGAATTTTTTTTTTTTAAGCTGAAGATAAGTCGCGATTTTGGTTCTTCTCACAGTGAAACTTAAAGCCAACTTAAGTTAAAAAAATAAATAGTGCACCTCAGTGGTGTAGTGGTTAGCGCTGCTGCTGCTGCTGCTGACTATGAATCCATTGGCTCCGGGATCGAGACCCGGTGATGGCAGCTGATATGCAGCAAAACCTAGCCATTCAAGCTTCCACACAATAAAGAAAGTAGTTGGTATATAAATGGGTACCCTGGGTGGCCTAGTGGTTAAGACGCTGTCTGCTGCTGGTGGGGCGTGGCTCGGATTCCACGTTAAAACTGTAGGTCTAAGGTGGAGTGAAAAGTTTGACCTTCGTCAGAATGAACAATTTGGGCGGAAGCTAACCAAAGTTGTTTCGTAAGCTAAAAGTGAAGCCACTTCCAAATGTGGCTCATCTTCCTCTCCACTTCAGATGGAAAAAAAAATGGCGAGTGAATGAAAATAATGATGATAAAATTAGATCTTCAAAGTTAATAATGGTAAATTTTTGGTATAAATATTTAATGAATCATTTCCTACCAAAGTATTTTAGTAAAGTTCTTCAGTTTTATTTTGTTCAAATGAAGCTGGATTGAAACCAGTTTTGTGCGGGTTTAACTTGCTTTGCCAGATGGAAGACCTCTTTCATACTGCATTTGGTTACTATTTTTGATTATTTGCGAGTTGATATTTTTATTGTATTTTCATCGCAGGAAGTGTAGATCAACAGCAGTCAAACGTAAACAAAGTTAATGCTGCCCAAGCAGCCCAGCACCAACAACAGGTGAGGTATTCACAATTAATAGTAGGATGGTAACTTCAGTTAAGCCTAATTCATTTTGTAATTTGCATTTCTGAAATTTTGATTATTTTTAATTTTGGATGGTGTGATTTGAATTTTTTATTATTATTCTTTAATGATTTTTCCTTTTTGTTGTCCTTATCTATTTAGTTGGATAATGCCATGTACTATCATTTATCTATGAAATTGAGGTTTAACTTTCATAATAGTAAGTTATGGCATATTGAAATGAATAATTTTAGGTTGTGCAGCAAGCCACAACCCAAGCCCAACAGCAGCAGCAGCAGCAGCAGCAGCAGCAGCACACACAACAACAACAACAACAACAGCAGCAGCAGCAGCAGCAGCAACAACACACAGCAGCAGCAGCAGCAGCAAGAAACCACAACCTTGGAAGAACTGCAGCAAGCTTTGGCTTCTGGTCAGGCCATCCTGCAAACTACAGACCCAAATGGAGGAGGTGAACAAACACTGCAGATGATGGAAGGCCAATGTGAGTCTGTGTTTGCGTGTATGCGCATGTAAAAGGTTGGTTTTATGTACATTATTCCTTTAATAATAATTTTAGAACTTCATAGGGTAAGCACATGGTTTCAGATGCACTGTTGTTTCCAACTCATGTTCCTACACTTCCCCATTTTACCAATGTAGTATTAAGTTCTTTTGGGGCATAAAACACACCAGATGTAATTATTAAAAGTTGGTTAAGAGTTGGCTGTTGCATGGCCTGATAATGGCTGGGGCACTGGTTTACATAAAGGCAGAAAGGCTTGGTATTATGGCACAGTCAGTACCAGGTCAAAGTTCAGTTAAAGTTAACCTTAAAGTTACTGCAGATGTAGGAATGGGTCTTTTCTCAGTGGAAGAATGAGATACTCCCAGCTGCATTCGATACGATTTGGTCAGAGTTTGTAAATGTCTAAGGGAATCTGCATCCTCCTTGCTAATATTCCCTCGATGGTGGTTTTAGAGATGACGCATGGTACACTCTTCTCATTGTGTATTCTTAACTGGAACAGTAGTTGATTCTAAAAAATGGCTTCATATTGAACAGAATTAGTAATGTTGGCAGTTGTAAACTTTTTGTATAGCTACAAATCCAATGCAGCTTCCTTTGTGCAAATAACATGGAGTTGTATGCTGGGATAGTTCACATTATTTGCCTCGTTTCTTGCTTTGTGGGCATCAAATAACGATGTCCATTCCGCAACCACTAACGGTAACTCCAGTTGACAGTAGTTTTTGTTTGTCTGAAAGTCGAGTTAGGTGGAAGTGAAAGTGGCAACACCTCTGTTGTGCTCAAAGCTTTTTTACAAATTGTTGAAGTATTATATTATTAATTCTGTAAATATGGCTTTGTTGGGATTATTAAAGTACAAATAGCTCCATTCTGAAGTTTTAAGCTTAATTTAACTCTGTATTTAGAGAGATCTAGGGGTTCATTCAGTGCAAGCCCAGTTTTGGCCTGATTAATCTCGGTCCCAATTAGCTTATTCCATCCAGGGCATAGCCCTAACTTAGACCATAAAGCTTTTAATTGAGTTAATGAATAGTATTTAAGATGACTTTAGACAGTGACTGTAAGGTTTGTAAGAAGGAAGCTAGGGAAGGGGTTAAGGCTGTAGCATGTGAGAGTTATGATGATTGGTATCACTCAGCATGTATCAAAATTACAGAACAAATGTACAGGGGTATTTTGAAAAAACTATATAGAGCTATGGGTTGATTCCTGATACTCTCATCCGTTGAAAATTTCCAGCAGATTTCAGTGGAGAGTTAATGACCAAAAACCCTACATTTTTTCATTAAAGAGCTATGTATGTGGAGGTCTTCAAAGGACCTCGTTAAGTAGTGTTTTTATTGGTTAATGTTAAATTTATTTGCCTTCAGTATTTTAGCGCTGCCGAGTGCCTAATGGTAAAGAAAGAAATTAACTTACCATATTATTTTGTTGGGTTTCGCTTCTGGTTGTAGGGCGCGACGATCTTTTCCAATGCAGGGCCGCTATACAATGGAGTTGCACAATGAGTTGATTTAATTAATATAGGGAATCGCTATATTTAAATTCCTGAAGGTATAGGCCTATCCTTTAGAGTTATTAGGTTTATATTACTTGTTATTCACTGGGAATTTATAGGAAGATTAAGTACATCTTCCTTGCTTAACATAGGCAGCTCCTAGTGCCGCAAATATAAATCTTTCTCTTAGGAATTTGATGACTTTACAAAGTTTGTTGACTCTTCTCTCAAAGTAATTTTCATGAATCAGCAATAGAAAATTTTTATGAAATAATTCGTTTTTCTTATGTGGACCCAATGCCACCATATTGGGTTCCATGTATGGCAATTGTTTTCATTCCCAATAGGCTATGTCGCCAATTCCGAGGCAATTTTGTAGATATTTAATTCAATGAATTAATAATTTGTATTTAATTAAGAAGTAAAGGTATGAAGTCACCAAATATTTGGTGGTTTTGCAATAAGTGCTTAGCTGAGGTTAGGGACATGCTCAAGGCAAGGCTTAAGAAAGCTGCTAGTTGGCTCTATGATTGATAGTGTAGCTAATGAGACTAATGTAACAGTTAGGCCAGAAACTGAGTCTAATACAGGAAGCACTAATGTAAGATGCAGTGAGGTTGAGCCTAAGCCTAGCCCTATTGTTAGAGACGGATACAGGCCCAAATAAAGTTAAGCCTAAGCCAAGGGTTAGTGATAAGGATGCAGGTCCAAGTAAAGTTAGGCCTGATGAATGGCACAAAGTCAAAAGGTCAGTCAAGAAATAAGGTTAAAGGGAATAGTAATTATGTTGTAGCAACTTGTAACAGGTTTCAGATACTAGGGAATTTAGATGAAGCAGTACAGTGTGAATTTACCATGGTTGGAGAGACTATTATTAGGAATCAGGGCAATGAATTTTGCAATAAGGGAAGGAAAACCTGTAGAAGAATATGTATTCCAGGTGGTAATATTTCTAAAATCACTGAAGTAGTGAAGAAGTTGCCTGTAACCCAAAGTAATATTATAGTTCGTGTAGGTATAAATGACTTAACAAGCAAGGATAAAGATGGTAGATTTAAGTTAAACAGAAACTCAGAAGCAGTTAAACAGAGGTACAGGGAATTGATAGAAACTTTGAAACATAGGCAGAGCAAGTGTTATGTAGTGGGTATTTTACCAAGGATGGGGGTAAGCATGGAGTTTACAAGTAGAATTTTAGCCTTAAGTGATAAAGTTTGGATGCTATGTAGTGAAGGACTTGAGTTCATAGATTTGTGGGATAATTTTTATGAAAAGGGGGAGTTTTACAGTAAGGATGGATTACAACTTAATGGAAGGGGAACTGCTTTGTATGGGAGGCTTCTGGAGGAAAATACAACTTCTTTGAGGTTTTGAAAGATAACTTTAGATCAACAGAGGGCACAAAGCATCAGGGTATTGGTAAAGTAAACATTGTTAGTCTTAAATACAGATTATGAGAGGAATAGGCATATCAACTGTCTAGCCGATGGTAGGGAATCACTTAAAACTGAGGTGTTGAAGTGTTTTTATACAAATGCACATAGTCTTAGGAATCAGGAAAATGAATTATTTAGTTATATGATTAGTGAAAATCTGGATATAGTCTGCATTAGTGAGACTTGGATTAGTGAGGTAGCATTCAATGACACTAGAGCAGAGTACAAGTTAAATAGTTATACAATGTATATTTACCAGAGAATAGCTAGGCATGGGGGGAAGGTTTGGTCTTATACATTAAGAATGATTTAACTTCACTTCAGAATGATAGTATTAAATTAGACAATAGGTAGAATCAATATGGGTGGACATCTGTGTTTCAGGCAGAGTATATTTGGATAGGTGTATTTTACAGACCTCCAAACCAAACACAGGAAGTTGATGACAGTATGGTTCAAGAAATAAATAAAGGTTGTTGTGCTAGAACATTAATTATGGGAGATTTCAACATGTCTCGTTTTGACTGGAGCCTTTTAGAGGGAAATAATAGGGTAGGTAACTTCTTCATTGACTCCTATAATGACTGTTTCCAAACACAATTTGTAGACAAACCAACTAGGGATCAAGCAATCTTAGATCTGGTTCTTTCCAATGATCATGAACTTATTAGGGAACTTGGAGTAGGAGAGTCATTGGAAAATAGTGATCATTGGATCATACGTTTTAAGATAGAATTAAATAGGGATCTGGTCAATAATGACCATCTAGTCCCTTGCTTCTCAAAGGGTGACTATAGTAGATTTAGGGAGTTGTTAGGCTCAGTAAGGTGGGATAATGAATTTGCCAATAAAAATGCCATTGAAATGTAGTCTAGATTTAAAGAAATTTTAGAGGATGTACAATGTAGGTGTATTCCTTTCAGAAGTGTTAGGAATAACAAGATTAGGGAACCTTTGTGGTGGAATAGGAAAATAGCTGAAGTGATTAAAAATAAAAAAAGGCATTCAGGGGATTTAAATGGTGGTAGTATTTTGGACGTGGATAATTATAGGCAGTGAAGAAATAAGCTAAATAGCTTGATAAGGAAGAGCAAAAGGCATAGTGAAATAAATCTAGCTAGAAATAGCAATAAAGATCCAAAGAAATTCTAGTTTTTATAAATATAATGATAAAAAGTATGATAGGATTGGCCCAATAGAACATGATGATAGGATGTTTGAAAAAGATCAGGATATTGTTGGTATTTTTAATTATTATTTTAGCTCCGTTTTTACTGAAGAAAATTTAAATAACTTTTGATTTTAATTCTCTAGATTCTGTAAACTCTGCCATTCTTGATCATATTCATATAAGGAAGAATGATGTTAGGCAAGTGATTCATACATTGAAGTCAAATAAAGCTGCTGGACCTGATAATTAATATATTTGCTATGATTCTCAGAGAAGGGGAAGAAAGCTTATCTGAGGCACTAACTATTTTGTCTGCTTGGTCAATTAATTATGCAGAAATACCAAAAAGGATAGTAAGGAGGAGGTAGGAAATTACAGGCCCGTTAGTTTGATATCATTGATAGGAAAAATACTAAAAAGAATTACAAAGAATAATATTCAAGATCATTTGGAGAACTTTAATCTTACTTCAAGTTCACAACATGGATTTAGATCAGGAAGGTCTTGTTTGCCTAATCTCTTAGATTTTTTAGAATTTGTAACTGATCAGGTAGCTAATGGAAATGATGTAGATGTTATTTATTTGGATTTTAGTAAAGCATTTGACAAGGTTTCACATAGGAGACTTCTATATAAATTAAGAGCTCATAGTATATTAGGGTCAGTTTTAAATTGGGTAGAAAAATGGTTAGAAGACAGAGAATAGAGGGTAATTCTAAATGGTCATGATTCTGGGTGGCAGGAAGTGAAAAGTGGAGTACCACAGGGATCAGTTTTGGGTCCATTACTCTTTATTTTAAATCTCAATAATTTAGAGAAAGGAGTAGGTTGTAAAATTTCTAAATTTGCAGATGATACAAAAGTAGTTGTCCCAGTTACAAATATACAGGGTGGGCCGTAAGTTTCCATACATAGGAAAAATAAACATTTTTTTATGGACAACCATTTTTATTTATATAATATGCTCTACATGGTTGCCATTGTTTTGAAAACACATTTCAATACGTGTTCCCCACTGTTGATGAACACGCATTAGCACAGTTGACGTTATGCTTGTAATGGCGTTGGTGATACGTTCCTTTAGATGATTTATGTCTCGTATCTTTTCCTGATACACCATGGCCTTCAAGTGCCCCCAAAGATAGAAATCAAGGGGGGTGAGATCTGGGGATCTGGGAGGCGACTCCACAGGACCACGCCGACCAATCCAAGCATCCGGAAACTGCTGCTGATCCAAATACCGACGCACGTGAAGACCATAATGAGGTGGAGCTCCATCTTGCTGGAAGTAAACTGGGAAGTTACCTTCCTCGTTTAGCAGGGATGGGAAAATCTCTTCTTGCAACATGTTAAGATACCTTTCGGCATTAAGATTTCCACTGACAAAAATTGGTCCAATAATTCTGTCACCCCATATCCCGGCCCACACCATCACTTTACCGGCACCTTGCATCTTCGTCGGACTCAGCCAGTTAGGGTTAGCATTACTCCAATAACGTATGTTTTGCCGATTAACCTCTCCATTGACGTAAAAATTTGCTTCATCAGTAAACAAGATCTTACGTCAAACGCATATTCTTAGGGTATCTGAAACATAAAAACAAACGTTTAATTTTTCCTATGTATGGAAACTTACGGCCCACCCTGTAGAAAGTTCTTATAAACTACAAAAGGATCTTGATAGATTAGTCGCTTGGGCTATTAAATGGCAGATGGAATTCAATGTTCAAAACTGCAGTCACGCATTTCGGTTGAAATAATGAAAACTTCAGTTATGAGATGCGAGGGAACTAGTTGGAGGATGTTAGAAAGGAAAAGGATCTTGGCATTATAGTTTGTTGCGATCTAAAATTTTCTAAGCAGTACTTAGAGGCTAGCAATAAAGGAAACAAAATGTTAGGTATTATTAAGAAGAACGTTAGTTACGAGAGTAAGGAAGTCGTCCCGTAAATTATTATATGCTTGAAGGTGTGCAACGTAGGCCAACCAAGTTTATCCCTAATCTAAGAAGATTGGAATACAGAGATACATTAAAGGAATTAGGTATGTTCAGTTTTGAGACGTTGTACGAGCGGAGATACGATACAGATGTTCAAAATGTTTTCGGGTTTGGACAGTTTAGATGTACATAACATTTTCTCACTAGATACTGATGGGATAACTCGTGGGCATAATAAGAAAATTAGAAAACGGACTCGTAGACTCGATCTACAAAAATACTTCTTCAGCCATAGAGTAGTAAATTTTTGGAATGACTTGACATATGATGTGGTAAACAGTAGCTCATTAGTTAATTTTAAGAAAAATTTAAACACTTTCATGGGTGAAAAAGAGAGTTTGTAGATTGTATATAGTGTACATTCTTTGCTTCAGTCATATCGGCTACTATATATAGTGGTAGTAAATAGTTATATATTAATTAGCTGACTCGAGTTTGACATCTTGCAAGATTTTATTATTATTAAAAAAAATGTAGTTCGTGACTTGGATTACCTCGATAGGCCCGAGTGGCTTCATGTTTTCCAAATGAAATGTAATGCGAGCGATATTGAGTCTGTTCAGTTGTTGAATGGGTGGCTGCCCTCCGGGTTCAGATGCTGTAGTGACTACTGTGTGTGTGTGTGTGTGTGTATATATATATATATATATATATATATATATATATATATATATAATCAGGTCATCCCATAAGTAATGTCGTTTTTTTACCTTTATTTCCAAATGAAAATAAAACTGCATCAAAATAAATTTTAATCAGTTTTATATTTTCTTTCACTTTCTATGACACTCTGCCACCTCTCTACAAGCATTTCAATTCCATATTGATAAAATTCCTTCGGTTTAGAAGCAAAAAACTCGGAGAGGGCAATGTTGATAGCCTCTAAACTTTCAAGTTCTTTCCCGTCAGAGTAGTTTTGAAAACTTCTGAATAGGCGTTAATCTGATGGTGCAAGGTCTGGTGAATACGGAAGATGTGGAATTTTTTCCCAAACAAGCAGTTCAGTTTCGGCAGTGGTGATTTGAGCAGTATGAGGATGCGCGCTGTCCTGTTGAAACACACCACCCTTGCAATTGGCCAAAGAAGGACGTTTTGTTTGCGATGCAACGCTCCGTCTTTGAAGTTGCTGACAGTAGACTTCGGCTGTAATGGTTTGATTGGGCTGCAGCAGTTCAAAATGAACCACTCCTTGAATATCCCACTAAACGCACAGCAAAACCTTCCTGGGGTGCGGATGTCCTTGGCTGTGGTGTAGCAGATTCCCCAGCGCTGACCCACTGCCGATGACGCTTAACATTGTGATGAAGCACCCAATTTTCATCCCCAGTAATGAGTCGATTCAGAAATGGTGCTTGAAGTTGTCAAAAATGCAATGAAGAGCAAATGTTCACGCGATCTCTACAGTTGTCTGGTGACAACGTATGGGGAACCCACTTCCCAAGTTTCGACACTTTTCCCAGTCGTTGCAGGTGGCGATGAAATGTGGAATCGGTCGAATTTAGTCGCTGGGCAAGTTCTTCAGTTACAGCAGGATTTTCTTCAAGTGTAGCTATCAGAAGGTCATCATTGAACTCAACAGGTTGGCCCGAGCGCGTTTCATCAGTTAAGCTATAGCCACCAGACCTAAACTTCTGGAACCATCTTTGACATTTCCTTACATTTAAAGCTTCCTCCCCATAAATATCCTGAATATTTTTTGCGGCTGCAGTCGCGTTATTTCCTTTTCTAAACTCATAAAGCCTTATATGCCTGGTGTGTTCCTCTGACACCTCCATCTTATCCGTAAGGGTGAAATAAACAAAGATTAACACGATGAAACTTCACTTAGAGTGAGAAGTAACATGTCTAAACACACAAAAATTCGAGTTTTCCACAAAATATACAGAGAAACGTGTGCAATCACAACGCGAGTTTAGCAATGCAAAAAAAACGACATTACTTATGGAATGACCTGATATATATATACAGGGTGTTTGAAAACTTTCTGTACAAATTGTAATGGGGATAGGCAACACCAAGACAAACCCTTTTCATCTATAAGTGTATGTCCGCTGACGTCACCATTCGGCGCGAGAGGGCGCCGCTGCAATTGGCTAAAAGGTGAAGTGGGCTAGACTCGCGCTTGCCGCGGGCATTCTTAAATCGGACGTGTTGAAACCACATTCGTCTACGAATAGCCACGGGAACATCTTCCAGCAGTTCCGGCAACGTTTCTTCAAGAAATATCCGATAAACCCGCCCGTCGAGTCGGGCAGGCAGCAGGTACGGCCCAATCAACTTGCCATGGACGATACCCGCCCAAACATTGACGGCGAACCGTTCTTGATGAGCATGCACCCGTGTAGCATGTGGATTTGCGTGCACCCACACGTGAGAATTGTGCATGTTAAACACACCCTCACGTGTGAAACAGGTCTCATCTGAGAACGGCACATAAGCCGGAAAATTAGGTTGCACCGCTGTCTGCTGCAGAAACCAGCGTGCGAATTCCACACGAAGAGGGTAATCCCGAGGTTGTAATGCCTGGACTCTCTGACGATGGAACGGATGTAACTGCTGCTCGTGCAACACTCCAGACCAGGTCGTGGTTCACACCGAGGATACGTGCAACACCTCGCGTGCTTGCGCTTGGATTGTCCTCAAATCGCCGTAGGATTTCTTCCATGTCAGGAGTGCGCACGTTTCTCCCGACCAGTGTCATGCATGTTTGCATGGAATGTTCCAGTTTCTAGCAGTCGCCGATGCAAATGCGCAAACGTTTGGTGGTTTGACACACGTCTGTTTTGAAGCGCTGTCGGTACAACCTCACAGCAGCTCTCCGTTTCCATTGGCAGCCCCATACACCATATGCATGTCAGCCATCTCAGTAGTCGTGAAGCGCTCCATGTTACGCGTACTACGTCCGATTTAAGAATGCCCACGGCAAGCGCGAGTCTAGCCCACTTCACCTTTTAGCCAATTGCAGCGGCGCCCTCTCGCGCCGAATGGTGACGTCAGCGGACATACACTTATAGACGAAAAGGGTTTGTCTTGGTGTTGCCTATCCCCCATTACAATTTGTACAGAACGTTTTCAAACACCCTGTGTATATATATACACACACAGTATATATATATATATATATATATATATATATATATATATATATATATATATATATTATATATACTGTATATATATATACAGTGCCCGCGAAAAGTATCCGATCACCCTTGAAATTTGTATTTTTTACATAAAAAACAATGTTTAAATGTATACTAACCTTATATTAGTATTTTGTCATCTGTCCTTTGGTTTGGATGACTTGTTGTAGACGTTTTGGCATGGATTTAATCAAGTTTTGACAAACTTCCACTGATATTTCCTTGCACCATACCTTTTTGATGGCCTCTTGTAATTTTTCGACTGAGCCAGTGTCGTGGCATTCAACCTTATTTTTATTATTAGCCACAGATTTTCTATCGGATTGAGATCTGGACTATTACCAGGCCAATCCAAAATATCAAATTTATTGTCAGTAATCCATTTTGTCACTATTTTGGCCCTGTGACATGGTGCACCATCATGCATGTATGTTTTTGTCCTTTGGATTGCCATTGCCATTGGAAGTTTATCCTGTAGCATTGCTAAATACCGTGCACCATTCATAGTTGTGTTCTTCGGAAGAAAATATAAGTTTCCACGCCCATAGTAACCGAAACAACCCCAAACCATCACACTTGGAGGGTGTTTCATTGTCTTTAGGGTGTATTTAGGGTCCATCCTATTTGAGCCAATAGGCCGGCGAACCTTTTTTGGACAACTTCTGAATGTCAAAAATGTCGACTCATCGCTAAATAAAACCTTCTTCCAGTCATCAACAGTCCAATGAATGTATTTTTTACAAAATGCGACACGTTTTTTACGCATTTTTTCATTAATAAACGGTTTCTTAGCAGCATGGCGAGATGGTAATCCGAGTTCTTTTTGGAGCCGCTCCTGGATAGTTCGTTCAGAAACACCAGATAACAAATTATTCATATTAAATTTTATTTCTTTCGCAGTTATTGTTGGGTTTTTCAATACTAAACGTTTCATAAGTTTGTCTGTTCGCGAATTTGTTTTTCTCGGTCTGCCAGATCGTTTTTTAGGGACTGGCGTGGTTAGGCCACCATTGTTCTTAGCCCGTGAAACCCATAAATTAACGGTACTTTGGGATATGTTTAATTCCTTAGCTATCTGTCTCTGTGATTTCCCACATGCATGCAAAGCAACAATAGCACCTCGACAATCACTCTTAAGTTGTTTTTTAGCACACATTATATATAAATTTTATTTACACCACTTTCTGTAAAAAAAAAAAAAAATATCAAGAAATTTACACAAACAGTGAAATCTGACAAATTTGAGACACAGCCACCCGCAACGAAGGCTACCAGAACACTAATTTGAGAATGCGTTGGATAGCTCTCATATCAGCGAGCAACCTCAAAGTTACCAGATGTCGCTAGAACAAATAGAAAGTGAATTACGTGTCTCTGAATATCAAGGGAAAATATTGTATTTTCTTGAGTGATCGGATACTTTTCGCGGGCACTGTACACAGTATATATATATATAAAAAATATATATATATATATATATATGGTTCAGGTCCCGCGTACAACTTGTAGGTCGTCCCCAACATCGCGCAACCTCTTAGCTCTTACGGAAGATGTTGAACAAGCCCGAACCCTATTGATGAAAGTTGAGGTTCATGTTTTGAATTTTTACATTTACAGTTTCACCAATAAAATGTGGTTAGATTGAATTATACTCATACATTTTTCATTAAAATAAGTGGATTATAAATGTTTTTCTCCTCAAATTCGGAGCTAATTTAATTTTCTTGTACTGATACAGGGAGTTCCATAAATATTTGACAGTTTAGCAAGAATAAGTTCGAAATTGGAGCTATAATAGGAGGGACTTGGGTAGGGGGCCTTTGCCAGTTGGAATACGGTAACAAGTTTGGGAGTTTTTTCATATTTAGAATGTGGCCTCTATTTTTATACACACACACACACACACGGTGGTGTTGTGGTTAGCGTCGCTGACTACGAATCCATCGGCCCCGGGATCGAGACCCCGTGATGGTAGTCGGCGTGCAGCAAAACCCAGCTGTTCATCCTTCCACACAATAAAAAGAAAGTGGTTGATAGATAAATGGGTACCCTGTGTAGCCTAGTGGTTAAGACGCTGGGCTGCTGGTGGGGCATGGTTCAGATTCCACGTTGAACTGTAGGTCTAAGGTGGAGTGAAAAGCTTGACCTTCGTCAGAATGAATAATTCGAGCCAAACGAAAGGTTGCCAAAGTTATATATCAGGTCATCCCATAAATAATGTCGTTTTTTACGATAGATGAAGTTTAAACTAGTTCTACTCGGTTTAAGCATAAATTTTCTGAAGGTTATATCTAAGAGGAGATCTATCGTGTTTCGCTACATACTTTACAGACCTTGACCAGTGAAGACGTGTGTTTTGCTTTATGTTAACCCCTCTAAACATGGCGGTATCAGAAGAGCATATAATGCTTTACGAGTTCAAGAAAGGGAATAGTGCTACTGAAGCAACGCGAAACATTCAGGACGTTTATGGCAACGATATTCTGCATGTGAGGAAATGTCAAAGATGGTTTCAAAAGTTTAGGAATGGTGACTGCTGTTTGACGGATGCAGCACGCTCTGGACGCCCTGCTGAGTTTGATGATGACCCGCTGTTAGCCGCACTTGAAGAAGAATGTTCAACAACTGTCGAAGAATTGGCCCAGAAACTCAATTCATCCCCGTCCACCATCCATCGACATTTGCAACAACTCGGGAAAGTGCCTAAGTTACAAAAATGGGTGCCACATGAATTGTCGGTCGACAATCTGAGGGTGCGGGTAAACATTAGCACAGCTCTTCATCCCCGTGAACTCCAAGATCCGTTTTTGCACCGTTTAGTGACTGGTGATGAAAAGTGGATACTGTACCAGAATGTTAAGCGCCGTCGACAGTGGGTTTGTGCTGGAGAACCAGCGACACAACAGCCAAAACCAAATCTTCACCCTCGGAAGGTGTTGCTTAGTGTTTGGTGGGATAAAGGTGGTGTAATACACTTTGAAACCTTACCACACAACCAAACAATCACCGCTCAAGTCTACTGTCAATAACTGGATCAATTGAACACTGCACTAAAAGAAAAGAGACCTTGGTTAATCGGAAAGGAATCGTGTTCCACCACGACAGCGCACGTCCTCATACCGCTCGGATCACTTCCGCAAAAATTGAGGAGGTTGGGTGAGAAAAACTTCCACATCCTCCATATTCTCCAGACCTTGCGCCTTCAGATTATCATCTCTTCAGGAGTCTGCAAAACTGTCTTGACGAGAAACAGTATAATTCTTTAGATGACCTGCACACCAGTCTTTGTACGTTTTTTGCCTCAAAACCGCCTGAATTTTATAAACATGGCATTGAAAAGCTCGTAGGACTTTGGCAGTGTCATTGATTCCGATGGAAAATATATACTAGATTAAAATCCCCCCCCCCCTTCAAATTCCGATCTAAAAAACATTACTTATGGGATGACCTGATACATTATATATGTATGTATACTACCCCGCAAGGGGGTTCTAAGCTCGTGCTCTTGAGTGCTCTTTGTGCTCGTTTGTACGTGCTTGTTCCTGGAGGTTTCACGTGCGCCCTCCCGGCCCTAGCACCCAAGGATGATGGGGCTCGACCCTGCAGTCCTTGTCATCCTTGGTCTTTTTCCACTTCGACTGTCCCCTCCACCCATTCTTTTTCCTCTGTCTTTCCTCTCACTTTTTCTTGTTTTTCCGCTGAGATATGCCCTTTAAATAGAGGCGAATCGGTTCTTCCTGAACTAAAAAAAAAAAAAAAAAAAAAAAATGTATGTATACTATAATAGTGTGTCCCATAAGTCTTGTCTCGTAGGAAAATTTATTTTAAATTAAATTTACAAAAGTAACAAAACTAAAATAAATGTCAAAATTTGTCTTAATTTGGCACCTTTTTTTTGTTGCAGGTAGAATAATGCAATGGCTAATATGGATGCGAGTTACACGTGAGAAAAAGGCGGAGACCTTTTGCTCATGAGTATTTATTACTTTTGTAAATCTTTAAAATAAATTTTCCTGTAAGACTGGACTTATGGGACACCCTGTATATAGCGAGTCTGTGAAGGAAGTGGTGTTAGATAAATGTAAATTACTAATGAAAAAATAGATATAGATTTGTTTGTGTATTGTTACTCCGATAGATAGATATATAATATATATATATATTAGTGTGGACCAAAAAAATGAAGGTTTAAAAATCTTTGTTCCACGTGAGTAATGTTATTCCTTTTGCTTACCTTAATCAAATTACAAAATTTGAAACCTCTACGTCAAGTTTTATGGGTCCCGAGAAAATTGCACTTTTCCTTTTAATGCTGAAAAAATTAGTTTTTCCTCATTTTCATAAGTTCTGCTTTATTTTTTGTTGGAAATTCTTTACGATTCTTGAAAACTGTTTTGAGCAGGTATTGTTTGTCCTCTTCTTTAGTTGTCACTGCTTGATTAAATTTTTCAATCAATGCAACACCCCGCTCAGCTGTCATTTGTCACTCTAAGGGCACGAACTCTAGCACAGCCTCTTTGGTACTCAGGATCTATTCCCCATGTTGATGCAGAATTTTCAGTGAAGAGAGAATTGAGATGTAGAGCATCAAAAAGAGATTTAGTCCTTGAAGTAACAAAATCAGAAATCCTTTTTTCTTTAAAAGAAGCTAGGGTTACCTTTGCTTCTAAACGTTTCAGTCCCTTATTTCTTGGAGGCATTTTGATATTATTTCGCATTTGCTCCTTTTTTTCAAGGGATATGCTTTTGTCAAAGAAGCTTAATCCAACAAGTGTTTCTGAGAGGTACCACAGATGTCGTTTAATGGCATTTTGGGCTTGCTTGATAACACTTGATATCAAAGAATTTCCTCCATTATTGCAAGATCTTGCAAAAATTTAAGATCAACATTTGGGGCTTCCTCCGGTTGAGAAGCTTTTGCCCAAGATTTTGCGTATACCAATGCAACAAATAAACAAATTTCTGTTATTGCATCAAGTTCTTTTTTAGTCATCTTAAATTGATTTTGGAGAAGAAAAAGCTTAAATGCATAAATTCCTTTTGCCATCCATCTTGCATGATGGTATGCTCCAGGTCTCTTCAAGGGAGTATTAGAAATGCTTTCTTCTCCAAAAAACAAGAGAACAAGTTGAAAAAATTCTTTATAATCATCTCTTGGCTGTTTAGAGTTGAGTGCCTCCTTCATGATTAAGACTGTTTGATTTTTTAAATCTTGAACTCTCTCAATTATTCTGCAGCTTTGGGAATCAACAGCAGTTGTGATTTGAGAATGATCCATAAAATCCCATTGAGTTTTGAATCTTTTGAAGATTGGAATATCAGGTTCAGAGGAATGGCCCATAGAAGTCCTGAAGACTTGAGATAGGACAATCTCATAAATATGGTGTCTGCAGGCTAAATATAAAAGCTCTTTTCCAAGTTCTTGTTCAATTTTAGTGCAAGCTCCAGCATGGATTCTGGTATTGGATGCTGTTGTGTCAAATGACAGCCCAATAATTCTCTGGGTCATATCATGTTCTTGCAGGAGAGAAATGCAAACACGAGCCATCTCCGTACCCGTGCCAGCAGTGACTTTAGGAATTCCCAGCAATTTCTCTTCACCATTCCCACTGACTAACACTGCAATCCTTTCCGTTCTTCCTTCGCCTGCAAGAAAAAGTTAAAATATATAATTTATATATAATTTATATATATTTATTTTTAATATTTTATTTTATATATATTATATTATATATTTAATATTTTATTTTATATATATTATATTATATATATTTAATATTTTATTTTATACTTAATATATTTATATATATTATAATTTATATATACACGTATATATATAATAATTTTAAATTAAACGAGTTATTTTAAATTAAACTTGACTTATTTTAAATTGAAGGTAAAATGGTGTAGATTGTGAAAACTAGCTTCAGACAGTGAAATGTAACCTAATTAAATAGAAATTTAGCTATCAAAATGTTTAATTAAAACCAACCAGATAATAACACATTGCCTAGGTGTGAAAACCAGACCCACAACTAAGTTTTTCACCTGAGAGATAAAATATAAATATGCTAAATTAATCAGACAAAAAAAACTAACCTGATATCTCTGGGAGCATTTTTCCATCCCAATGAAGAACTAAAGGCTCTCCAGGACAAAATGCTTGCTCTTGATATTCTGTTGCTATTTCTTTGTGTAACTTTTGACGAGTTCGAAGCATAGTAGATTTTGACACTGTAATGTTCTCCAAATTATGGCCCAAAGACTGAGCAACAACAGCATAAGACATAGCTGCATCTCGATTGGAAAGATTCATTCTATCATAGGCTGCTACAACATTTTTGTCAATAGGCTTTGACTTTTTAGGAGCCAACATTTTCTTTTTAAATTGCTCTTCAGAGGGACCTTGAAAATTCATTTCAAGGTTGTCGTCATTAGTTGATGGTGATGATGACGATGTGAAATCATCTCTATTGGCAGGCAAGAATGATCTTTTAGATCGCTTCTGCTCTTTGAGGGCTCTTTCACACTCTAATTCTTCACGATGAAGCCTTCTTTTCTCTCTTTGCAAGAATTTGGTCTACTGTACCCATGCTACTTTGTGTAGGATATTCTTGCTGGCTTAAGTAGAAAAGCTTGTCTTCTTCATTTGACATCATCAAAAGGGCATTAGAGTGACCAATATCAAGAATTTCAGCCTTAATTTCATCTTTAAACATAGCTTCTTCAATACGGCATTTTTCCTCGGGCCTTTTTCTGTTTTTCATCAATTTATCATAACAGCTTATTAAAGAGTCAATCTTTCGGATGGCACTGTCTCTACGCATTGTGGGAATCCTGGCTTTCTCCCAGTAGGTCATCACTTCATCTAAGCAAAGATTAATGGAACTTCTTCGTCCCAATTTTTCCTCTTTTTGATGGAAGAAATATTTTTGCAAAACTTGCAGTTTTGTAGGTAAGCGGCAACAAAGTATATCTTTATATAAATGGCCAATGAGCCAAACTTTAGTTTTAGAACGAGTAGCCATTTTTAGTTTAAAAAATTAAATTTCTGAAATAGTAAAATAAACCAGTTAAATTAGGAGATAAAAAGGATAACTAAAAGGTTCAAGCCAATTAGGCAAAGCCTTTAATTTAGAGTTGACCAATTAAGGATAATATCTTTTATCCAAAATTTTTGTTTTCCTTATTAATAATTTTCTCTGAAATAATGATCTAAGATTGTTTTTGTACTCTATTAACACCAAAGTTAAATAAGAAGAAATTTTTTCATAAGTTGCAACTCAAGAGTTGAGTTGATCATTGATGTTCTAAATGCGCCTATTCATTGGAAAATTTTTATAAGTCATTAAATCTCGGGACCCCTAAATATTCTCATATTTGACCAACATTTTGCTGACATGTCTATCTGGTCCAAAGGAACAAGGGCATTAATGTGGAACAAGGATTTCTTCAACTTTATAATTTACCCCCCATTTTGGTCCACACTAATATATATATATATAACATAGCGGTGAAATTCCGAGGCTATATGAATTTGGCTCATCATTCTTGGTTTTGGCAAAATCTTTCACGGCCGGATGCCCTTCCTGACGCCAACCCTCACCATTTATCCGGGCTTGGGACCGGCACTGAGTTGTGCTGGCTTGCACCCCCAGTGGCTGGTTAGGAGTAGTGTAGGTGTAACGGAATGGTTCCCCGTGAGGGTTGGTCTACATCAGGGATCTTCTTTGAGCCTGTACCTTTTTGTTTTGATTATGGATGTGTTGGCCCAGGGGATAAAAGATCAATCCCCTTGGTGTATGCTCTTTGCAGACGATATTGTTCTGTGCAGCAACAGGAGAGAAGTAGTAGAAAGAAAATTGCAGGAATGGAGGAGGGCTTTTGAAGACAGAGGGTTGAAAATCAGCAGAAAGAAAACGGAGTACCTGAAGTTCTACGAAAATCAAGACTCAGAAATTAGTTTAGAGGGAGCGAGGTTAAAGAGAGTAAGTAAGTTTATGTACTTGGGATCGACAGTGGCTGAGGACGGTGAGCTGGACACAGAAATAACACACAGAGTGCAATCTGGTTGGAAAAATTGGAAGAAAGTTTCAGGGGTGTTGTGTGACCGAAGAATAGGCGCAAGGGTTAAGGGAAAGGTGTATAAGACTGTGGTAAGACCGGCTATGATGTATGGGGCTGAGTCTTGGGCTATAAAGAAAGATCATGAGAAAAGACTAGATGTAACGGAGATGAGAATGCTGAGATGGATGTGCGGAGTGACAAGGTTGGATAGAGTAAGGAATGAAAGGATAAGGGGCACAACAAAGGTTGGAGAAATCTCGAGGAAGATACAAGAAAGTAGACTGAAATGGTATGGACATGTGATGAGAGGGGACGAAGATTATGTGGGTAAGAGAACGATGAATATGGAGGTGCATGGCAGGAGAAAGAGAGGCAGACCGAAGCGAAGGTGGATGGAGAATGTGAGGGACGATTTGAGGGAGAAGGGTTTGTCGGAGGAAGAAGCCCAGGACCGGGCTGTGTGGAGGAGGCTGGTCACAAACGCCGACCCCGCATAGAGGCGGGAACGGGCGAAGAGAAAGAAGATCATAGCGGTGAAATTCTATTCCAATTTTTTTTCTTTGCCAATTCATCATCTAGTGCCACTTGGGGTAGACACTGTAGAGGTGGAATATTTTTGTGATCAAACGATATTTAGGACTTGCTCAACTCATTTGACATTTTACAAATATAAAATATATTGATATTAAATAGGAATCAATGAAATTCGTACTATATATGTAATTTTGCTACGTTAGCCCATTATGTTGTCTTTGAGGCAAAAAACAAAAACTAAAATATTTATATAAAAACAAAATAGTTTATAAAAAACAAAAATAAAAAAAATTAAAAAAAATTATATTCGCAGCATTATAAGATTGCAACACAATATTAGCGACGCGGGTATTTAACAAATATGTGCATTGTGCATCTTTCAACTCCTCAGGAGTGATGATGATGATGACACGTGCGGCCGGTGCCATCTGGTTGGTTGGTGTTATTCGGGTGAACTTTACATCATCAAAGCTCCCATCTCGCTGACAAGTATTGGCTGTTCTATTCCATTTCCACAGTCAGCAAAAAATTGACTCTTAAAGATAGCGTGTCCAAGACAGCTGATCTCTTGTTTCCAATTTGGATGAAAGCTCGAGTGCCTACAAAAGCTGCCAAACATGTCGAACGCATGAAGAAGCTTCATACTGAGTGCTTAAGAAGAATATCAACCGAAAGTCTGCCACAAACCTTGCCAACCAGGCAACACTTCAAGATGGGTTAGACAACCTCTTCGACATCGCCTACCAGGATGCTATGTAGCTGATGAAAATTGAAGAGAACAAACAATTCGTAGAAGCTCAACGGGAAACAGGACAGGGGGGCACAATGGCTGGAGTCGACAGAAAACTCACTCTGCAAGAAGGAGAGCGGAAGCTTCAAAGCGGGCTGGCAAAGCGGATTCAAGTGCTGCAGCAACCGACGTCGCTGTTCTTGAGTTGTCTTTGTCGAGCAACTCGTCAGAAGTGGAGGAAGAGCTTGCACCATCAGAAATGCGTGCTCCCAAGCGAGCTCGACTTCGTGGAACTGAAGTGGCAGCTGCACTAGATTAGACTAATGTGACTGACTGACAAATAGCGCATATATTTTCAGCGTTATCGTCCACGAGCCAATTCGGTCACGAAGTAGAAGATCTGATGATCAGCCGAAGCACTATCCGCAAGGAGCGGATAGAACATGTTAGAAGTTTGCTCATGAGATGAAGGAAAGCTTTTGCCCCAGCAGTTCCTCTGATCTTGCATTGGGACGGCAAAATCATGGAGGATTACTCCGGTCCTGGTCGGGACAAAGTGTACCATCTCCCGATTCTTGTATCTGGACAAGACGTGGTGAAGTTGCTGGCACTTCCAAACCTTCAATCGGGAAAGTCGGAAGTAATTGGGAATGCCATTGTGGAGGCGATAAATGATGGGGACTGAGGGAACGAGTGAAGGGGCTCTGCTTTGACAACACCGCGTCCATCACTGGTTCAAAGGGAGGAGTTTGTGTTCGTTTGGAAACTGAGCTTGGGAGGAATTTATTGAACTTGGCGTGTCGACATTACATCTCGGAGATACTCCTAGAGACGGTCTTCAGCCTTCATGATGTCTCCAGCTCCAAATATTCAGCTCTTCGATCAGTTCCGGGACTACTGGCCTTATCTCGATAAGACAGCATACTCCTCGGCAGTGGATGAAGAAGACCTAATCCCTGTGATAAATGGATATAAGACTGAGGTCATTGCAAATTTCAGCCATGAGATGACTACCGTGAGCTCCTTGAGCTGATGATTATCTTCCTTGGAGAGGTCCCTCTTCGTGGGATCCATTTCCGATATCCAGGCGCAATACATCAAGCTCGTTGGATGAATCGACCTATCTACATCATCAAAGTGTGGCACTTCTGCAAGGAGTTTCTCCTCCAGCAGCAACAAGGATCATCAAGAAGGCCATCGCGCAGTGATATGGTGTGAAGCCACCTCCAGGAAATAAGCCTCTCTGTCAAATACTGGTTTCAGAGTCCGTTTTCAGTAGAAGCTCCGAGAAACGATTTGAATCTCCTCCGTGCACTAGCTAACTATGCTGATAAAGATATATCTAAGGTTGTTAGCACAGCATTCAGCCGCCATCTTTGGTATCTATCAGAAACATTGGTAGGCTTCAGTTTCTTCGATGACAGTGTTACAGCAGAGGAGAAGAGGCAGATGGTAAATATCCTGAAAAACAAAATCGGGTCTGACGAGCCCCCTAAATGGATCTCTCCAGTTGGCCAGACATGTGGGAAAAAATTACATGATTTTGTCACCATGTCAACACACTAAGTTTTTTAAATACTCCAACTGCCTCAAGATTTCTTGGAGGAGGCTCCAACACTTTGGTCAGTCCATGAATCATACAGGAGGGGCCAGGCTACTGTCCGGTTGATGAAAGTGATCACCGACCTTGCAGAACGCAGTGTTTCACTCATCCAGGAGTTCAACGCATCTCTCTCGCGCAGCGAAGAACGGAAGCAGTTCCTTCTAAAAGTCGTTGAAGATCACCGGAAGGTCTGTCTCCTTGTTACCAACGAAGAAGTCTGCCATCATGCGAACCAAACAGCAATGATTATCTGGCATTTATTTAATAATATACGTCACGTAAATTGTCAATGGAGAAATTCCAATGTTTTGTTTTTGTACAATACACACACTATTTTTTTTAATAAAATATCCCCCCAACACGAATGGTTGTGGACCACAGTCATTAGCGGGGATGGGGCTAATAACCCGTTGTGTGAAAGGAACACTTATTACAATGTTTTAATAATTTAATTTGTCAAAATGAACAGCATACTTTTTGCATAACAGCTTCATTTTTTTTTAAATGTGTCCCAATAGCAATAAAATGGATGGAGGTCTTATCAAAGAAACAAAATAGCTTTGGACAAGTCCTAAATATATCCTGATCTCAAAACATTTTCTAGTGTATCATTTTTTAAGCTAGTCACCAAATGCCGGGTTGGCATTACAGATATTCCGACATCAGATTTATTAAACCACCCTTATAAATTATATGGGATGAATTTCACAATTAAACAAGTGAAATGGCGATTTACATCACACACACACACACACACACACACACACACACACACACATGTCTGTTTCTGTTTAGTTATGAAGTTTTTACGAATGTGAGTTAAATGTGCGATTTTGGAGGGGATGAGGGGCTCCCTGTATCAGTGATAATAGGGTTTCATTGAACCTCATTTTGAGATCACGTTCTTGTGAACTTTACGTTATCATCAGTTACAAAGTTATTATTAATGAAAGGATAAATGCACATTTATGCAGAATGAGCATTTCCCAACAAAATTTTAGTTATGCTGCTGTTCTGGTAACGGATAAAAAATATAATTTTTCCACCAGTGCCAATTTTTAAAATGCGCGTTTTTATTGTTAATGAATAACGGCAGTTGTCTAACAACTCTTCAAAACCTAGGTGTTGTGACTGGTTCTGGACAAACGTACGTGGTTGTACAAGAAGGGGATAATTTGAGTTTCGTTCCTGCCGAAATGGTTCAAGGGGATTTGCAGGCAGCCGTTAATGGAGGACAGGTAAGTTTACGTATTATTATTAGTAATTATTACTTGATGGCGGTGTTTTTCTTGTTATTTATGTTACAACTCGTTTACATTATTTTCAAGTTTGTCGTAAATGTTGTATTTGCCTCCGTTTTTCTCTGTTCACTACAATATTGGGAGTCTCTCTCTCATCTCTCTAATATCTCTCATCTCTCTAATCTCTCTAATATCTCTCTCTCATCTCTATCAAATCTCTAGTTTTTTGTTCTTTTAGTGAGTGCTTTTGTTTTACTCGTTGCCATGATAGGGTTACTAAGATGTTCGTCTGTGGCTTGTCAGTGTTGTAAACAGTGTTTGGAATGATAAAATTTTGCTTACCTCGTCGTACCTCGTCTGAACTTGTTTGATCTCGTTTTGCCTTACTCGACCTTTTAATGTCTCTGGTCTTTAATTAAAAGTTTTAAATTGGTCTCTTATCCTCTCAACATTTTTTTTTTTTAATGAAAACTTTAACGAAAAAATGACTTCAAGTGTGTTTAACTCGTTTTTTTCTAATGTTATGCCTTTTAAGTAATTAAGAAGCGAATAATAGGGCTACATATTTTAAGTTAAAACACACACACACACGTTCGTTCGTTCGGCTACCCTACAAAACCGCGACACACGCATTTTCAATTCTGTATCGCGACATTTAACCAATGTTAAAAAGGCAAAAAAATTAAATGAAACAACGTTGCGTAACGTAGCTCAACCTTAATTATATGCAGTTTTTTCATGATTAGCAGTGGCGCTATGGTTTATTTTTATAAATTCTTATGTCGTGATATGCATGTTCATGTTGCGGTGGACTGTCTCTATCCTAAAGATTGTCGCGATTCCATAGGGAAGACAGTAACACACACACACACACAATTTATTTTCGATAAAAGTTTTGTCACATAAAAAAGTTTTGATGCAAACTTTGGAATTTGAGAGCTTATGTTTGACTCTTTCATGGATTAAAATACTCTTTATCACTGCAAAACTGCGGTATTAAAATTGCAATTTCACTAATAAATATTACATTTTTATCATTTGGCATTATTTTTATTATTATTACAGCAGCAGCAAAGTATTGGAACACAAAACTATCTAAAAAATTTTTTGTAGTAACTGTAACATCACTTATTGATTTAACCCAGTTTCTAATATATATATATTATATATATATATATATATATATATATATATATATATATATATATAATACGAGGCCTTCCGAAGCAAAAGTAGCACAAGCGCCATCCGGGGCAAAAATGAGTTATACCCACTGAGAGGTTCTTCAGACCGTATACTGTTATATGGTAATGGATGAATTGTAGAAACACCAATGTTCGTGTGGTCGAAAGTCCCGCGAAAAATAATGCGTTATCTCTGTCCGAAGGTCGCATAACTTTCAACGCGTTTTCTGATAAAATAAAAAATGGCGCTTGTGCTACTTTTCTTCAGAAGACTATATATATATATATATGTAGTACTGTGCAACAGTCAAGGACCACCCAGCACTTTATCAATACAAATATCGATATATGAATGGATTCAGTAAAGAATTTTACTGAATATAGTTAATTCTGTGGAAATATGTAAATTATGGGTGTCTGAAGGAATGTGTATTCATAGAGAATGTAATTGTCGTAACCTATCCTAGTAAAATGTAAAGATAGTTTTACTCATATTTTCTATCAGGTTTTATGTTGAATGCATGTTGAAGTTTGCCATTGGGTACTTTTCAAAAGCATTCTTCAGTATTCTCTGGGAAAAGTATAGAAGCAAACCTTTGAGTGTTCATGCTATTATTTTATTTTAGGAAATATTAAGTCCAGTTTTCTGGCTGATGAACTTTAGTAATACGTTTTTCTATCTACAAGTATGAAGTATGTTTCCAAAGCGCACTATTTCGTGTGGAGTAAAGCATACGGACAACTCGCGAATGGTCCCTCCTCCTCCTCCTCCTCCTCCTCCTCCTCCTCCTCCTCGCATTTTCCCACCTTTTGGAGATTTTGGATGCTCATCGCGTGTCTGGAGTATGATGACGCCTGGCGTCCCGTGCGATGCCTGCTTTGCTTTTGTCTGGGCCCTAGATGTTAGTCCTTTGTCAGATGTTGAACGTGTAGTGCGTGACTGTTCGCTGTGCATCATTAAACAATGCTTTTCATCCTTCTCCAGTCATTAATTTTGGCCTCAGTACTCATCATCTGTATCGTTGGTATAGCCGATGATTTAATTCCTAAGAAAGGTGTAAAATCGAATTATGCCACCGTTGTGAAAAAGAAAAGTCGTGGACAAGATCCAAAAAGGTCCTTCCATCGCATCTTTGCGAGCGAAGTACGACGTGGCCAGGCATACACTTTACGACTGGAAACGAGTTACGATAAGATTGATCAAAAAATTTTCCACCCTTAAGAAACCTAAAGATTGTATATGCAACATAGTTGTTTTGAAAAGGTTGAAGTTGGTTTAAATCATTGGATGCAAGCGCAACGGCGTCATGGGGTTCCCTTAACTTATACTATTATCTCGCAGAAGGCGAGGGAAATTTATGACGCTTTGCCATCAGACTGACAATCCTAAACTTCCTTTTGTTGCCTCTGATGGTTGGATAAATCGTTTCATCCGTCGCCATGGGCATCGTGTGGGTTCGATGCAGGGCGAAGCTGGAAGTGGTGATCAGGTGGGTGCAGACAGTTTCATATCCAAGATTGAAGAGCTTGAAGACCATTTGCCAAAACAAATCTTTAATGCTTATGAGACTGAATTCTTTTGGAAGTTACTGCCGAAAAAGTCCATTCTCATGAAAGAGGAGGAAAAGGCGGCTGGCTTTAAAAGCTCGAAAGATCGCATTATAGTCTTTTCGTGCGAATGTTGCTGGCTTCCGGTTATGACCGGCATGTGTCTATCGTGTCGGGAGCCAAGAGCATTCAAGAATTTGATTATCCATCGTCTCTGATGGCGCCATACCAAGAAGGGTTGAATGACTGCAACGCTTTCTGAGTGGTTCAAATGAGAATTCATTTCTGCTTCTAAATTATATTTGGCAGAACAAAATTCTTGAATTGTGTGATGCTGATTTTAAGCGATCTTTCTGCCACCTAACACCACTTGGATTAATTATCCAACCACTGGATCAGGGCATTATCACTTCTTTTAAGCAAATTTAGACAACCAAAATGCTGAACAGGATGATCACTTTCATTGAGAATTTGCCAGAACCCCTTTCCTCAGCATCCACTTGTGATGAAACCGAATGGTCCTGTTGAAACTGAAACTCTTAGTGGCGATTCTGAAATGCAATCTGCTGCTGCTGCTGCTGCTGCTGCTGCTAGACCAATCTCCAGGCGGAATCAGAGCCTGAAATCTTTCCGGAAATCTCTCCATTCTGAATTGTATATATGATATTGATGCAGCATGGAATGAGGTTAAAGAAGCCACCCTCATTAACATTTGGGGAAAGCTTTCGGGTTCTTTTCTGCCAGATAACTTTGAAGGACTCGACAACCCCGCAGAGATATGTTCCTCTGACTAGGAACATCCCTGGCTGCGAGGAGGGTGAATCCAGTAACATTCGGGAGCAGCTGGCTATGCACGTATTAAATGATCCTCATCCAGAGGGGATTGAGAAAGAGTTTGTAGCCGAGATTGATCCCATTGGCATTGGTAAAGACTGGTGAAAATATCGTGACTGACCCGATGGAATTAATCAGTATGGTCGAGAATGAAGATCATGAAACGAGCGTTCTACTGAAACTGCATAAATATTGTATAAGCTTCACGCAAAATATTCCAGGCCTTACTACCAAAATCATGATGCAAAGATCACCGATTTCTTCAAGAAAAAGGAGTAAGCCTTGACGTCACGTGCCTTTGTACAGTTTCATTAGGTTTAATTTAGTCTTAAAGTTTGCGAGAAATTAAATTGATTTAATGTTAAGTTCTAGTGTTAAACTTAGAAGTTAAACATTTGATATTGATCTCCGTTCTTAGTCATGGCATTCAGTGATTAAATGTAGCCGGAAGACGCCCTGTTTAAAGTAAAGTAACTTAACTTTATAAGGCAATTTATCCTTTCAGTCGTAAAGATGAGGCAAACCACGTTTTACTAAGCTCGCATTACGCACAATCTCGTCCACAATTATTATGTACACCTTAATTAATGTACGTGTCAGATATTAAGGTAAGTTGCGAGTTGTCCGTATTATGATAAATTGATAATGTTATAGAAAGAAGACTCGAGCTGCTTTGCTGCGAAACTTCAGGAAACTACCGGGGTCAAAGTTGGCCTTTCCATAATCTGACACAAATTAGAGCGGGAATATCAAAGAAAGTCGTCGCGTTTTTTTAGTAAATGTTAATCTTTTTTTTCTCCGTTTATTTTGTGGGTAAAAGTCGTTTTTACCGCAACGCACCCTTTTAACCCTTCTTGATACAGTTTCGGTCAGATTGTTTCCCGCAGTTCCGCCGCGACGTAGCTGCTGCTGCTGCTGCTGCTGTGGATTACGAGTGCCACTTTCTATTCGTAGAAACATTCGTTCAAAGACATCAATAATAATATCTGGTTCCGTTTTAGCGAACAACGAATTATAATAATGTTAAAATTCGTTACTGAATCGATATCGCTATTTTTTGGATGATGAAGCGCTCGGTGGTCTCTGACTTTTGCGCAGGACTGTATATAATGTGGAGTAGGTAGTTAATATTGTTTTTATTTAATTGTTGCTTGGTACATTATTATAATTATTACAATGGCTTTTGATTGATTTTTTGGGTGCATGAGTTAAAATTAAACTTAAATGTTTCTCAAGGTAATGGAAACGTTGGATAATGTAGAACAACAATTAGCACAGATGGAAGGCCAAGTTATGACCGCCGACGGACAGGTAAGAGAGACGTTTCAAATGGGGCTTAAATGAGCTACTCTCCTCTTTCCGTTCTGTTGTACCAATTTATTATTTAACGCTTCATTATGGTAATCGCTTTCTTTTTTCTTTAACGTTTTCGTGAGGGATCGACCCGTGCGCTTAATTCGTTGAGAACATTTTAGAGACGATCCGTTTATTGGCTGAAAGATATAATCGGGGGTTTGTTTAAATTTGACGCGTTAATCGCTCGGATTTAATTTAATTTTTGACGTGTCAATCGCGTAGTTCGTTTAATTTACGGCGCGTTAATCGCTCGGTAGACTCGTTCGTTTTAATTCGTTTATTATAGTTCCTCAGTTGTGAGCCGTTTATGACCACTCGTTAATCACTGATCTATTAATATCGGTGGTTCGTTATTTTGTTAGAAATCCGTAGGACACCGGAGACGTTAAAGGGCAATTCGTTAATCAAAATACGTTCGTTTTAAAAGTTCGTTTAAGTGTTTCGTAATATTTTGGTTTCGACGAACTCATTTTATTTTTGCATTATTAAAAAAAAAAAAATGCAGAATTTAGGGTTTTTTTTCGCTAAAAATCATTTGGTTGACGATGTTAATCAGACTTGAGTAGAGCGTATACAATATTAGTTGAATAGGAAGTACCCATGGTTGCACGGGGTCAATAATGATGATAAACTTGAAAATAACGATAGCACTTATCAAAATCGGATAATGGAAGGGATTTTTTTAGTTTTTCATAAAATTATTTTAAAATGTCGTCAATTAATTGAAGTAATTTGGTTTGACGCATTGCGGCAAAAAAAAAAAATTTTTCTGCTGGTTTGTCACTTAAAAAAGGAATTACCTCCAGGAAGTGTTTCTTCGGAAATATTCAGGTGTCGCTGTTGCACTGTACTAATATTTGTAGTAATATATATTTGAGTATTGCGATATATAATAATAATTAGGTTCATTAAAATAAAATGTAGCGTCAGTTTTTTTCAGTGGACCCCAAAAGAAATATGGAGAAAATTGAAATGCATTTAGGACTGCCTCATTGTGATCCAACTTTCATTATATAATGCGAATGAGGTAAATGACACTATTAGGTCGCGTTTCAGCCACGTGGCACCTGTGAAAGAAAAAATAATACATACGAGAGCGAGGTGGGATTACATTTTGTACTCCCCCGTCTCAGGAGTATGAGGTGTATATACTACTACTAAGTATTGTACGATTTTGTTATTAATGTTTTACAGTGGTGTTTTCTTCGCCAAAAGGTACTCAAAAAGTGATGTACGTTTGATCTTCGGCGGTTTTCATTGTTTACCCCTCCTACAATTGTGATTCTCTCATATACTGTGCGTGTGTATATACTGTATATATATCTACACACACACACACACACACACACGAGGGGTGTACCGAAAGTAATGCCTGTTGGCTGATAACTTCTTTATTAGAATGAATAGAAAGTTCAATGTACACGTGTATGTACATCAACTATTGCTCTACACACAACTACTCTTCAAAGTAATCTCCTTCACACGCACTGCATTTGCGCCACCTCTGAACCCAAGACTGGAATCCTGTTTGGAAAAACTGTGGCGAGCACTGTCTGACCCATCGTTTCAAAGCGACTTTGATCCCCTCTGTGTCATCAAATCTTTGTCCCCGGACGCTTTATTTCATCGGGCTGAATAGGTAAAAGTCTGATGGTGCCAAATCCGGACTGTAGGGTGGATGTGGCATCACTGACCAGTAGGGCGGATCGAAAATGAGTTTTTTAAACTTTTTTTCGAAATTCAAATATGGCTAGTGCGGAAAATATGTGGGTGCTATAGATAATGACTGTGCATAAATATTAGTCCTGCGAAATTATATCTTCAGGTGCCACAAAGCCGTCGAAAAAAGTGAAATATAATGATTTTTCTATATTCTGCATTAGTACAATAACTGAAACTTACTTGTTATTATTATATATTAAGTGTTCCAATTACCAAAATAGTTATTGAATTACGCAGCTCTTAGTTTATTTAGATCAATGTTCTTTTGATTAATGATCTAAATAATCCAGAACTCACCACGAGGAGGTGGCTGCGTGTCGAGCTCCACCCATGCCCTCCCAACCACCCATCCTTGCGCATGTTTTTTCTATTAACGTTTTATTTACACTTTATATTCAGCTTTACTTTCGAATGATGGCATTTTTTTACGTGACTGAAGTGTTGATCTTATGAAGCCATCTCGCGCGTTCAATCCAAATACTTTTGATGATGCTTGTCACTAATTTTACCATTCTTTCTACTACTTGTGTATGACAAGGGAATTTCTCGAATGGAGGGGTACTCTTGTTTTCTATGAATTCTTCAATCTCATTTTCTGTCAGGTGTCTTGTCACAGGTGGTTCAGTGACAATGCATTTTTGCCAATTAATTAAATCAGTATAATCAGTAGCTTCAAATTGAATAACAGGTACTGTGAAACGCCTCAACCTTTTCCTTGTTTGTTTGCCTTGCTTTCTTTATTCGCCTCCACGCTAATTCTCTTATGGCGCTGCGGTCATCATGAATCATTGATGCTAGAATATTTTCTGGATTTGCAAAAAATGCATTTCTTTGTATGACAGGGTTTACAATATCCTTTACTTCGTCATTCAGTGTTCTTGTTAGTTCAATAGTTTTGAAAACATGTTTTGAGCCATTGACAAAAGACGTACTTTGCTTAATAGAAAACCACATTGGGATGTAGACCTTCATTATAAAAGAAGCAATGTTCATGAGGTTCTCAGATGGACTTACAGTTGAAACGTATAGACGAAGCAAACGATTTGCTGTAGTCAGCCATCATGAATGTGCCATTTTGCCTGGACTACGATGAGCAATATCCCTTTGTTATGGCCTGATGAATATCAATTAGATATTTTTGATCGGTGCTAAGATCTTCACAGTCTACAGTTGGTTCCTCAGCATCAATCCTTTCAAACTCGACAATAGGAAGACTCACAGTTCTCTAATTCCCTGACAATAGGACCGGTGAATCCGCGGGGGCCAGATGTTTTTCCATCCAGCTTTGCAACTAAATGGCGTAATGGCAATTCATTGGCATGGAGCTGGCACACTAAATGTTGAACTGGCTTCTTCAGCTTCAATTCTATAAGCCTTATAACGCCTCCCTTTTCTCCAGTGTTGACTGCTGCACCATCGCATCCAATGGCAACAAGGTTTTCCAGGTTCATGTCATTATTTCCAATATACTCAAACATTCCTTTACATATTTCTTCAGCTGATCCAGAATTCACAGAATAATGGCCCAAATAATCTGAACCAGGTTCTCTCACTAAAGTGATATGTTCTTCTGTTACCTTCTTCTGATATACTTTGGACTCTTTTTTTTCTTGGAAGAGTGTAGAATCTTTTCGACCATCAAAATAGATTCCTCTGATTGGGACCTGATTTTGATCTTTCATAATTTCTGATCTCTTCTTTTGTCTTTCTCTTCTGATTTTACTCCTATCCACTACTTCAGATGTATTGTCAATAGAAACTTCTCCAATATCTTGCAATACTGCACTAACAATGAATGCTGCAGCTCGATCTGAAACTGCAGTCCTGTCACAAGCAGTAGCCACTGAAGGTAGATTTGTAGTTTTCCTTTTCTTGAATAATTATTGTTCAGGTTCGCGCTTTCTCTTCGAGCTAACTGGCTCTGGAAATGTATCGTCTGATATTTCGCCAGATTCACTTTCACTATTTGATGTCAATGATGAGAATTCAACATTTGTATCCTGCAATTTCTCCTGTGAAGCTTCTTTGGTGAGCCTCGCAGCTTCTTTTTTCTTTCTTAGCAACGTAGATGCTTTTTTCTTTGAGTGTGTAATATCTACTCTATCAATAAACAGTTTTCTTTCACTCCTTTGATCTAAGAGGAACGTCACTTCTTCCTTTGGAACCGTTTTTTCTTTGGGACAAGAACATTGTGTTAGTACTTTGCACTTGCACGCTGCAATGTCAAAAAGCTTCGTGTGTGCTTCTTTTTTGAACATATCAATCTTTGCTTTGTAAGCTTCAGAATTTTTTCTGCTTTGGTATGGCTTCATAATGACACGATACTTTTCGTGGTAGCTTCTGAACATTGTTTCAATTCGCCTGTCTGACAGAATTGGGACGGAAGCACTTTCCCAAATTGTTTTCAATTTATCAACAACTTGTTCTAATATTTGAGATATTGAAGGATCTTTATTAGTATTCTGTTTCAAATCGTTTCTTACAAACAAGTAATATTTAAAAACTCCTTCGTATGTAGGAAGATTCCTGTGCCACAAATCTTCCCCCATACCAAACATGAGGCACTCAGTTGAGGCCCTGGTTGATTTTGCACAAACTCGAGACATTTTGAAAGTATACAAATCTGAAAAAGAAAGAGCTAATATCAATTATACGTTAATTTCAGTTAATAGTACATGGCAAACTTAGGGCAACACAATACAGAAATGCAAAATATATAAGAAATATAGTTTACACTATCTGAGTAACGCCAACAACAGAACACCCACCTGCTACGAGAGCGACAGCTACACTGAACCGAGGTACTCACGTGACAGCTGAGTGAGCTGACTATATAAAACTGTTTTTAGAGAATAGAAACGTTTTTTAAAGGTTGACTGAGCTATTTTTATACAAGTGTGAATAAATTCTTGTCTATTGTGCATCGTGGACTCTTCTGTAATTATTGGTTAAAATCTGCTTTTTTCAATTTTTTTCAATATTGAAGGTCATTGTGGCACCTGAAGATATTAATGTTATGATTTTAAATTTATACCAGCTTATTTCCTCACTACTACACACATTTTCCACACTAGCCAATTTGAAAATTCGAAAAATGAGTTTTTCACTCTGCCCTACTGACCAGCCCATCTTTGCAATAGCCTAATTTGTGGCAAAAGATGTGTGGGCGGGCGTTGTCATGGTGTAGCTGGATGGATTTGAGATCTTTTTGCTGCCTTTTCTTTCTGATGGCTTCCCGAAATTTCTTGAGTGTCACGATTTTTACCTATTCAGCCCGATGAAACAAAGCGTCCGGGGACAAAGATTTGATGACACAGAGGACATTAAAGTCGCTTTGAAACGATGGGTCAGACAGTGCTCGCCACAGTTTTTCCAAACAGGATTCCAGTCTTGGGTTCAGAGTTGGCGCAAATGCATTGCGTGTGAAGGAGATTACTTTGAAGAGTAGTTGTGTGTAGAGCAATAGTTGATGTACATGTGTACATTGAACTTTCTTTTCGTTCTAATAAAGAAGTTAACAACCAACAGGCATTACTTTCGGTACGCCCCTTGTGTATATATATAAGTTGCATTATCCGGTGATTCTGAGTTTATGAACACATGAACATCCTCTACATGGTATATCGTATACAGTATTAACATAGATATAACAAATAATGTTGCGTGGCCCCCCAATCCTTTATGGTCTATCCGCATCCTTCCGTACCTGCAGTGACGACCCCAGATTTTGAGCACCTCACAAATCCGGTCTGGCTTGGATTTGACCAAGCGCTCATTAGTTCAGGTGCCCCGCAGTCATTGCCAAGTTGCTCGCAAACGTGATTCCAGTTCTTCCCTGTTGCATGGTTGCCACTTCGGCACCTACTGACCCACCGTTCCCCAAAGATTCTCGATTGGATTAAAATCTGGCAAATTACCAGGTCAAACCACCAGAGGAATAATGTCATGATGTTCCAGCCACTTATTTTTCGCTCAAAACTGGAGTTCAAGATGATAACGGGTGCTCTTGAAGCGTTTGCAGGTACAACTCCTTGTTCATCGTTCGTGGTGTTTTTGATGGGGTTGTTTAACCAACTCCGCAGCATCTAAGGTCATATGACGGAGGAGGCCTACAGCTTCACGTAGGATTCGAGTCTCGGGTCGCTACAAAATCTGGGCGCGGAGGATGGTCTCCCATCGAACTATTCTCCAGACCCAATATAGCTTAACGTCGCTGATCGACGTAAAACGGTGTTACGACGTTGGCCACAGCGTAACTCGGTTCATCGATATTCTCTCGGGTAAGACCCGTAGAGACCCAATTCCACGACGCGAAAAGCACCCTCAGATAATAACTCTCGGAACGCTTGATAGTGGGTAGCGTACAATCCCGATTGAAATGTTCCCGCTTTTCCGCCAACACGAACCCCTCCACTGTTGCTGAAATATCAGCTGAAAGAAGAAGATTCGTCTGATAACACGACTCGTCCAGTTTCTGTATGTTTTGCAAAACTTGAGGCCATGCTGGAATTTATTTTTTTCAATTGAGAAGAGGCTTCTTTGCTCGCCTGTATGATGACAAACCATCAAACGCCACCTGATTGTACGAGCTGATGCACGCGCACCCGCTTCCTGCCAGCTCCTCCGCGAGTGTTGGCTGCTAGCTGTCCTTTCCCGCATTCTATACAGGCACGGGAGGCGATCCTGGCAGTCTGAAATGTCGTTTGGTCGCCCAGACCCAGACGCTCGCTTCGTAACTCCTCCTCCTCCTCCTCGTCTTCTGCCACCTTTGGGTAATCTCTCAGACGGCACTTTGACGAATATAACCCCCGGAAGCGATCTCGCGACTGGTCAAACTTTCCCGATGATCAGTTATGGCTGGTCGAGTTTGTGGGGGTGTTTGGATGGGGTGGAAACATTTGGTGTCACGTTTGTAAAAAGCATCGAGTGACCAATGCGTAGACTAGAATCGTTTTAAATGCTTCACTGTCGAGGAAACCAACTGAACTGCAGTTAAAAAAAAAAAAAAAAAAAAAAATGCTTCCATGCATTCAACGGCATATTCAGATAAAGACTGCTGTGAATATATTAATGCCACATCAAATATCTGAATTGTACAAAAAAAGATATTGAAAAATATCGTAAAACTGTCATTTGTATTCTTTTCTGAAAGGTTTTTGCATTTGTTTCTAAAACCTCGTCCTCACGAGCTAACAATGTGTCTCAACACGCGCTAGTAACGGATGTTTGGAACTGTTGACATTTCATCAGCCGCACAACAAATGTTGGGATGTAAAAAGT